>CM022670.1:27973880-28203880 GCA_012295275.1 Chrysomallon squamiferum
TGAGCTTCTTTATACACATAGGTATGCACACACAAACACACGCATGGACTCAAATACCTCAGACGAACATATATATATTTATATATGGCGTACCAGTGAATGACAAGAGTAAAGCGTTGATTCTTCACACTTAATTATTTTCTTTCAGTCTTCTGTTACACGCAGGCCATAAATTACCAGCTGTTGTTGTATTTTCTCTGATGTTATCAGTATTATAAAACATAAATAGAAACAGTGAAGGATAAACTTGTGACAGGTTGATATTTGGATCGAATCCCAGTTCTGCCTGATTTCAAGTGGTGTCAGATACAATCTCTTCTCTGTGATAATCTAGTAACGTAAAAACTCAAATGTTTTTGGCCACACTTCTAAGGTTCCCGTTTTAGAGGTTTCCATCACAATGGTTTGTTCTGAATATATAAACGTCAGACTAAGAATATATATTTTTTAAATTTTTTTTTTTATTTATTATTGTTATTATTATTATTTTTATTATTTATTTATTTATTTATTTATTTATTTATTTATTTATTTATTTATTTATTTATTTATTTATTAGTTGAAAAGGAAAGTAATACCGATATGTTTAAATCTTACAAAGACCATTAACCATTCATTCCAGGAGAATGTAAATCACATACAAGATGTAGTTTGTGTAACAGTATATACAGTAGTACTATCACTGGAGGCTGTTGGTAGTTGTAGTAGTAGGTGTAGTATTAGGAGCAGTGGTAGTAGCAGTAGTAATATCAATGATGCTGTGGCACCGCACGCCATAAGGACCCGACGTCAGCATCATAACGTCCCTCTTACCTCTGTGAAACCAATAGATCAGGGTAGTCGATGTTTCTACAGAGCCATAAACAACCATACGCCACAAATACCGCTAGAGATGTGGATGGAACATTCAGTTGACTTCAGAGCTGACACAGTCAGATATGCTGCGATCAAAAATGTCGATAAATTTATATGAGGATCTGGACAATATAATTGACACAATGAATATTCTATTTTGAAGTGATGTTTATTCCTGCCTTCCTTTTTATATTTCTAATTCTATGGTGCAGCAACCTCAGTTAGGTTAATGATAATGTATACAAAATAGAATTTATAAACCCCAATTCATTATAAGTCATCGTGGCCCTAAATTGAACCTTTGTCGATATTTTTTAATTGGTCCAAAACACTTGGAGTTTATACGTTAAACCTTTTATTTACTTTACATCTATCATCTACGACTAGACTGATCTTCGTTGATTCCATCTGGACTGAGCTATGAAGGTCAGAAGTTAGAGAGTTAAGTGTAAGTACACTTCCCCTAACACTACGTTATACTGCAGTCTGGACTATTCTATACTATTCTGCATTACGATACACTGCATTACTATACTATACTACAGTGCAGTGCACTGAACTATACAATACTATACTGCACTATCATTAGCTACACTCTGTTACTACTCTACACTACACTGCACAACACTATACTATACTGTACTGTATTATACTATACTATACTATACTGTACCGTACCATACCATACCATACCGTACTGTACTATACTGTACTATACCATACCATAACATACTGTACTGTACTGTACTGTCCTGTACTGCACAGAAATTACATACAACATACAACACTACACAACGTTTAATGCACATTACATCACAACAGTATATTACTCTATGCTACACTAAACGATGAATGAATACAAACTGAACACAATACAGTGGAATATAATATACAACATTGAGCAACCCAGTGCATGAGTCAATACAAAACATGACAATAAAATACAATAAAATTCAATAACGATCAATAAATCATAACCCAATACAACAGAGTGCAATACAATATACAACTCTATACAATACAATATACAACTCTATACAACACAATGAAACAGCGTACAATACAATTCTATACAAAACAGTACACGTCTATACAGTATATCACTACAATACGATACAATGAAACAGCAACATTCAGTACAGAACAGTAAAACAACGAAACAGCGTACAATATTGTACATCTGTGTACAATGCAAAACAATACACGTCAAGACAATACAACACAACAAAACCAATACAGCACAATTCAATCAGTAAAAACCAGACAAAACAACCGAATACAATATTAAAAGAACACAGTACAAAATAATACAATATTACTCAATACAAAATGAAATAAAACAATGCAACACAATGCAACATAAACATAACACAATACATAAATATACAACACAGTACAATTCAATAAAACATGATATAAGAAAAAAGGAAAAAAAAATTCAGAAAATAAAAGAAGAAATATCGACGACATTCAGGCTTCTTTAACACGGATGAAAACATTTAAACTCCTTGAGAACTTTTAAAACTTAAACTTCTTTATTTACTTATTTGGTTTGTTTGTTTGTTTGACCTCTTTGCTTTTCTTTGTTCTCGCGAGTGTGTGAAGACTGGGAAACACTCGGAGAAAACACTTGAATCTTTCACTGCCTCGTGGTTTGGTTTTCCTTTCACCGAACTGGACAGAGGAAACTGCAGACTCGCGTGTCAAGACTTTCTGGACAATTAATTTACTGTTAGAGATCAAAGCAAACAGAGAAAAACAAACACACGACGTCAGCGACTGCTTCACACACGATGTAAGCAGATTTTTGTGGGGGAGGAATAACATTTATTGTTTTATGAGTTGTATGGTAATTAGAACGAGGAAGACATATAATATAAAACGATGCTGTAAATAATAACAATAAGAAGAAGACGAAGAAGAAGAAGAAGAAAAACGAAGAAGAAAAGGGGAAGAAAAACTTGAAAACCAACATCAATATCAATAATATTACAATAACGCTTACAGCAGCATAGATAAAAATATTAATCTGGAGTAGTTACTATAAACATACAGACACACACACTAAATATACCAATATATATATACATATATACACACATATACACACACACACACACACACACACACACACACAAACATGTATATGAAAAATATAAAAATGAGATATTAAAAGAAATAATAATTCTTTAATAAGAAATAAAATTTAAAGAAATAGTCCGGTGTAGTTTTTACTTCTTCGATGTAAAGATACGTGAACCAATTGCCACTTTAACGTTTTACACGTTATCACTGTCAGAGCTCTTTCAGCAAGTGAAAAATAAATGCAAGATGATTAACGATCACAAACAGATACAGAAGAAGTAACAGCGATGCACGCTCGCAACATAATTCTTCTGTGTCGGAATCGTAAACTGTGATAAAATAACATTTATTACAGTCTGGGAAAAATCACATCAGTTCTTCAGAATGACAGAACGTAGTTTAAAATTTAAATGAGGGATAAAACGAGAGAGAGAGAGAGAGAGAGAGAGAGAGAGAGAGAGAGAGAGAGAGAGAGAGAGAGAGAGAGAGAGAGAGAGAGAGAGAGATAAAAATGGATTAGCTGAAAAAAGAAAAGAAAAAATACCGAGTAAAAAGTGATAATTATACTGGTTGCACTGACATTACTGACCTAGTTCTTCTGCTGCACTAAGATAAGCTGTTTCAGCATTAAACACATAAATAAATACAAATATGTTTATTAATGAGTGAGTGAGAGAAAGAATCAGAGAGGGAGGGAGAGACTGAGAAAAAGGGAGAGAGAAAAAAAGAGAAAGATTTAGCTCAACTATTTTAAAACAATTTAACGGAAAGAAAAGAAAAGAAAAATTCAAATGTGAAATTATACACGTACAGATTTTAAACTTCATTAATAACCACACTGTCCTCCTATTTCCCGATGATATTCTTTGAACCCGTGCGAACATATCTTAAAGAATGTGTATTTATATGTGTATATGTAAATGTGTACTGCGCTTGTATATTGTGCATTATTTATTAAACAATAACAAATATGATGAATATGATGTATCTAAACAAAACATAAACAGATAAATAAATAAATAAATATTTAATAAAAAATGTTGAATAATAATTAAAAAATATAAACAAATAAATAAATAAATAAATGGAAAAGAAATGCAGTAAATAATAATAGTAATAGTAATAATAATAAGAAGAAGAAGAAGAAGAAGAAGAAGAAGAAGAAGAAAAAGAAGAAGAAAATAAAAAGTAAAAAAATAAAAAATAAGCTAAAAAGTCGTAAGGTACATTTCTTGCTTTACAATATTTGCTGCTAATAACGTCATGTTTTCTGCTTTTCTGAATATTTATGATGGCAACGGGATGTATTTAACAAAGAATAATGTATATATATATATATAGATGTGTGTGTGTGTGTGTGTGTGTGTGTGAGTGTGTGTGTTGTACTTAAAATGTGGCTCTGGTATTCTTTTATGATAGAAAATAAAATTTAAATGTATCAAGACTCAGTGACTATGATGCTATCCCCCATTACTAATAAGATTACTGACTAGTTTTTATAATTAATTAACGAAATTTATCACTAGTGAAATGTATAACAAAAGTATGAAAAATGTTCACATAAATAAACAAGAAAACAAGCAAACAAGCAAACACACAAACAAATAAATAAGCAAATAAACAAATAAATAAATAAATACTGTTACTTCTTCTGTAGGCAACAAGAACTAATAAAAAAAACGTTTCTGCAGGAGTAACTTCTCTTGTTTCTCTCAACTGCCAGAAAGTTGATGGTGGTCTTCACCGGTTGTTTTAACAGTGAGTGGTTTCCAAACAGGTTCATAACGCTTTCAGAACATAAAATGTATTCATGGATTGTTTTACTTCTCTCTACTATTAACATTTATATAATTACATACACACACATACACACTATAGACTTACTTTGTTAAAGCATGGCACTTCCATTAGTCGTAAATGTTTAGTCTATAATGTGAAGTGTGCTTGAAATCTAACAAAAAATAATTCTCCTGCATTTTCTTCTTCCAAAAAAAACTACTGTTTCGGCCATTCCTGTCAGTGTCAGCAATAATAATTGGTTTGGGAATAAAAAGTACAGTTAAATAAAGAATAAGATGAAGTAAGCAAAAACAAAAAATACAAAACTGAGAGAGAGAGAGAGAGAGAGAGAGAGAGAGAGAGAGAGAGAGAGAGAGAGAGAGAGAGAAGGAAAAAAAAAGAAAAAAAAAAAAGAAAGTTTAAAAGAAAGAAAGAAAAAGTTCTAAGAATAAACCCGAAAGCAAATAATGTATCAACACTGTCGTTGGTTCAATATGTTATAATACAAGCAGAGTTATTTCCCTTCTTTATTGGCGTAACTAAATTTACATCTATATTTGATTCGATTTACGATAAACGACACACACGCACACGCACACACACACACACACACACACACACACAGAGAGAGAGAGAGAGAGAGAGAGAGAGTAAATGAAAAATAGAAAAGGGTAAAAACAACTTTAAAAACAATTAAAATATAATTAAAACAAAGTAAGTGGAAAGAGAGATGGACAGCAACTGAGACAAAAATAAAGAAAAAATAATTAAAACTCTCCGACAATCGTTAAATGATTTAAAAAAATAATAAATGCCATATGTCATGCGAGGCTGTCGTTACTTGGATCATTTGTTTTCTAGGCAACAGTCAAAGAGATATTTCTGGAAACTTGTTAATTGCAGCAAGATTTATAGATTACACAGATGAAGAGTTAATAGTACACGTATTTTAAATTTGTATTACAAGAAATAACAGCAGAATAACAATTGTTGACAAATATCGTTTTTATTTTTATTTCTAGTTTTTTCATTTGTACTGGATGTGTGTGTGTGTGTGTGTGTGTGTGTGTGTGTGTGTGTGTGTGTGTAAGCGTGCGTGGGTGATTTGTAATAGATTAAAAAAGGTGCAGGCATCTCAAAAGAGTGTGCATTTATTCATTTATTTATTTTATATTATTTTATTTATTTATTTTATAAATTATTATTATTTTATTTTATTTATTTTATTTTTATTTATTTTATTTTAAATTCATATATTATTTTGTTTTATTCATTTTATTTTACTTTATTTTATTTTATTATACTTTACTTTAAAATTTATTTCATTTTATTTATTTATTATTCATTTATTTTATTTTATTTTATTTTATTTTTTTTATTTCAATTTAATTTTTTTATTTCATTTTATTTTTATTTTTACTTTTTTATATTAAATTATTCTTAATTTAATTTTTATTTTATTTCATTTGATTTATTATTTATTTATTTATTTATTTTATTTTATATTCATTTTATTTTGTTTTATTTATTTTATTTTACTTTACTTTTTCATTTTATTATTTATTTATTATTTTATTACATTTACTTTACTTTATTTTATTTTTATTTATTTATTCCATTTTTTAATTTCATTTTATTATTATATTTTTATATTATATTATTCTTAATTTCATTTTTATTCTATTTTATTTGACTGTATTATGTTTTTGTTATGTTTTATATTATTTTTATTTATTTTATTTTATTTTATTTTATTTTATTTTATTTTATTTTATTTATTTTATTTTATTTTATTTTATTTTATTTTATTTTATTTTAATTTTAATTTTTTTTAAATGTATTTGATTTACTTTACTTTACTTTTTTATTTTATTTATTTATTTATTTATTTTTATTTTATTTTACTTTGCTTTACTTTATTTTATTTTTATTTATTTATTTCATTTTATTTTTATGTTATTTTTATTTTTTATTTTATTTTATTTTTATTTTCATTTTTTTATATTATATTATTTTTATTTTATTTTTATTTTATTTTTGTTTTGATTATATTAATTTTTTGTTATGTTTTATATTATTTTTATTTATTTTGTTTATTTTTATTTATTTCATTTATTTCAATTTTGTTTTTAAATTTTTTTATTTCATTTGATTTTATTATTTGTTCTATTATTTTGTTTTGCTTTGTTTTGTTTTATTTTATTTTATTTTATTTTTAATTTATTATTTTTTTTAAATTTATTATTTCATTTGATTTTATTATTTCTTTGTTGTTTTTTTTTTTTGCTTTGTTATATTTTATTTGATTTATTTTTATTTTATTTTTATTTTTATTTATTTATTTATTTATTTTTTAATTTTTTTTTTTTTCATTTTATTTTATTTAATGTACAAACAAAACTTGAAAACATAATATTTAATTGATTCGACTTTCCATTTCACACTGTAACAGTTGCTGACATCGCTGATACTGTTACGTCATTTCAGTCAGTGGAGTTAATTATACGTAATTCAGAAAACCGCTACGAGCATTCGTCACTGTTAGATAATGTCATACAGCCAGTAACATCTATACACTTGTGTAGTAATGACGTCATGCTGTATTTAACATACGAAATGAATCACCTTTCTGTTATTAGCTTTCATACCTGTAAGTTAACATTAGCTTAGATATAAACTGTTAAATAACAAGATATAAAAACACATATATATTATATATCATACATACACATACGTAATGCTAGCATTGATGTACTGAAAATATATAAACTAGTAAATACTCAGATATAAAAACACACGTTGACCTATCAGACAAACACATTTGTACATGCATACTTGAAACCTCGCCACATTTGAGATAAAATATTGTTTTCAAGGATTTCACGTCATCCCAAGAATTTTAACACTTGACAAAGGTCGCCACCAGAGACACGTTGTTTCCGGGAAATAGTGTCTGTGTTTTAAATAAGAAGATACAAATACAACTGTCTTTTCACAATAATGTTAATCTCTCTCTCTCTCTCTCTCTCTCTCTCTCTCTCTCTCTCTCTCTCTCTCTCTCTCTCTCTCTCTCTCTCTCTCTCTCTCTCTCTCTCTCTATGTATATATATATATATATATATATATATATATATATATATACATATGTGTGTGTGTGTGTGTGTGTGTGTGTGTGTATATATAGGTGTGAGTGTTAGTATAATTTATTGATATTTGAAAAAAACACCTAAAATTAAAAAAACCCACCAGCTTACACATAACTGCATATAAATGATTTTTGTTGTAACTATTATCATTTTATTTGGCTTTGTTTTCGTAGTTTTATTTATTATTATTATTATTATTTTTTTTTTTAACTGTATAAAATTTTACAGCTATATATATTTATAATTTATCTCTCTCCCTCGCACACATAAACATAACCACATACGCACATATACAGATTTCTATGTTATCGATAAAACACATTGTTTGAAACGTGAATATTGATAAATTATTTATGTAGCTGTTCTTTATTCACTAAAATTTGCTCTGTAACACACTTAATAGATACTGTGTATCATAACGTTTATTATTCACTGTGTAGAATACAATGTATATTAGTTATACAGCTTCTGTAGAATTTTAATTTATTTTCAGATGTTCTCTATCTCGCTTTTAAAATTGTGTGTGTGTGTGTGTGTGTGTGTGTGTGTGTGTGTGTGTGTGTGTGTGTGTGTGTGTGTGTGTGTGTTATTAGCAATATCAGCTATCCTTACTCAGGCGCATGTAAAAGAATTCATCTTTCAAATAATTTTAATCCGTTCATTTTTTTAAATTGTTGTGTAGTACATGTCGAAATGTTGTTGTTAAAAGGTGAAGTTCTGTGCGCTCTGTTTAAACCTGTAACTACCGTACGTGAACACGTAACGAGATTCTCAGTGATTTGAACTATGCGTGGGTCTAGGGCTCGTTCAGAACAATCTGAGTCACCAACACCTACTTTATCAAGTTTAACAAAGTATAACTGTCAGCTCCTCTTACGCAGTAACTGATAGCGTTTTGCTTCATATGTGTGTGTGTGTGTGTGTGGTATTTATTATTATTACATAAATATACAATGAGGAATATGTATATATATATATCTATATATGTATGTATGTATGTATGTATGTATGTATGTATGTATAAATATAATATAACCACTGAAAAATATGGATTAAGTAAACAACGTCTTAAGAACCTCAGAGATCTTCCTAGAATTACAAAATTTGTTATTAATACGTCTGTAAATTGCAATAGCACTCCGGTGTACATAAATTATATGTGTAACTGTATGCATTTATTCTGTATGTATCTCTATGTATGTTGCAAAAGCTATTTTTGTAAGCGTTCTTGTAAATAAGTATTATATTCTTTTTAATGCATACCTTTTGCCAATTTGTTTCATTCACAGGTAATGGAAACTAAGCTCATCAGAGTATTTTATCTATATCTGCATGACACGACGATATCCAATTACAAACAATAAAAGCTGCAGTCGTCGTATTATAATTATACTGACGACGAAATATGAGTCTGGTTAAAAACTGATTTGTAAACACGCTTTGGTGGGAAATATTCCTCTGAGACTTCACGGGCCAATAATTTTGTGAACCTACAGACTGAGATTTCTTAAATTTCATTTACTTATATCCACTGAGTGCACAAGTTTTTATTTATTTATTTATTCATTCATTATTATTATTATTATTATTGTTGTTGTTGTTGTTATTATTATTCTCTCTCTCTCTCTCTCTCTCTCTCTCTCTCTCTCTCTCTCTCTCTCTCTCTCTCTCTCTCTCTCTCTCTCTCTCCTACCCACAAACACATGCATACACACAATATATATTGATATGTACATATGGATGAACATGTAATTGTACATATTATTTTATTTTTTAAATTTATTTATTATTCAAATCCAAATACACTTAATACTTTAAACAAATATAACAACAATATGGAAGAATTAAGCTTCAATGAGAAAACTTTGAAACATTGATTTAATCATTCGTGATCGTAATAATTTTTCAATAGAGAAAAGTGTATATTGATAGTGATACGAAGCAAATAATTATGTGCTATGTATGTGACACAGTTGTAATATTTTTGTTACAAATAAAAGTCCATTCATTTAAACTACAGTATGAACAAAATAAAGATATTGATTTAGGAAAGAAATTCTTCAGTTATAATTTTCTTGTTTAAATTTACAAAGGGAAGAATCCAGCTTTATTATATGTTTTAAAATAAAATATATAATAATTTTTTTTTTTAAATACAATACTTGTAAATAAATATATATACACACACGCACACACACAAACACACACATACATATGCACATACAAACACAGATATATATAAATGTATAACAACTATAATTAAGTTTTGATATGACCATCGTACGTCGTATTGTGAAGACGTTTTCACAGCCTCTGATGAGAAGATACATTTATTTTTGTTGTTAAATTCAAATCTGAAACACAAAACAGGATTTCGAAAACATTTATGTAAACTGTAAGAAACTGAATATTAAAAGATTTTCTATTAATCTCACTGATCGTTTCTAGTTAATTTTATTCCATTAATGACATAATGAAACAAATCCATACAGATAATGTATGCAATTAATTCCAGAGATTCAGGGATTATCTGTCACGAATGTAATAACATAGAATCAATGTCAAAAATATTTCCTCGTTTATTCACTTGAGACAGATCATCCAATATTTTATTAATGTTATTGTTTCTTATTGAGTCCTTGAGGTGATCATTATCATCATCATAATCATCATCATAATTACTACTATCACTATTACTATTACTACAACAAATACTACTCCCATTATTATTTTTATTATTATTTTTATTATTATTATTATTATTATCATTGCTGCTAATGTTGGTTTTTGTCGTTAATACAACAGCTGTCGTTATTATCTTTTAATTCTTAATAATAAGAAAAATAAGAAAGGAATGAAAATAGTTTGTAAACAAAGAAATAAAAAACAAGCAGACAGAAAAACAAATAAACAAACAACAAACAAACAAATAGCCAAATAAACAAATAAAAAAAATAAATATAATTTTTTTTTTAATAATAATCAATAAATAAATAAATAAGAAGTATAAACTCTACACAGTTTAAGTATAAATTAATTATAATATTTACCACATCAAGATAACCAGAGACTGTTACAATTCTGTGACAGTTATAACACAGTTTTAATGCAGTGTTCTAATTATTCAAGTCTGTTTCTACAGGAACAAATATTCCTATCGAAATTCTAAGCTTACGTCATATATGAACGTAGTTTACGTAAGAGGAATCAATGGACTTTATCACATCTATCAAACTGCTTGAACTGCTTGGTCAGCAAAGCTTGGTCTGACCTTTCACCCGAACTTTGAACTCTCTCTTGATTATTTATAGAAGTACTCATTAATAATTAATGAAATCATCATATATTATTATTATTATGGATATGATGTACAGACCTATTTATTTAACGATGATTATGCCGGTATTTCACGACGGAAATTAAAATGAAAATATATGGATAATAATAATAATGACAGACAAAAAAAAAAAAATAATAAATAAAAAAAATAATAATAATAATAATAATTACCTTTTTTTTTTAAAGATATTAAATAAATAAATAAATAAATAAAATAAAATAAAATAAAATAAAATAAAATAAAATAAAATGTTATTAATAATAAAAACATAAAAAGAATGATTATTTTATTTTATTTTATTTTATTATTTTTTTTATTTTTTTTTATTTTTTTGTTGTTGTTGTTGTTGTTTTTGTACTTTTGCTTCCAAGGTCATGTGTACAGTAGTAGTGAAAATGAAGCATATTTCATTACTGATTTGTAGAAGTGCACTTTAGAACACCGATTAAAAGCATCTTCTCTCTTCTGAGTGTTTTATTTTTATTTTTTCTTGCATAACAGGTCGAAAGAAATAACAGGGCCCATTGAAAATAATTACATTTAAAACTAACAGAAAAACGTTAATTACAAACTTTGATTTATTAATTAAGCTGAAAATTATTCTTTGTATATATATATATATATATATAGATAGATAGATAGATAGATATCGAAAAGTTATTCTTTTTTATTGATATTATTCTCTTCGTAGAATATACTAAAATAAACAAACAACATATAACTTTAAAATTATGTTTACAGAATAAATATTCATGCAGAGTAGATATTAAGTTAATCTTAGCAATTACAATAATTATTACAAAGACCATTAAATAATTTATTAGTAATAATTAATTAATATATAATGAGTAGCATATTATTTAGTCCTATATAAAAAAATAATAATAATAAAAAAATTAAAAAAAACTAATTAATAACATCATCAGCGTTTATATCCGACTTGTTCTTGTTATTATTGTTATTGTTACTGCTTGTTTAAACAATTTTAAACCATTTAACTCAGTTTTCTAATTTCCAATATCAAATTAAAAAATCCAAATTAAAAAAATCCAAAAGTGTGTATTTCTATCAAGAGAAAAAAATAGTTAATAAATTAAAAAAGATTTAGCGTTTTCTTTGGAATGATGGATCATAGCAGTCATAACTGAAAGATGACTTAGCGCATGAAATCAGAGGCAAGAGTCGATGTTTTCCATTGGTCGATTCGATGAGCTGAAAACAGAAGGACCAGTCACATCGTTCGACACATAGATCAACATTTCGGCAATTTTCGGCAATGTTTGGAATATACATTTCAAGTTTTATGACGGTGATGACAGTTCTGGCATGATGGATCTTGTAAATGTCAATGAACTGGAACTTTAATTTGTGTGATGATCATTAAATGCCTTTTTAGTCCAGAAATAATGAAAATTTTCGGTGTTATCTTTGACGGCAACTGTAGCAGTAATTCTCAAACAAGCTGATTGATTCTAAACATAAAATATTAACTTGGACTTCAGAAAAGAAGGCAATTCCCCTTTCATATCTATCTATCTATATTTTTATCCAGCCATCGATTCATCAGTCTATCTGTTTATCTATCAGTCTATCTGCTTATCTAAGTATCTATCTGTCTTTCTTCTAAGTATCTATCTATTTATATGTATATCTGTCTGTAAATATATATATAAACATACATATATAGACATAAATATATACACAGAAATACCTACATATTTACATAAAATACAGACATACATTCATACCTACATATTTACATAAAATACAGACATACATTCATACCTACATATTTACATAAAATACAGACATACATTCATACATAAACACATATATACATAAACATAAAAACACAGATACACACACTATTGACACTGCCTAATACTAAGAAAAAAGGTATGTGCGCTATCTATTCTTGCTCTTAAGGAAACTTAATTTTGATTGAACCATGACATCTATATTTATATAGCACACCTTGAATTTCATCTTACTGGATGTGGCAATCAATTTCTATTAACGTACAAACAGGTCATCTATGTTTATAATCTGCCTAATGTATTATTTGTTTTTCGTCGCCATTTTCAGGTCATTCGGTTAATTTTTGTAACAGTAGACTGTTAACACCATAATCATAATTATTTATTATTGAAAAAACGAGAAAGAAATGCACTGCGATTATCTATTTCTGTTCAGTGGTTGTGGCAATATGGCCGTGTTGATGAAAGAGATGTTAATGATTTTGGAAACCTCATGTAAAAAGAACAAAAAAATAAAAATATGTCAACGCTGACTGAATTGCTAAACAAAACAAATTAAAAATACGTTGATTCAGTGGTAAAATTATATATACATATTATTATTATTATTATATTTTATTATTATTATTATTATTATTAAAAAAAAAATATATATACACAAAGTTCAGCCAAAAAGATAAGTAAAGTATTATGGAAAAGCAGAAGTTATAAAAATTATTTCTTTGTTATTTCTCGCATGTGTGTGTGTGTGTGTGTGTGTGGGTGTGTGTTTATTAACAAATCGTCAGAGGTTTAATTTTACCAATAGTAATTACAATAAAAAAAAATGACTCGGCAAGTTAGTGAAATATGACAATTTCATCTGTAAAAGTTTGTAAAATAAAACAATAATAAGAGGGGAAAAGAAGACGGCAACCTCCTTCGCGTGTTCACTGTAGATAAAGCAAAACACATTAAAAGAAAGTAACAACAGCAATAAATAAATAACGCGAGAACAATGCCTACATACATATTTTATAACCGTTTTTATTAAAATGATTTGAATTATTAATTCTTTAGCAACGGAAGAAGCAAGGATTATAACAAAGATAAACTAAAGGAACAAAAAACCAACAAAAAAACCACAACAACAATGATTATATGGAGTTACATTATATGGAGTATATTATTTTACTCTATTTCTATATTTTTAAAATAGCGGAGATATTTAGTTGATTAAGATTAATCTGTTATCTACAGTAACTAGTGTTGAATATTTATTTAAGTTCTCATTAAATATGAGTGCATATAATTATGATATTTTTAATTATGCTTTATAAATAAACCGCATTTCCATTAGTAATAGTTATCATTATCAGCAACACTGTTATTAATTAACATATTTCTTTTTGTTGTTGTCGTTGTTATAATTATAATAATAATTATTATTATTAAATTATTTTGTTATCTTTATCATCATCATAAGTATCATATTATTATTATTGTTATTGTTACTGTTTTTGTTATTACAGTTTTTAATGTTGCTGTTGTTGTTAATATTATTATTATTATTATTCTAATACAGACGATTACTCTTATTCAGGCAGTTTTTATTATGTATTGTACGACTGACAGATACAACAACAGACAACGGACACGATTTGTGAGATTTGCATTTTAAACGTCTATTCAAACGTTCCAATAAGGAAAAAAATCACAGCCAAAACGCGCTGAAAAGAACTCCGCAACAATAGTAAAAATGTTGGGTTCTTACTTCTTTTTCGGAGGGGTGCCTGGGATTCCTTCCTGTAATTCGCTGTCTACCAGGCCTGGGTCATTTTAAATTTCACTTTAGGTAGTCTTAAAACGATTTATTCTATGAAAGGATTATTGAGTTATTTTTTTTTTTTTTTTTTTTTTTTTAAGACGATTAAACCGTTTCTGATTCGTTAAACCGTTTCACTACTATTATTATTATTATTATTACTACTATTATTATTACTATTATTATTATTATTATTATTACTACTATTAGTATTATTATGGTTATTGTTATTATTATTATTACTATTATTATTGTTGTTGTTATTATTATTATTATTATTTTTGTCATCATTATTGTTATTGTTATTATTTTAAATTACGCCTTTAATTACTTGTTTTAAGTATAAAATTGTTTGTATCGTTCACAGTTATTATTACTATTTTATACTTTTCTTCTGTATAATTAATCAGTAAATGAATAATAGAAATATCTGTATGACGTTCACATTGCTGTATTCCACTGGACGTGAACGCTCATACTTTGAAATGTATTTGCGCTCCAGAAAGAAAACATTTTTTGTGGTTTATTTTGTGTAGTTACTGTCACGTTCTTTTTTTACAGTGTTATGTAATATAATTAACACTTAATTTAATATTATTAAAGAGGTTTTTAATTTTCAACTAAAGAAGTCATGGAATTTTATGAAATTCATTAATATATCATTTAAAATATTTTAAGCCGATTTGTTCATTTGTTTTTCTTTTTTTTTTTATTATTATTATTATTATTATTATTATTATTATTATTATTATTATTATTAAACAGAAATTATTACTACCAAATCTTATTATTATTTTTAATAAACTCCGTCAGCATGCATAAATTATGTATGTTACAAACAGCCCTATTCATGTTTGAGTGGTGTTTTATTTACATAAAATATCATATCAGAAAAAAAATATATATTCATGTCTTGATTCACAAAACACACCCACCTTCACCTTTCCCGATTCACCCAATATTACCAAAGGTATTTTCTAACTCAGTTATTATCGACGGTGTATTATAAATAGTTGTGTGTTGGTGTTCACTATCTACTAAACTACGTTACAAATGTCACGACGTGCAGACTCGCGACCTCGCTACACACCATTCACACGCGACACAGGACACGCGGAGAACGAAGGCTTATTGATCAAAACGAGACTAGTGCGGGTAACGTCGCACTCACAGCGAGTGTACGCATCACTAGGCTTTCAGATACACCCGACTACCAACTAATACTAGATGTTTGGAAGGAAAATTAAAATATCTAATATTAAATTAAACTGTTAATAATTTTATTATATTATATTTTATTTTATTTATTTATCTGGGTTTTTTAATTGAATCCATCGCGCTCAGATATGAGAATGTTTTCGATTCTTTATTGAAAAGCGAATCAATAACGCTTGTTTTAAAAAATAACACTGCTAGTGAAAAACAATACCAGGTGTGTAACTAAGCAGCATAAACAGTGATGTTGAAGAGGAACATAAAACTAAATAGAAATGTAAATTTACATGCAGGTGAAATGTACTGGCCGATGTGTAACATTATGTACAACATTCGTTCACATATGCAGAGTCGGAGCGAAACGATCCCATAATCCAACTTTGTGCGCCTTTACTCATGCGCACAAGCTAACTCGTCGTGTCCTAGCCATAATATCTGGATATACTAACTTTTTCCGGCTAACGTTTTCGCTGTAATTGTAAGGTTTGTGGCAGTGACAACAACACAGTGTTTTGGGATGCCCATTCCATGGCAAACCCCAAGGTCAGGAAATATATCCTAGAAACTATAGACCAGTTGAGAAAGCGTAAAGCTCGGCCCGATCTCGAGCGTATTTGCCACATGGTAAAACGTAAACACGGGCTGTGCAGTACCGAGACGGAAGCGAATTTGGACAAACTGGTCGACTCCGAAATAGTGATAAAAGTCAATTATAAAGGTAACACAAGCTACAGAAATGGTTCCAAATGGAAGAAGAGACATCTAGGTGGAGTCGTGTCGAATTCTGGCGCTGCCAGTTGGAGAATTCACGAAGCTATTCGACAATTATCGAGCACGAACCAGACCCGTAATAACAACAATAACAACAACTGTAATAATAATATTAACAACAACTATACGGACAATTGTAAAGTCAGCGGCGAGGTGGGGAAAGTTGGTGTCACGTTTTCTGACATAGAAAACTGGCTACAAGAACATTACAAGGACAGTTTAATATCAAACTTTTCACTCGCAGGCCTCCTACAGAAAGAAATTGATGCAGCCAGAGTAGAACAGCTCCCCGACGGGACTTATGTTATGCCACCCCCGGGCCAAAAGTCAGTCAAACCAAAACCAATGGAATACAATCGGGTACACACACCTTCTCGCAGAGGAAGACCGCCGAAAAAGAATAAGGTTTGTTTGTTTGTTTTTCTGTTTGTTTATTTATTTATTTATTAAAATTAAATCTGTATAGTTAATTTAACATTATTTTATATTGAATTCTGTGCGCAGTTTTCCGACGAAATATTTATTCCTAACGATGCCCAAATAAATATTTACAAATACGCATCACTGATAAATATTATAGTGTGTGCGCATTATTTTGAGAGTGTGTGCGTGTCTGAGTGAGAGAAAGAGAGAAAATTAAATTCAGCAATATCATGTTATGTCATGTAAATGAATATATGCACAACTTGTTTAACTGAAAGTGCAGATTTTGTGTGAGAATATGTTAAATGTTTTACTTGATTTTTTCTATTTTCATACTTTTAAATTTAAAAAACAATTTTTTTTTGCACCAAATGCTGATTTATGTTATGACAGATTTAGTTTCAAAAAAAAAAAAAAAAAAAAAGAAAGAAAAAAATTGGAGTGAGAGAGATAGAGGGAGAAAGAAATAGAGAAAGACAGAATAACGAGAGCGAGAGAGTGATGGAAAAAGAGAGACAGAGTGGCAGAGAGAGAGAGAGGAGAGAGAGACAGATGGAGAATATCGGGGATGACGAGAAAAAAGAAAGGACGGGAGCTGAGAAAGTAAGATAAAAAAAACCCCTCAAATTATCAACGTACAGGCACAAATGGAAGTAAAAAAAGTAAATTATTATTTCTAATATACATTTCTTTATATTTTATTTATACAAACTGCCTAACCAGCTTTCTACCTACAAATGCGACACCGAACACTTACATGGATAATAATTTTCTTACAAAAGATATCTACTTTTTGACGTAAAACCTTTTAAAATCATTACAGTCCACGTTGTTATTTACAAAGCAGTAAACAGATGGTTTAATCTAAAAGAGTTAATCGTCTGCGGACACTCACTATTTATTCTAAATACGGGTAGATAATCGTCTTTTGCACACACCCGCCCCTCTCTACCGCTGTGCGGCGCGTTACAAACTGTTTAAAGGGTGGGGGGGGTTGTCTGGGAAACTCTGGGGAGAGCTGATAATATTCAGTAATAACTAGAAAATAATAACAACTAGAAGATAATAATAACTAGAAAATAATAATGATGAAGACAACGACGATGATAAGTTATATAAAAATAATTGGCCACTTACTCAAAATGAAATGACAACCGTTAAATGCTTCACATTGTAAAATAACGATACAAACATCGCTAACAATTAATAAACAAAAAACAAAAAAAGTATAGTATAGTATAGTAAAGTATAGTAAAGTATAGTATAGTATAGTGTAGTTTAGTATAGTATAGTAAAAATTATAATAATCATAACTTAAATGTGTCCTAAATGAAATTTTAAGCACCTCCCTAAATGCATCTAGATCCGCATCATTTCCTGTTAATGCACTTTTAGAAACGGGCGTGGTTCGAAAAAGAGAGTTTTCACGTGATGTGCAGTTTAACAGTCTAGATGAAATAATGCATATTTAAAAAATGATCATTGTTACTGATAAAATAAAAAATGAATGCGTGTTCCAGTCTGGGTAACAGCAGGGTTTTCTCACAGAATTTAGTTAATGAAGCGGCGGTGATAAAGATACCATTTCAGTTTTTAACGCAGTCGCGAATTCTCTTGTATCGATCAGTTTAAAACCGTAGCTATCTGTGTATCGCGCGCACACACACGCACCATAACACAAACACTGAGGCATATACACCCACTCAGTAATACGAACCATTACATTTTATTATCTCTTACCATGGCATATCTCTCTCTCTCTCTCTCTCTCTCTCTCTCTCTCTCTCACACACACACACACACACACACACACACACACACACACACACACACACACACACACACACTCTCAGCTAATTGACTGAACTGACTGAACTAATTATTACATTCTCATTAGAAGAAATTTCAGTACGGAATACTCGTTTAGTATCTTATGTGTAAAAAAGATATGTAGAGATCACTGAGTACGCCGACTTTGAAATGTAAGGCCTCAAGAATAAAATGTTATGTTTTTCATCTAAAAAGATTTGACAACTTAAAATGATTTGATCAGGTAATAGTTCTAGTCTAGGAGAGGTGTAGGTTTGATCAGGTAATAGTTGTAGGTTAGATCAGGTAATAGTTCTAGTCTAGGAGAGGTGTAGGTTAGATCAGGTAATAGTTCTAGTCTAGGAGAGGTGTAGGTTAGATCAGGTAATAGTTCTAGTCTAGGACAGGTGTAGGTTAGATCAGGTAACAGTTCTAGTCTAGGACAGGTGTAGGTTAGATCAGGTAATAGTTCTAGTCTAGGACAGGTGTAGGTTAGATCAGGTAACAGTTCTAGTCTAGGAGAGGTGTAGGTTAGATCAGGTAATAGTTCTAGTCTAGGAGAGGTGTAGGTTAGATCAGGTAATAGTTCTAGTCTAGGACAGGTGTAGGTTAGATCAGGTAACAGTTCTAGTCTAGGTCAGGTGTAGGTTAGATCAGGTAATAGTTCTAGTCTAGGACAGGTGTAGGTTAGTACTTAGATGCGTGATGCGTGGTAATGGGTCACAGGGTTAATCCTTCGTCGTGGATCATCGGGCTCTTTCAGTGAGGCTAACGCTGGTTTATTTCACACTGAATATATAGATAAAATAATAGAATAATAACTTCGATTCTGACCTTTCCTCATTCATATTATTATTATTTAAAAAATATCAATATAAATATAAATAATTACATAAAAAAAAAAAAAAAAAAAAAAAAAAAAAAAAGAAAACAAAAAAAAAAAAAAAAAAAAAAAAAAAAAAAATAAAATAAATAAATAAATAAAAAATAATAATAATAATTTTCGTGTTTGATACACTAATATTTTGTTTAAAGGGGACTAGAGAGAGAGAGAGAGAGAGAGAGAGAGAGAGAGAGAGAGAGAGAGAGAGAGAGAGAGAGAGAGAGAGAGAGAGAGAGAGAGAGAGAGAGATGGAAAAAAAAAAAATACATTGATGCATTAATTCTAGTCGTAAAAAATTAATTCTTTGCAGTGTGCGCCTCTGCATTATTGCATGCGTGCGTGCATGTCAGAACTATTTGTTTTATAGACATCCTGCGAACTGTGGAATAAGCGGTATATAAATAACTTTCACATAAGACAGTACAAATCGTATAGAAAAAAAAAAATTGTTTGTAGCATTGAGAAAAAATAATATTAAATTTAAACTAGAAAACTGATTCAAATAATTAAAAAACTGTATAATATTATTTTTGTTGTACAAGGCTGTTGGAACGATCCTGGACGTGCAATATCGTGCACGTATCACTTGCGTTATTTCGTGGAGGAAAGGTTTACAAAGTAGAAATTTACGATTCAGTCTAATCACAATCTGATGCAAGATCTGCACAAAAGTGGGCCGCAGTTTGTAAATTTTATTCAAGTGCTGGTTTAGGTCATTGGCGACAGAACGTGGTCATACAACCCGGATGAACGTTTTAGATTACCTAAATACTGCACTAAGATAATGTACGAAATATGCCTTGGAGATGTAATGCGTTGTAGAAGTAGCTGTAGTAATAGTAGTTGTTGTAGTAGCAGCAGTAGCAATATCAGCTTTCAGTTGTAACAGTAACAGTATAGTATAGTAATGTACAATAAATACAAATGATAATAATGATGTTCTAAGAAGTAGTAGTAGTGGTAGTATTAATAATAAGAAGAAAAAAAAAATGTAAGTAAAAGAAAATATAATTGTTAGCCATAAAGTCCAGCGGAATCATTCCTTACTGTCTTTTCATGTATGGCTTACATTATTTCAAAATTATAAAGCAGTAGTTAATAACCTTTTATTTTTAGGCGACCCATTTCAAATATGTTTTAAGGCTGCAGCCCCTGGGGTAAACAAGTAAAATAAAAACATTTGTGCGTCACCTCCTTACAGTGTTGAAAGAGAACGCTGTTGTCCAGGTTGAGAATCTCTGTAATCTAAAACGCTTTATTTATTACATTTTAAAATATCCGGGTATGTAAAAATTCAGGAGATTTTAAAAATAAGCACATTAATTTTACATTCTGTTAAAAATAAGCACATTAATTTTACATTCTGTTAAAAATACCGATTTTTCTTTAACAGAATTAATTGCGTCATTCAAAACGGCTAATATAGTCTTTACAGCGTTAGCAATAAATACAAAAATAATTTTTAGAAAAGGTAATTTAAACTTTACTGCTTCATTCTGGCCACGAAACGGCTGCTATAATTTCATGACCGACTGATTTTATTTTAACTGTGAATGTGAGCTTGGGTCAGCCCAGTGTTAATCGCTGAAAATGTTGGGGTTTTTTTTTGTGTTTTTTATAAATGTTTATACGTATTCATTTACCTCAGTATCTGTTGGGATCTTTCCAACTGCGACTATTGTACCACAGTTGTTTGTTAAATACCAATGTTTTGTTTTTTTAGTCGCTGTTCCTGTTGTCATTATTGTCTTGATAAAAATGATGATGATGAAATGATAACAACAACAACAGTAATTCCAATCCTACATATTTTCTCAGTTGTAAACGAAGTTACAGAATAGAAACAACTATAATAAAAACGATTAGGCATTCACTCGAAAGCTTTATAACTCGTTTTAAATTTAATTTTACGCCATTTACTTGCGCTACTGAACTTAATTTGATAATTACTGTTTTTAACATGATATGTCTGCTTTCGTACATGGGTTAGAGAAATTAAAAATAAAATAAAATAAAATAAAATAAAATAAATAATAAAATAACATACAATAAACAAATAAAATAAATAATAAAATAATACAAAATAAAATAAAATAAATAATAAAATAATACAAAATAAAATAAAATACAAAGAAAAACATATTTATATATATATATATATATATATATATATATATATATATGCATCAGTTTTGGTACTTACATCTTTAATTTTTATCAATACAGTAATAATAATGTTTTTAAAAACGAATTTTTTTGGTTTATTTAAATTGCTCGTTTTTTCTTTTTTTTTTTTTTTTTCCACACACACACACACACACACACACACACACACACACACACACACAGGGTTTACTGCTTTAGGAGTTTAGTATAAACAACTATCCAATAAAGCTGCTAAACTTTCTGTGTCTGTACTCAGACAAAAATTAAATACGATTTCTGTTGAAATATTTGCCTACTGCATACTTTAGTGACAGAAATGAAATTATGGGTAGCTCTAGTATCAAAAATATCTGAACAGTATTTGTTGTTCTTTGATAAAGTTTGTGATACATCAACTAAACTAAATTCTAAATTTAAAATCAATCAGATGAGTCCTTTTCGCTAAAGATCACTAAACATACATTCCATTTATGACGTAGAAATTAGGTCATACGTCATGCTGTCGTCGATTCCTTTTGAGAATGTGAAATACGATATTAAGCAGTAAAAGTGTTAGGTATACTGTTAAGAAAGTGCATGTAGCGTTTTGTTACATTCCTAGTGAGTTACGGTTTCAAGAGTTTTACTAGTGGAAATTGGTTAATCAATTAAATAAAATAAAACAAAATGTTATCAAAGTAACGCCTTGGACAGTACGAGTTAACAAACTTGCTCAACTTTATTAAAAAACAGAACGTAGGACGAAAGAAATCTGAAAAAGAAGCTATAGTAATAATAATAATAATAATAATAATAATAATAATAATAATAATAATAATAATAGCAGCAGCAGCAGCAACAGTAAAAATAAATAAATAAATGATTAACAATAATAATTATGTGTATGACAGTGTGAAGTAAAGCCATGGACGTTTATCAGTTAGAATTTCCAAGGCTCGTTTGTCTCCCTGTTACCTCTAGTACCACGGATTTTAAACTGTTTTAAGTGCGTCGCTATATAACAACCTTGGTTTCCCATAATATATGCAAATAAAAAGAGAAATAAAGAGCTCAGCTGCAAAAGAGCTAATATCCATTTTTGCCAAAACTGAGTTTAAATCACTGACTGATTAACGACTGCTTCATGGTGACAAACCCAATTAGTTGTAAAATATGTGACATCCAGTAGCAAAGGACTTGTGAATAATTTATTGCTAGTGCAGAAAGACTGAAATGTTTTTCAGGTTTTTATTTATTTATTTATTTATTTTTTTTTCCCCCCCTCTTTTTCTTTAATACAATAAATTGTATATAAGCTCCTTATGGGAATAAGCACTTCAAATGCACAGAATTTTACATTATTCGGCAGATGCAAATATCTTTCAGCCTATGGCCGTATTTATAAGGAAGTATATCTTAAAATTCTGAATTGCACTGTGTGTATCGCTGCCCTTCTATTCGCCATTCAGACTTGGTTTAAACGTCCCTTTAGATTTCGTGTCACGGCCTGATCAAAGGCGCACATGGTTTTCTCTTGGTTTGAAAAATACATTGGCTTCGTTTAGGCTATGAAATTAAAAGGCAGAAATAAAAAAGAAGAAAATTAAAAATGACTAACCTTCATTAAATGTCAATAATGATATCAGCAAAAATATTAAAATAATAATTTATTTTAAATAATTTTCCACGAATTTATGACAAAAAGAATTTGGATGGACCACCATTTTAGACAACAAAGGAACAATAATTTGATGCAGCCACATTTACAGGACAAAGAAAGTGATTTATTTTAATTCATTTTACTTTCTTCTTTTTTTTTTTTTTTTTTAAATTTATTTAAACTTAGGGTTCAGTAGCGGTTTTTTTTTTTTTTTTTTTGTTATTGCTGCTAAAGAATAATTAAATTTTCAAAAGTTAAGGGACATTTTTCTTAGCACACGTTATTTATAAAATATTTAATTATTTATCTATTATTACAATTTCAAAGAGACATGTTAGTTATTATTGTATTCGGCTAACCATGTAAGACGTCATATTTAATGAGTGCAAAATGTCAACTGGGTCAAGTTCAAGGACGTAATGTCCTTGATAGCATTAGAAGATTCACTAAAGCAGTTAATCTTGTAAGTGTTAGCGTAACATTAGAATCGTTTCGGTTCTGTATTAACAATGTTTTATTTGGTTAAACCAAACCAGCTCAGATTACCTTTTTGTTGCATAAGTAATTTAAATAGAAATCAAACTGAATGCATCTAGTATTAGAACAAAATGGGACACCTGCTAAACAACGTCATAATCTGAGCTAAAAGTCAGTTAACGTCATACTAACTCTCCTTGCAGAAGATCGAAATGGCCATTACAGGATTTTTTTTTTTTTTTTTTTTTTTTTTTAAATATCGATTAGTGATTCCCTATACTAGCTCTAACTTTAAGAGTATTTAAAAACGTTAAATTTGTTTTCGTCTAATATGAAGTATTGAACATAATTTGCATCATTTGTTTAAAGCTATATTACTACCATCACCACCATTTATAATAATAATAATAACAACTACTACAACTACAACAACTATAACTACAGCTAGAACTACAACAACAACAATAACAATAAATACGATTTTAGTTATTAAAAAAGTTTATTTACCTGAACTATCAGTTTTACAAACTGAATTTTAGGTCCCAGTAATGACACAAAATAATATTAAAACTCGCTTGTCATTTTAGAAAATATTCAAATAAGAAAACTACTATAAGAATCTATTAACAGAGTTTTGTTGTGAATTTTAATTGTTCAATTAAACCTTCACTTAAAATAAATAAGTAAAACATAATTTAACAGTTGCAAGACAAAATCTAGATATCTAAAATTAATCATATCTTCAATCGTGCATGTTGCGCACATACTCTCACATAAAAACATATTCTAACATGTAGAGCTGGATAAAGTTTACACTGACAATATACAACCTTTATTCTTTTGATAATTAATCTCTTTTCTTTCGATTTATTTATTTATTTATTTTTAACTGGATATACTCGTATAATTAAATAATTTCAATCTATAGACTCTTCGGGTGCATTGACTGAATACATTTCAGAATTCTTATTATTTTTTAAATTATTTTTATTTTTCTTGTAATTAATAATTCGGCTTATTTGACATTTTAATAGGGTAAAAAAAATATGTGGGCACACACACACACACACACACACACACACACACACACACACTCATAAAATAAATCAATGTGGACGGATACTTTTTACTCAGCATAATGTTAAAATTGAACATTATATGTCTTAGCATATCTTGTATTTTATTCGCCTTAATGTATTAGCACAGTCCTCTCTGTTTTGTTTATTTTTGTTTCAAGTTCACGACTGTGTAGTGTAATTAGCTTAGTCCTCTCAATCTGTGATTTTAAATTTATTTTTCTGAACTTTCAAGTTAAATTTAATGTGCATTTTCGTGGTTATCTTCTGCCGTGAGCACAGCCTAGCACTTTTAGACTTCTAGATACTGACTCGTAGCGCCTTAAACTTTGTCAGCGTCATTCACCCTCGAGTCATAGCAAAATCTTTTTCAGTTATGATTATAGTTTCCATATGTTTTTGGTAATTTTCGCCTCCTGTTTCTTTCACATCAAAATTTCATTAATCTAGTGACCAGTTTAAAAACAGTTTATCAAAAATAAATGGTGATAAGAAGCAAAATGTCATTCTCCATGTTTCTCCATAAGTTTTTTGTTTTACGACGCAGCGTTATTAGTAAATATTAATAGTTATAAACTGAGAACTCGAAATATAATTTGTATTTAGGCTGTTTTTAAGTACAGATAAATGTACACAGTAAATATGTTAATATCCTTAACTTTCTTAAAAAAAATTTGCCGATGGCGTCTTATTTTTTTTTTTATTATTATTATTTTTTTTTTTTTTGTACACTCATGACTGCAGTAACTAATTGTGAAATTTTGTATATTGCAAAATAAACAAAACAAAACAAAATTAATACAAATGCTGCTCTACATTTAAAGTACGTTTTTCGATAATCCAATAGATGTTCACTCGGATACCGCTTTTTAACATTTCCGTTTTATCAGCTTTACTTAATATCAGGTAACAAAAAGACGATTAATTTGCAATAACCCGAGGTTACAATGCTCACTTCTTCCTTTTTTTCCTTTATTTCTTTTTTTTCTCTCTTTTTTTTTTTTTTTTTTAACCAGACTATCGATCTAATGTTGTATTTCTAACATTTGTCTTCTGATTAAAATCTGAAACTTCTTCCGAATCAACAAATTGAATTTCAAATCGTGCAAAGAAGCAACTTTTAATATAGAAAATATTTAGTATGTTAGATGCTCGACGAAGTTAAGTAAACTAAGATTTCTCTCTTTCAGAGAAAATAACTTAGAAAATTATAAATAATTAATATGTTAGTAATTTCTAGTTAGGCAGCAAGTGTTAGTTCTAAATGGCACCACTGTATTGGTCATAGATTCCGCTTTCTTTCTAAACTGTTCACACTATACAACAAAATATCCTTCATCCGCTACAAAATTGTCTTTCCTTCGGACTCTCTTGTTTATAATTTTATATGTGAACCATTTTGTTACTTGTACTAAAACCTTGTTAATCAATTTATTGTTTATTTTTAATAATTTTATCGGTGTTTTATGTTGTTTATGTATATGTGAAATAACTGCTTTCTGTGTTAATTCCTCAGCTCGAATCTGCAAAGGTGAGAATCGCTGCATTAGATGTTAGACCTGAGCAAGATAAAACAGACATCTTTAAACTGACCAGTTATTTCTTTATCAGGCAATCCTAAATAATGATTTAAAAAATAATAAATAAATAAAATAAAAACCTTTTTCAAATCAAATGAAATAAATTGTTTTATTTATCAATTCACCGCTCTCGACAGTAGTAATTCACGCTTATTGATTTCAATGTCGATATACATTAGAACAAAGTAGTTCTTAAATAACAACAATTTATTTGTTAGTTGTTGTTTTTTCAATGAAAATCGTTTTCAAAATTGCATTTTAAGATATAAACCAGCAACTAAGAAGTAACATAAATTATGTGTATAATCATGACAAGGAATCGACTTGATATTTTACATGTGTGTGGCTGCGTGTGTGTACATGTATATGTGTACATATATTTCAAGTTATTCCCTAGTCATGATTTATTCAGTCCGCTGGTTTCATTCACCCAAAATAATTTCATTAAGCCTTGGAGGAACCATTCATACAAGCACTGTTGTAAACTGAGTAGTTGTTACGTTTATTATTTCTCTTCATCATTTCACACATTAACTAAATTGGTTTTTAATGGTAATTGAGTGGAGAATTAGCTCTAACATCTGTTAACAACAGAAAATGGCTGGCTCGATGGAACTTCTTTTATTTGTACTTGAATGAATTACCTCTCAGCACTGAACAGTTTCTTTCTGTTTGGATTATACTTTTAGCTGTAAATGTTAGTCTTCCAGACCTAACACTGAGAGTATGATCGTTGTTGTTGTTGTTGTTGTTGTTGTTGTTGTTGTTGTTGTTGTTGTTGTTGTTGTTGTTGTTGTTCTTCTTCTTCTTCTTCTTCTTCTTCTTCTTCTTCTTCTTCTTCTTCTTCTTCTTCTTCTTCTTCTTCTTCTTCTTCTTCTTCTTCTTCTTCTTCTTCTTATTATTATTATTATTATTATTATTATTTAATCTGATTGTCTGTGAAGCTGTCAAGCTCTTTTTAAGGTTTCTGTAATAAGAAGTATCGTCTGTATTCTTCATCTCACATGGTAGTCTGTTCTTCTTTATAAGCGCATCATTTCTGGTCTGTGTTAATTTCTGTCTAGTCTGGTCGGTAATTTACAACATCTGCATCATATTTATAACAGACGATTTCCACTCCATTTTTAATTTGGAATATCTCGTTACCTTGATATCCATAGAACAGTTTCAAGTGATAACTGTATTATTCGTGTGTGTGTGTGTGTGTGTGTGTGTGTGTGTGTGTGTGTGTGTGTGTCATAATCCGTTCTTTAGTCGATCTGTTTTCTCAGTCTGTCCACAAGTCAAAATTTAAGATATAATCATATGGCAGTAATTGGTATATTTAACAAATGACATATCTATTTTTCCTCTTCATTATACGTTTATCTTAATAAACTCTTCCATTTCGGCCTAAGATCTATTTTCGGCAATTTACGATATCGCTATCGTAATATTGATAAAACAATAACAATAATTTTCCTTTAAATTTAGAACACCCAGTCGTAATATCAATAACATATAACCACCATTTTACTTATAATTTGAATGATTCAATCATAGTCAACAAGAACACGAACAGAAAGAATCAAATATATTTAGCCATTTTACATATAATTTAGAATATCTATCTTAATATCCATAACGTGTTAATAACATTTTAAGTATAATTTAGAATTTTGCTTTTGTTTTAATATCCAAAGCATGTTACCATTATTTTCAAATAATCTGGAACATATCTCTATCTTAATGTCGCATAATTTGAAACTCTCGATCATAATGACTATAACATATGACATATATTTTACGTATAATTTAGAACATCTCTCTCTCTCTCTCTTTTTTCTTGATATCCATAACATATGACAGCCATTTTATATGCTAACAAATTATCGTCTGTCAGTTACAGTATATTCAGATCGTCTGACACTAATCTGTCTTTCAGGAGCCGCAGCGTCAAAAGATCCGCTCTCTGGCCGACACGGACGAGGAATCCATGGACACTTTTCCCCCATCGACGACGTCCTCACCGTCACCCAGTCCTCAGCTCGTTCCGACCCCCCAGTGTCAGGATGGGAGGTGCAACTTCTGTCAGCAGACGTGGGCATTTAACCGAAAGGGTCAGCCTGAGAAATTTCTCGTATGCAAAGACTGCGGAGCTCGAGGTTTGTTCGTTTGGCTGCATGTTTATGTAGAGAGAATGAGAATATCTTCATTACAGGTCTTTGTAACCGGCGCTGTGGTCGGCGTTGTATGTGTAGTTAGAATCGATCGGTGGAACACAGTCCGCGTCTGTTTCTTCTTAGAGAATGATTAAACACTCGCTGAAAGAAAGGAGGAAGAGAAAGAAACTCGACATTCGAGAGGCATCGTTAAAACACTAGTTTATTTTTTTATTTTTTTCAGGGCCTAAGCGTGTAGAAGTAAACGTATATTGATCACTTTTTTAACTGTGTCCTAAATTACACTTTAAAATCTAGGCTTAACGACAGAAATATACTTTTATATGTGGATCCAGTGGAGAGGGCAGGAAGCTTCAGTTTTATTTGTCTGTTATTATTTTACTACTACTAGCCCTTAATGGTAGTGTGATGATGATGATGATAGTTTTTGTTCTTTTTATTATTATTATTCAAGCAATATTTGTACCAGAAATATTATCTTTTATTTATCTTTTCATGTTGAAAAATAACGGCGTTTCGCGTTTCTCGATCTTGATATCATGTATACCGTCGAGTTTTAAAGTGGAGTTGTTGAATGCAGTTAGAAACCAAATAAATAAATAATACAATCGTAAAAATTCTAAAACTGTTTCAAAACAAAATTACTTTACAAAATCATGTTATGTTTTTATTCAATTAAAACCGTTAATAATAATACTAATAAATTAAAAATAAACAGTTGTATGGATATATATTAAATTTTTTTTTAAAAATTAAAAAAATACATGTATATATAGATCTGTTATCTCGGTAATTTAGTTTTGCTGACATTTTCTGCATTTCTGAAAGAAAATAGAAAAAGTAAACGGAAAAAGAAGAAACTAAAGAAACTAAATGCAAGACAAATAAAAAAGATGAGAGAATGAATAACAGTTTGACATTAAATTTTTTCTCTTTTTTTTTTTTTTTTTTTTTTTTATAATACATATATTGTAACAGTTGTTAACGATTATTTTAATTTCATTGCAAAGTATTTCGTGAATAAATGAAAGAACGAGCGTTCAACGACACATCAAAAACGTTTAATATAACGCTTATGTGATGAAACGTAGAGGTTTTTCTCTTTGTTTTCTTCTCTGTTTTGTATTGTTTTCACTGGGTTTTGGGGGGATATGGTGGCTTTTTTGTTTGTATTTTACACGGTTATGATGGTTATTTGAGAAAGAAAAACAGCTGTCATCATGTCACTACTTTTATCGATTATCACCAAGGTTCTTCTATCAGCACTTTCCTGTGTTTGAAAACGTACAAAAATCTTCATGCAGCACCTGCTGGAACGGGAAATAGCCCTCTGGACGCATTCAGGGTTGATCGCGGATCTGAAACATCGGTTAAACAATCAGGAGACTGAAAGTTCAAACGATGCTGATAATCATCTCCGTTTTGTTTCGCTCGCGACTGTTGCGTTCCATTTCAGGTCATACCATAATAATAATATTAAAAAATAATAATAAATAAATAAATAAATAAATAAAGAAATAAATTACAGGATTATAAAATGAAAAACTCAAAACAAAATAAAATAGCAGAGAAAAAAATTATTCATTTTGTGATGCCAGTTTTTAGGTGAAAAGCAAAATCAAGGGATAAAAAAAAAAAAAAAAAAAAAAAAGATAATAAAAAGAAAGAATCTATTGACAGTCTATATTTCCACACAGGAAAATGTCATCGCTTGCGGTAATTGGACTTTTTAAAGAAATCCTGCCGACAGACTGAAGTTTTCAATAACTGGAAGCAGCTTCCGCCCTTGTTAAATGGTGAAACATATCGTTTGAGACTGAAATGTTCCTAAATGCTGTCCAGTTCCATCTGAATTACTGATACCTGATGAACCGTCAAAGAAACCTTTTTCGTAATTGTAAGAAAAGAATTTTCGTTTCATTTTTTCACAAGATGAAACATTAAAGAAATATCTCTCATAGCTGAAAGAAAGTCGGAGTTTCGTCTGTCTTCGTCTGTCTTCGTTATCGTTAACTTGCAAAGAAACATTAGTTATAACTGAAAGAAAGCAATTTTCGTTTCACGTTTTTACAAGATGAAACATTAAAGGAATATTTCTTACAACTGAAGAAGACTGATATTTTTGTTTTTCTTTGTTATGAGACGTAACTGTAAGAAATGTATTGTCGTTGCATGTTTCTGTAAGATAAAACCTTAACATATTATTTCTTATAAATGTGAGAAACGCTATAATCTGTAAGCGTTACAAGACAGCTTAAAGAAAAGTATTTTCGTTTCCAGTCTTCGGAAGATGAAACATTAAAGGAACATTTCCTATAACTGAAAGTAGCGTATAATATACCCTTTTAGTTACGAGTTAAAACTTTAAAGAAACATTCCTTTTATCTGAAAACAACCGGAATTTTCGAGTCGTATTTTAGCAGTCAGACTAGAGAAATGTAATTTTTGGGTGGGTGGTTTATGTTATAATTAATAATTGAATTGTCGCGATTATTTACCAGATTTAATTTGTTTATTCTGTATTAGATTTACAACATAACCGTAAAAGTCTTCAAGTCGTTGTAATTTTCTTTCACAGTACTTTGAAACGGTGACGGTCATTAATCCAATTTTTACGGAAACTCCACTCACAATCACGACGTTTAAAGTATTTTTATAGGTCGCTAATAAAAAAACGCTCTTTTCAGAAAACTTTCGTTCTCCGGTGATAGAGACCATTACATTAATAATAATAATAATAATAATAATAATAAATAATAATAAATGTTATTAAAAGATTATTATAATAAGAATTTTTGAAAATCTATTCGCGTACGTCCTAGACTAAGATCGATCGACGCCATGTTTTAAAATGACCTTGACATTTTCCGATGACGGTCCTTAATCTGAAAACTATTTAGGCGTCAATTGGTTGAATTGAAAGGTTAATAAACTATTAATTTCGCTGTACAATTACTTCATTTAGCAGTCATTGCAGAATGCCGAGGATAAAAATGTTTGCTTTAAAATGTACAATACTGTTTATCGCATCTAAACTTAGAATCGCTGGTTTGCTCATTTATTTTATTTACAAGAACGTAAAGAAAGATTATCAATAAATGAATATTGTTGAAAACTACACTGATTTGCTTATTTCATTTATTTATAAGCTGTGCGTGTGTGTCTGAGAGAGAGAGAGAGAGAGAGAGAGAGAGAGAGAGAGAGAGAGAGAGAGAGAGAGAGATTATCAATAACTGGATATTCTTTATGGAAATTAAGAGATTAACTGTTGATATTATTGACATATGTTCATTTTAAAAGATTGCTATAATCAGCTGTTTATGTTTATTAAAAGAATTAAATAACTGAAACTCTGGATCAACTTCTGTTAAAACGTCATTTATTTATTTATCTATCTATAGATATAAATTAAATCGCAAACTGTCACCTCCGTTGTAAATCCTTTTCTTTTTTTCTTTCTTTTTTTTAAATTCGGGAAAAAAAAAAAAAAAAAAAAAAAATATTAAATAAAATGAATTAAAATAAAATAAAATAAAATAATATAAAATAATAATAAAAGAGAAAATCATGCATTCTCTCTGTTTAAATGTATAAATTTGCATTAATAATTTGTTTCACTTTTTAAAATTTTATTTTTTGTATTCATTTTTTTATTTTCAGCCCATCCATCATGCATGGATTATTCATTTGAACTAGCCAAACGTGCCAGTAGGTTACCATGGCAATGCATTGACTGCAAAACATGCTACATATGTACAGATGCAGGAGATCCGGTAAGTTTTATTTTAATTTATTTCGATACATCTATCTATCTATCTATCTATATATATATTTTAAATTATGATTATCTTATACAGTATTGTGTTGTAATAAAATTTCATTCAGTGATTTATATGATATGTAATAAAACATTCAAATTCAGATATAAGGAGATTTATTATTGATGTAAAAAAAATTATAATAATAAAAAAGTAGAAAAAATGTACATATATACTTTTTAATTCTGTTATTTAGTATTTTATTATGATGATCAATTTAAATATCAAGTATGTGTGTGTTTGTGTGTGTGCATCAAACACACAACACACACACAAACACACACACAAACATATCAATTTTATATCATCATGGTTGAACACTAAATGCTTTATATATTGAAACTTGCATTAAATTAAATCCAGAACAATACTTTCCAAGCTTTCAAGAACTATTTTACTGCACAGTCACATAAAATATTTACTCAAATATCAATTTAGTTTTTTTGTTGATTACAATAGTAAGAATGACTATCACACTTTCAAATTTAAATGTAAACTCAAATGGCTGTCCAAGTCTCCATCTGAACTTGTTTGACTAATAAGAGATGGGTAGCAAGATCAAGAGAGAAATAAATGCCTTGAAAACAGATAGTGTAGTTGTAAATACTATAGTTTAAGTGTATGTAAAGGAATGATTTCTACACTTTATTCCACTGTCACTTGTTTTGTTCTGTCATTTTTTGTTAGGATTTGATGTTTTATTAATTTAATAACTTTTAATTTCAGGACCTTTGTGTTTTATTAATTTAATATCATTTAATTTCAGGATACGATGTTTTATTAATTTAATATCTTTTATTTTAAGGATATAATGTTTCATTAAGTTAGTATCATTTAATTTCAGCACATGTTGTTTTATTAATTTAATATATTATAAATTTCAGGAACTGATGTTATTTTGTGATGGATGTGACAAAGGCTATCACACAACCTGTCATCAGCCCAATGTGTCAGAGAAACCGCTTGGTAACTCTTACCATCACTCTGAACTGTGTAAAACACAATATTTATGTAGTGTTTGTGCTTCCCACATATATAAACATGCATAATGTGCACTCTTTTATGATATAAAATTAACTGAACTTCTCAAGTGCATTAAGATTATACTGAATATGGACTAAACTTAGGAGTCTCGTTATGCTTGGTAAATGATGTAAATTTTGTCTCTTCCCATTTCTGTGTCAAACAGAATGTTTGCCATTCTGAAATACTAACAGGAAATAATTTTGATATTAGCTCAAAAAACAAAAAACAAATTAAGGAAAAGGAAAAAGATAAAAGTAATGGTTTTTGTTTGTATGTATGTTTTATTGAAATTTATTTATTCATTGTTATTCATTTTTATTTTTAACACACATTTCAGGCAAGTGGGTGTGTTCAGAATGTGAAAATGATGGTGTATCTGCCAAAGACTTGGATTCACAAGAAGCAAATGGAAATTTAAACTGCAGACAAAACAGAGTTGAAAATGGTAAAAAAATATTTATTACTGGAGTCTTTCATTTATTTATTGAGACTAAAAACTTCTGATCAGTTAAAAAACAACAAAACAATTTTTTTTTATATATATATATATTCAGTAAATAAAAAAGTAGATGCACATAACAAGATGCATAGAAAATGAATCATGGTTTTCTGTTTAATGAATTAACATTTATTTCTTTCTTTCCCAAAATATTATATCAAGATTTCTTTACTGATACATTTTAAATTTGGTTTGGCTTCTTTTACCCATTATAATATTGCTTTGATTTGTATTTTCTTGTCACATAGTATGATGAAGATTTTAATGTAATCACATGATACATAAAAGATGTGTTTTTACAGAAGCCGGACCATCGTTTCTACACACTCCATGTGACTCTCCTGTAGACGACAGACCAGAAGACAGGTAGAGATCATCACACATACACATACATACACATGTCCTTGCTTGTACACACATGTACACACAGGTTTTTTAGGAGAATCAACACATTCACAAATGTGAACACCATGAAAATGCCAAGTGTAAAGAAGAAAAATGATGAGACATTTTCATGAATATAAAACCACACTTGTCTGTGTAAGCAATGATTGCAAGCAGTTGACACCAAATGTTACCTGGATAGATGAAAAAACCATTACATCATCATGTCTGTCTAATTAACTCTAGAATATATTGATATTTCCTTGATGAGAAAACTCACCTGTCTGTCCAATATTCAGTTAATGTAAACAAGTTTCAAACATTGTGTTTGATGACCACATCTTAGTAAACATTTAACTGTAATACTGGTAAACAGCTGAAAGATATGAACAATTTATTTATTTATGTGTTTGAATGTTTGTTTTTATTTATATTTTTTTAATTTAATATATATTTTTTAAATTTATTATTAGTTGGTTGTTATGGTAAATAACCTGTAGTATCACATGCTATACAATAACTGGATTACAAATACTGATTTTTGGTATCAAATAAGATAAACTGACTTAGAAATATTTAAAATTTTGTTTTTAAAGTCGAGATGATATTGGAAACACTTCATGGAAATGTTTGCCAAGGGAACCAAGACTGGATGGAGATGTTTACCCAAATGCTTCGGACTGGTCAATAGAGGACGTTGTAGCTTTCTTCAAGTCTGTGGGATTCGAGGAACAAGCTGAAGCATTCAGAGAACAGGTTCAGTTGACTTTCATGGGAGAAGTTTAATTAATAATCACTTTTTGTCTTAATTTTGTTTATCTTTCTGACAGACTTTTCAAAAATGTACAGCCATAGTATAATCTGTATCTATAGCATTGAAAACATATGTACAGATTTTGGTTTCTTTTGCTTTTGAAATTCTAGTCATAAAATAGCCATTAAAATACTGGTAAAAAATTATAAAGTGAAATAAAAGGGGTAAGAAGCCTTGTTTGAACTGTGTAATGTTCACAGTCTCTAAAATAATTATTATGATTTACCTGTTTAACATCAAAGAAACTAGGCAGTAGACATATTTATTCAGAAACATTTAAAGTTAACATAATGTAAAGTTTAATAAGATATTATAAAAGATTACTATATTATATCACTGTGTCTTTGGGCGAGTGTTGTAACAGATAGGAAAATTGTAATAGATTTTAGAAAATATTAATAACTGTTATCTTTTTGTTCATGAAACGGTTTCACCGTTATTTTCAGGAAATAAATTAAAAATCTCTGTTTGACATCTGCATGTCTTTCTTTGAAGATGATAACAGTTGACACTAATGATAAATTTAATAGGACTGTATAAAATGTTGTTATTTCATATATTTTATAGATCAAGGTGAAAAGTATCACAGTTTTAATATTATTATTAATTATTATTATTATTATTATTGATATTGATATTGTTATTTATATGTGAATTTATTTATTTATTTTGTTTTTTGTTTCAGGAGATTGATGGAAAGTCTCTCTTGTTGATGAAAAGAAGTGACGTCCTCACTGGACTGTCCATCAAACTGGGTCCAGCACTCAAGATCTACGTTCATGTCCAGCGACTTCAAACAACTGGGCAGATAAAAAGTCAGATATTTTAGACTGAGCACAGCTCGTACTAATCAGTTAAAGTAAAGCTCAGTCAGTCAGGAAATTTTATTATTAATAATAATGACAGGAATGAAACAAGCAACTGAATTTCATTCATTCAGAAACTGTCAGAAGACACCAGAGTGTGGGTCAGACTTGAAACATACAATATGGGCTATAACAAACCTTGCTAAACTTATATTATCAAATTATTTTAATATATTGGCAGTTTCAGATTGAGAACATATTTGAAATAATATTTATTATTGTTATTATGATCATGATTATCATCATCATAATGGTCATGACGAAGTTACAAACATCAGTTTGAAACATTTAATTAAGATTTGACTAAATTCAAAATGATAAACCATACATAGACTTGGACAAAACAAAACTGTATAAATGGTAGACAGCTAACCTGAATCCATTTTAAAACACATCCAAATGACACAGAGGGTGTATGGAAATTGTCATTGCCCCATATGTTGTGATTTTCAAACACAAGACTCTGGCTGATGAAACCTGTTAATGATTTCACATTTGCCAGTTTACCATTAGCATCAGTAAGTAGATTAGTTCAAATGTGTTGTTAAAAAATAAAATATCTTTAATCATCAGAATAAAACATAAAATATCTTTAATCATCAGAACAAAACATAAAATATCTTTAATCATCAGAATAAAAAATAAAATGTTAACCATCAGAATAACATTTTTATCAATGAGAATGAAAATTAAAGTATAAGAACTAAAATACACAAAGATAAAGTATTGAGAAGAGTTCTGTATGAGGTAAGTGTGTATTATGTACATATTTGTTAGTATGTCAGTAGTCGCCTGTAACTTTGTGTCAGAGAAATAACACTTAAGCTAAATGTAAATGAGATTTGAGTCTGTGTGTATGTATAGTGACACGTGTAGTTTACAGGACTGAAACACGTCAGGGCAGTCGCACAAAAACATCAGCTCTTAGATTATGAATTGTTTTGAAAACCTCGGTGATTATCGCTAGCCAACAGTTTTGTTTCATGTCCCACAAACAGTTATACTCTTGTATACTGAACTACTAAAAGTATCACAACTTATTGTTGGTCTTTCATGTTACGTATTTCAGGTTTTCTCAGCTCAAGTAAAAACTCCAGTGTTTGTTTTAGCTTTGCTGAGAAATGATAACGGTTGTCCGCAGGAAGTGATGCTTTCATATCTGTCCTCACCAGTCTTCCTCCGTGATTCACGCACACTTACATTCGTTTTCTTCAGAATCAAACTCACCTCCGAACTATCGAACTAATACATTATTTATTCATTTTTTTTATTTTTTTTCTTTTTATTTCTTTTTTTATTTTTTATTTCCAGTAATGATTTTTAAGTTTAAGAAATAACTTCAAGGAGATTTTGCTTATTATTCAATTTCCAAAGTTTTGCATGCTTTACGAAATAGATGCAGCATACGTTCTATAAAACCTGATCATGCAGTTGAAATGTTTTCAAAATGTATACATCCTGTAATACATTATCGTGACCTGTAATGTATGTTGAACGGTTATTGTAGTTATGACTGGCCTCAGCGCGTCTGTTTCGTGAAGGGATTTTGCTGACTACTTTTCTAGTTAAATCGTATAACTAATTACAAATTTAGATTGCTACTTTGAACTATGTTTCATTAGTTTGATAAACCGCTGCACACAATAGCCTCATACTGACATGTATACCTCAGCCTTAGTCCCCGCGACGAATGAATGAATTGTAATTACGAACGTCTCTGTATTTATGCATATTGTTGTAAATCATGTAGCGAGCAATAAGAGAACTTGAGTGTATGTATATTTCGTTCTGCATAATTGCTTTTCATTTTCCTGTTCTGGGTACAACCTAGTTTTCCTTTGAGAACAAGTAAATACACCTGAAAATTCAATATTTTTGTTCACCTGTATCTTCGTATTCTAAAGTATTTTAAGACGTGCCACTTTTTGGACAAATTTTTTTTTTTTTTAAAGTTAAAAAAAAAGTGATATATATATATATATAAGTTAAAATGAACAAAATTTGATTTTACTCAGTCTGTACTAAACATAAAGTATGATAACAATATAAATAGTATATGACGAAACCCATCTTTCTGTGACGTAATATTTAGAATTTTCTGCTAAAAAAAAAAAAAACCAGCAACATAATTATCCTTGTTAGATTAACAAATGGGACCAGAGAGAGTATTGTACTCATAAAATGAGTTAAAAGTGAGTAGTGACTGACAGGTTGACAATGGAGACTGGTGAGTAAACAGGAAAATATCACAGGCAGTTCAGAAAAATAGCTGACTAATTGTTATCACAGATAAAGGGTAAACGGTTTCATTTACTGGAAACTCAAACTGCGAAATGAAATATCCATTGATGTTACATTTATGGACTTGAACACGCACACAGTCACAAACAGATAATCAAAATATAATCATTTTCCATAAGATATTTGATAGTTTCATTCGTTTATCTGATTACTTGTTGATTCTTTCTTATGCATTTTGAATATATTAATTGCTTGGCAGTTGGTTTTGTAAATATTATGCATTCTGATTTTTCAGTGCTTAAAGCTTGATAATGATGTAAACGTGTTATTTTAAAAATACCTGAATGTGTATGTATGCTTGTGGTGGTACGAACAATAGCCTAATTTCATTTTGTATACTTCCAAGCGATGTTTTAATGGATACCAATGTTTGCTAACAATGAATTGTGAGTACAACAAAAGTAATTTAAAATAAATAACTTGAGTGTGTACGGGCAGGAGGATGGTATTTACAACCTTTTTGTTGAAAACATTTCGTATATCGGAAAATAAATAAATAAAATAAATTATTTAATTAAAATTAATTAATTAATGAAATGTCTGACAAACTTGCGATACATCAACTCAGCAATGATTTAGTAGGAAACAAACTGCTTGAAAGTATAGAAAATATTTTTAGACGATCAGTTATAAAACCATATACCGACTTGAATTTTTGTTATTGGCGTGACGAGTAATGCAAATCGAGACCTGAGTGATGTGTTACACGACTGATGTCTACTTATTCCTTTGTGAAAATTGTAAATAAGTATGTTCTTTTTGCTTTCTTTCTTTTATAAGGAATCCACGTTACTCACAGTTTTTGATGAGGGATTGTACATAACTTCACGACTTTAGTTTTACAATAACTACCTGGTCTATATTGTTTTTTTGTTTTTGTTTTCTTTGTATTTTTCTCAATTTATTTCTTTCCTTCTTTCCTTCCTTTCATTCATTCTTTTTTTCATACTCATTTCTTCTCTTTCTTTTCATTCTTTCAATCGAAATATATGACACTGTTTTGTGTGAACTGAGTGCTACAATGTGATATTGTTAAACAGATTTAGGTGTAATTCTTTTTCTTTGGATTTTGAAAATAAATTGTGGGCAATTTTGTCCTTTATTACATAAATATAAATATGTATATATAGAATAAAATGGTTATTTGTTGGCATCACAGGACTTTGTTTTAATTTACTAGTGTTTTTTTCAGAGACCACAAAAACTTGCTTCACTGTTTGTGATTTTATGATAAATGCAGAGGGTGCCAAAGTGGCATAGTTGGGGCAAAACACGCTTATTTCAAAATCGTCTCATAAAATCTTTCAACACATTTTGTTTTATTATTAGCTGTTTTTTTTTTAAATTATTGTTATTAGTTTTAATTTGAAATAATTATATGTAAAACACATTTCGAATCTCTATCCTTGGTTCGTTGACAAAGATCATACAAAAGAGTAAACTCGGTAACAAAGCAGTTAAAGAAATAATTTCTACATACTATAAAACAAAACAACAATGAAAAAATAATAATGATTAGAGTGTGAAGCCAAATAGAAAATAATTTTAATAAATTATTAAACATGTAAACCACACGAGTACACTCATTAAAATATCATCTGTTACTAATAGAACATAATCATTACTATTACACCACTACATAACCAATCTATACTACTGCCAGAAGTAGTAATAATATTACTACTACATTATAACCATTATTATAACTACATAATAGAGTGGTAATGTAGTTACAGTAATGGTTATGTTGTAGAAGTAATAGTTATTTTGATGAATATGTACTAGTTGAATTTATTTGTTTCACACTGTTACTGCTGCTGCTTCTTCTACTACTACTACCTCCACAAACCATTAAACATACCACTGCCACATTTCAGTTAAAACCATTACTAAATTACCCTCTGTATAATAACCACTGCCGTTACTATTACAGCCTCCTATCATACTAATACAGTAGGTGTTAATGTCATAAGAGATAATGAAATACTGAGATTATGTTATTTTCCATACAGTAGTTAGAGCTGCATATAATTGGAGGTAGACATGTACGTGTGTTTGTGTGTGTGTGCGTGCTTTCACGTATTTATTTGTTCACATATGCCAGTCTATTTCGTTTTAAATCAATCACCCCCCATGTAGATAGAAACATTTTTATGTATTTACATTCAGAATTTACGTATATCGCACGCTTTATAACAGTGTCATAAATATCGAGATAAATATTGTAAATACTGAATAGGGACAGATCTCATGTATAAATGAGTCAATATCGCTGAGAATGATTTTCGATCTGTGTGTGTGGTTTTCTGTTTGATCAGATGAAACGAGACGTGACTCGTTTCAACATCGGATTTCTTGACAGCTGTGTGAACGAGGAAACAACTGTTGTGACTGGTTATTTGTCGAACCAGCGATGTAAAAAGAAGGAACAATATAATTTTTATTAATGATTATTGTCATCCGCCTTATTTTTTAAGAAAATATATAAAGCCTGATCTAATTCCTGTAACAGCTACAGTTATAAGTTATAGCCAAAGGATTTTTCTTTATTTATTTATTTACTTATTTATTTGTTTGTTTGTTTTTCGGGTTTTCTTTATATATATTATTTATTATTTACAATAAATAAATAAAATATGGTCGTGAAATCCACTAATTGCATTGTATGTATGTAACTACTTATCGTATTAGTCATTTTCACAAATCTCTCTCACACTCTCTCTCTCTCTCTCTCTCTCTCTCTCTCTCTCTCTCTCTCTCTCTCTCTCTCTCTCTCTCTCTCTATATATATATATATATATATATATATATATCTGTGTCTAGCTCTTTTTTCTCTCTCTCAAACACACCAATACATATATACACACACTACACATTGCACACACATAGACACAAACGATTTATATACACAAATTCACATACACCTGCCTTATAATATAGATATTTCCTTTACCTTTTATATTGTCTATATTCTAATAAATATTACCACTTCTGCTGATAATAACAAGAAAAACCTTTTTAGACTGAGTCTCTAATAATTTGACGTTGTTTCAGTTCATAATATAGAAACATAATATAAAATTAATATACAACCATTAAAATAATTGAAAAGTACTGTTGCCAGTTTGTTATTTATTTATAAATGATGTCAGTCTTTTCGTAAGGCTTCACAAATATTTGACACTGCATAGATATACAAAAAATATTTTAAAATGTAAATATTAAAATCAATTATTTATTAATTCATTCTTGTTGTTGTTATTATTAGTTTTGTTGTTGCTGTTGTTGTTGTTATATCATCGATATCATCATTATATTACTATTATTAATACTGTTATAATCATTAATATTACAAATACAGTTGTGAAAGTAAAACAGACATTATTTAACTCTAACCTTCGAAGAACTAACACCCCTCCCCGCTTTAATTATGATTAGACCCGCTCCAGGAAAACCACCTGTCGGATTAAAAGGTGACGAATAAAAAATGTCTGAAGCCTTCCAGTCGAGTGATGCAGAACGCGATGCATATTGTTACTGCTTTTTTATTTTATAAATATTTATTATTAAAAAATATTTCCTGATCTATCATTACTGAAAGTTATATTTCCATTGCAATGCAGGCATGCCATTTTCTGAAATACTAGACATGCAAGAATAAATATTGTAATGAAAATACATGCATTTAAATGTACCATCTATAGACTCTAATTTAATGAAATAAAAAATTTCATACGGATAATTTATTTTGTCATGAAATATTTGTTTTTCTTTTTGAAGATACACATGTAAGATTAAAGAACCAAAGTTTATTATCAGCTAATAGACGTATTTATTTCAAAATAATAAATCATTCTGGAAATACTGTTTGGAATACGCAGTTACCGAAAAGACGTTTAACAAGTAAACGGGGATGACGTTAAATAGCTGACTTCAACGGTTTATTCTGTTTGTTCTTGTAATTTCAGAACTGAAAAGTTAAGGCGTGTCCTGCATTGTTGTATTTTACTGTGTACTTTGTTCTTTATAAAGCTAAAGAAAGTTTTCAGCGATCCTTTTTAAACAAATATTTCTCAAGTAAAAGTAAACAGTTTTATTAGACATCTATATCGTGTCTTCAAGTTTCATCAAAACATATTAAACGTGATATATCAGAATTTCGTTTACAACTCTGTTTTCTATATAAAATATTCAAGTACGTTTTACATGTATAGGAATGGATCGAATTCAATTTATCAACAGTACTCTTAATTTTATTTTTAAATATTGAAATTGAGATTAACGTTCTTAACGTCATGCAGAGGGGATTCAGTGTCGCTTCGCAAGGACATTGTTTACTAGTGCTTCTTCGTTAATTACTGCAATGTTTTGGTCGCTGTTTAACGAATAACAACAATTTATTTTCAGTGTATTTTATTGTCAGAAATAAGAATTATTACATTTTTATATGGACTATTCTACTTGCAGACCACAGGAATTTTTAACAATCCCAGTGACCTAGATAAGATGAAAGAATTAAAAAGCAATAGATCAGTTAACTTCTACCCCTTCAGTGATGACAACAGTTTAATAAATACTTAATCTATAAAGCAAATTTGTTTTTTTTTAAAAGATATATTTTTATCTTTACTCTCTTGTACGATCTGTCACAGGTTCAGGTCTCTGAATAGTACATTTTTCATTCCAACTCTTACTCCTAAGCTTATGCTTCTTATATAGACTAGTGTAGGCCTATTACAATGATAATGATACTGATTTTTCATTATGAATATTCTCACTCAATAAAGCAACACAGACGAAAGAGAAGAGGTGTTTAAATAAAATCAAACAAGAAATATCCGTACCATAATAACTCGCCAGCCATACCCTAAAGTCAAAATCTAGTTACATCGCAGCTACACGTACGAGGTAATTTATAACAAGAAATCAATGGATTCCAATGACGCGTCCCACCTAAACAGAGATAAAGGTTTTAAGTAGTACACAAACTCTCGGTTCACCATGGTGAATGTGGCATGCCACAGGCCAAGTTAGCTCCGAGGAGAGCAGGACTCGTGGAATGTACAGTTAAGATAGTTCTCCTAGCAATTCAGGAATCGCGTTGCTTTTATGAAGTGTCAGAAATAATGTGAAGATACACGTCTTGAAGAAAACGCTAGATGTAAAATATAACGTCTTTCCACGTCTTTGCTACTGATATAGCGGACTGTTTAAAGCTCATCATTAGTTTACCCTTTGTATTAAAGTCTATTGCCTCTATGTCTCTAAACTTGTCTGTGTGTGAACGAGTGTGTTTTGTGATTTCTTGTTTTGTTTTATTTTATTTTTTATTTGTTTTTATAGTGTTAGCATAAAACAGTTTGTTTTCTTCAATAGCACCAGTTATTTTTTCAGTCATCAATTAATAGATATAATATTTTTTACATAAATTATTATTACTATTATTATTATTATTATTATTTTACAACATTATTAAAGGATGAAAGCGAGAGGAAAAACACATATCTATTAAGGATACATTTTTGAAATGTTGAGGTCGAGTATATATATATATATATATATTTTTTTTTAAATTATTTTTACTATCGTTATTTGTATTTATAAACCAGTCCTAAAATAACGCGCATTTCATTGGTTGTAACCAAGCCTCTCAAATCTCTGTTTAAATATGTTAATATGAATCACTTCACTTTATCCTGCTCACTTAGGATCCGATCTAATTTTTGTCACTGGGGAGTAAAAGATGGAGGGGGGTACTGCACCAGTGTGCTAACTTAAGAACCTGCTCTCCATTTTCAGCCGATTCCATAATAAACAAATCAATAGAATTGTTCTCTGAGAATTTCTGTCAAGTTTCTTATGAATGATATTCCCTAAACGTATCAGGTATGAAAAAGACGAATTTGGTTTTGTACACTGATTTGCAAATAAAATTCATTATATCAAGTCTGAATAATTTGCAGATTTTAATTCGAAAAGAGAAATTAAAAATTTTATTTTTTATTTTTTTATTTTTTAAGATTTTTCAGTTACAACTAAATATTATTCTGATATTTGAAAATGAATTTTCAGTTACCGTTTTCGTTATTTTTGAGAAATATTTTGTTGGATCTTTAATATCCTGCTTTCTAAATTGTTTATTTGAGTAGAGTAAGAATCTTGTTACATTTCTTGAAAAAGTTAAGTCTTCTATATGTTTTTGTTTTTTTAAATTAATATTCATTAACTAGTAAAACAAAATGTTATTTGCTTTTGGATGCCAAAATCTCAGAGTGTTAGCTTGCAATCTGAATACAGTGGTAGCTTGACTTACGAGTTTTATCGACTCCTTCTGCTTCGGTATGGTACATACTGTAAAAGTACTACGCTCGTACTGCACACGCTGACCTCGCACGTTTTTCTATTATTTCATGCTTTAATTCAATGGACATCATCCGCTTCTTCTTCTTAGCATTGTCATTTGCACTCACTTTCCTAGGATCCATGGAAATTTGGCAAAATACTGCACAAAACGCGAGCAGAACACAACAGAGATGCTTCCACGGCGAGGTAACCACGTAAAGCAAACGAGTGAGACGCGGGATGCTGGGCGGATGTTGTGTTGTTCGTTGCGCCAACTAGCGGCGACGTATCTAAAGCTCCCTCGTAACTCGGATTTTGGCTCGCAACTCAAAGCAAAACCTCGACCATGTGACTGCTCGTACCACTGTATATGTATTGCCTATCATATTAAATAATGCATTAAAAACAACTTGAGATAAATTCACACATTTAATCAATTTATCCTGATACTTTAGAAAAATAAAAATAAAAATCTAACATCTAGGAATAAATAAGTTAATTAATTAATAAAACAATTATGAAATCTGACACAAATAATGATGATGATGATGATGATGATGATGATGATGATGATAATAAAATTAAAGATTTTTTTTAAAATGTAAATTTAAAAGTCAGTTCATATCATTGATATCATGGAGATAAATATTATAATATATATTTCACCTTTTGATTTTTGTCTTTAGAACTATTTTATTTCGCATCTAAAAACAAAACAAAACATAAATCACCACGCCTTCTTTGGCCACGCCTACAAATGGAAATCGGAAACGGGTGTTTTTTTATCAGTCCGAAATGTGACAAACCTTGATCGTGAATTGTCGACTCCTCTTATCAGAAACAAATTAAACTCCCCAGTCTTTCTCTGCAGAGGTTAGGATCACACAGGCTTCGAGTAGTCAGTCCTCTGTGTGATACCCCGCGAACACCGTAAAGCTAAAATGAGACCAAAATTTTGGATTCTTTTCATTTTAGTTTTCTCAGGATCTGTAAGTATTTCATTACTTTCTTCGACTGTGGTAAAACTTCAGGATTGTTTTTTTCATAAACACCGTGTTAATTTGTTGTAATTGCCAGTTGGGAACGCGACAGTTATGTTTTAATAAAAAAATATATATATATATTTTTTTTTTTTTTGATTAAAAATATGTTTAAAAATTGATTCGGTTTAGAAACTTTAGATTGTCGAAAGGTTTTTGATGAATTTGAGCCAAAGACTGTATATCAGTGCCTATATGCGAATGTGTATGTTCACCTTTCAGTATAACGTGTCGTTAGTTATTAACATTAAAAACGTAATATTGAAATAGTTCCTTTATATGTGTACGTTAGTATGTATGTATGTACGTACGTACGTATGTATGTATGTATGTATGTATGTATGTATGTATGTATATTTATATGTATATATGTATGTATGTATACATGTATATGTATGTGTGTATGGATATAAAAGTTATATTGAAATATTTCCCACATATGTATGCATATGTGGGTACGATGTAGGTACGTACGTATGTATGTATGTATGTATGTATGTATGTAGGTAGGTAGGTATATGTGTATGAGTGAGTATATGCATACTCTTGTGTTCCTTACTGATATATATTTGTCTGTCTTAATGTATCAGTGCGACTCTATATCGGTTTTATGTCTGGTCTTCTGTCCATATATCTTAATTTGTGTGAATGTTATTGTATATTTCTTTATATTTTAAACAGTTTTGTCTCTGTTTCTTTATATTTGTATGCTTAAATGTATCCGTTTATGATTATGTTTAACCTCCTCTATTTCGTTATATCTATACATTTATATTTAAATATATATTGTAGTCACATAAAAGCACACACACACACACAAATGCACATACCTCTAATATCTTTGTGTACTGTCAAAGTTTTTATCTTTGCCTTCTCCAGTTATTTAAGAAAAGTAAATACAGGTTTATCCATGTACGTGTGCATGTTTCTGCATGTTAAATTTGGGGCAATAGCCATAATTTAGTAGAGGATGGTCCACAATGTTCGCTTTTTAAATAGGTAAATATATATATATATCTATGTGCTTATTTCCTTTTAGTCTGGTTGACTAGCTGGTTGGCTGGTTCATTGACAAGCTGTTTATTTACTTACTTACTTACTTACTTACTTACTTACTTACTTACTTACTTACTTACTTACTTACTTTTACAGATATGGACGGCCTCTTAAATTATTTTGCTTTTAAATTACAGGTGCAGATTATATCTGGAAAAGGCAAAATAAAAATATCGTTTCTGAGTTATGAAAATCCCAGTGGTAGAGATATTCACGACACCTGCTGTAGGGGTGCCAAAGTCCCTTGGCCAGGGGCCGTGTGAAAGTTACTGTGACTACGTGTTTGATCTGTGTCTGAGTAAACCAGGGTATGTCATTAGTTATTAACGTTAAAAAAGTGATACAGATGTTTTCCTTTACATATTCATATATAAAGAAATATAAATAAATTGTAAACGTATTATTTGTTGTTGCCGCTGTTTGTTTAATTTAATTTTTTTTTTTTTTTATTATTTATTTATTTATTTTATTTTATTTTATTTTATTATTTTTTTTTTTTTTTTTTATTTTTTTTTTTTTAATTTATTTATCCATTACTTGTTTCAGGGCATTCTACTGGAAATAAAATAAAGTTCAGTTATCGAGTGTCTTATTTTAAACATCAGCAGCTGATAACGAACATATTTTTATTTTTAATTTATTGTTCTATAAAAAGCTTCTTCACCTTTTCAATCTTTATTGGTTTTTTATTCGAATAGAAAAGTATCTTTATGCACTTTCAGCCATTTATTTATTTAAACTCGTTTTCATAATAATTTTATCTTTAATATTGCAACTACTTATATCACTTCAACTTAAATGCCGGCTTTACACGTTCTACTGGAAATAGTTTGCCTATTATAAATCTGGTAATCACGTTTCTCCAAACATATTTCAGAACTGATACTAATAACTTTTAAAAACACATTTTCTAGTCATACTGACTGCACATACGGCAAGAAAACGTTCCAGGGACCCCAAGGCAAAAACGAATTTAACTTCACTGGCTCTGAGGTTTCTAATTTTCATTTTAACCTTTGGGAAGTAAGTAACAATTTATTTTTATTATAAATAACGTTATTCATATATATATATATATATATGCGAACATATATTCTATTTTAAAAATAATGCATCATTCTACAATGATTTCATACACTTTAATGTCTTATTCAAACCAATACATACACACATACATACATACATACATACATACATACATACATACATACATACATACATATACATACATACATAAACATCCATACGTAATTGTAATCGTTAATGCAGACTATATTTATTTGTCTGTTTTTAAACAAATTTTCATTCGTTATATTATTACTTTATACAGCAAAATATGTACTAAATTTTAAATAATTCTGTTTATACATATTTCTTTTTTTATGGTCGAAATGCAGTTTGTACGGTTTTGTTTTCATCTTTAATGAGAAATATTTTGAAACTGTTGTATTTCAGAAGTGTTATTATTTTTATATAGGGAGGTTTTCATATCAACGTTACTGTAAGGAATAGCAATCAAACTGATATTGATGTGTTTGACGAAACAGTAAACATTTCCTCTATAAACACCTCTCACCTGTATACCTGGAGTGGACACAGACACAGAAATTCAACAAAGTACGTTTGAGCATACAATTCCATTTTAAAATATAAGCAAACAAATCATTGTTTTGTACGTACTTGTATATGTATGTATGTATGTGTATATATTTATGTATGTATGTGTATCCGTTTATGTATTTATATATGTGAATAATTAGCTTTATGATACCAACACATACACATACTGTTTTATCATTTCTTTTCTTCAGATTACTTGTTAGTGTGCACCCCGAATGTGATCAGAACTACTACCTGGGTGACTGTTCTAAGTACTGTCACGAAAGCTTCTCGTGTGATGGTCACTACTCATGTGACTCTCGGGGAGAGAGAATCTGTAAAAAAGGCTGGAAGAGTCCTGACTGTAAGAAACCTGAAGTCAACTCCAGTTACTCTTGTCCACGGGATAAAGGTAACAGTTAAACGTGAACTGTATTTCAACTGTATTTGACTGAGGAATGTTTTGATAATAAATAAAATTAATAATAATAATAGTAAACATTAATTAATAAAATAATAAACGAAAATACAGAATTAAGATGGTTATAGGTATTTGTAATTGCAGTATTGTTTTTGTCTACGTATTTATTTTTGTTCGGTGATACAAAATCTTAATTTTAAAAGCGTACCTAGTTGTAGTTTCTAACCCTTTGTTGAGATTCTTGATTCTTTAAAAGCGCTTTAAATTTTAATAATTTATGTGTATATATATGTGTGTGTGGGGGGGTGTATTTGTATGTGTGTGTATGTGTGTTATGTCTGAACAATAGAGTGTTATCAGTGTTATTATGAGATTATTAAAATAACTCCATTTGCAGATCCGTGTCACAATGTTGGTGTGTGTTATCTTATTAAAAAAACATCATCCTGGTGCTGTTGTTATGATGGTAAGTTTTAGTTATCTTTGATTATTCTGGATTTGTTTATTGTGTTTAATATCATCATTATTTGTCTGTTATTACTTTTATTATTATTATTAGTAGTAGTAGTAGTAGCAGTAGTAGTAGTAGTAATAGTAGTAGTAGTTGAAGTAGTAGAGAAGTAGTAGTAGTTACAGTTGTAGCAGTAGCAACATCAGCAGTAACAGTTCCAGTAGCCATAGCAGTATTAATGTAATTGTAGCAATTGTACTAGTAGCTGTAGTAGTAACAGTAACTGTAACACTGGTGTTGGAATGTTTGTATGGTAATATATATGTTGTTGTGATAGCATTTTACATTATAAATATTAGATAAGAAAACTGTGTAATTTATAATGTACAGATATTAAATATATATAATTTGTTATTTAGCTAACAGTTTATTTATTTATTTATTTATTTATTTATTTATTTAAATATATTTAACGCAGGAACCAATGGGACTTCATGCTCACCACACACAACGTCAAAAGCCAGTCTAAAACCAACAAGTTCTGTTAACGCTACAACATCTCCTACAACAGCCACAACCACAATCCAGTCTTCCACGACTGAGATTCCAAAACCTTATGAAGTGGGCAAACAATATGAAGTGATTGTTGAAGCAGCAGCGAGGGAACTGAACACGAATAAAACGAAGACTGCAATCAGTTCAGCCTGGCTGTCAGCCAATAAAAGTAAAAATACTTCTTAACTCTTCTTCAGTACTGAACTTCTGTATAAAAAAACAAACAAACAAAAAATAAAAATAGAAAACAAAAGTGTTCTTCAGCAATTAACTGAATATATTAAAATTTTGAGTGATTAGCTACTGAACTTGGAGTATTAAAATATTATTATTATTGCATATTTTTAATTTTTAAATTTAATTTTTTTATTATTATTTTTTTAATGACTAAAAAATCTAGACATTCAATGATCTTTTACTATTTCTCTGGTCTGAAGGTTTTTACATTGTATAACACACTTAAACATACTACTACTACTGCTACTACTACTACTATCATTACTACGACTACTACTATTATCAGTAATAATAATAATAATGAAGATGATACTGAATATTATGATAATAAATTAAATTAATTAATAATAGTAAAAATAAATAAATGATATCTAAAAGTAATATGGACAATAAAAAAGAGGAAAGAACGATTTTTAAAATACTTCCTGCCTGATTGGTTTTTTTTTTTTGTTTTTTTAAGAACTTGACAAGACTGATATCGAGATCATGGTGCTTGGTATAGAAGAGGCAGTATCTGAAAACAGGTAATAACAATAATAATAACAACAATAATAATAATAATAACAATAATAATAATAATATATGTCTAGATATACAGGCAGCTGGTGCTTCGCAAACACCTGCTTAATATTTAATATTTAAATAAATAAATATATATATATACGAAGTTGCCCGTATCAGAGATACATGTGTGACAGAAACCTTCTTTTTCTCTCTGTCTCTTAAACCTATAAACCACTGAGAGGAGAACGTATAGAAATGAGTGATATGCCTGTTCTGTTTCAAACCATAACCCCAAACCTCAACCCTAACCTTAACTCTAGCTAAGACTAACCTAGCCTTAAAGCTAAACACTAAAACTAACTAACCCCAGTCTTACCTAATTCTAACCCGAATTCTAACCCTAACCCTAAACCTAACCGAAACTATAAAGCTAAATTTATCCCTAACCCTAACCCTAGTGATTGAGATAAATAGATAATTAAATCTTAAAGTCCCTTGGATCATGTTTTATAAATATTTATATTTTTAAATATTATTATCTCCTGCTGTGCTCGTATGCAATCGGTTATATCTTTTTCTTTTCAATTTTCTCCAGAAATATCGTATCAGTGCTGAAATACAACTTGACTGTTAAATCAGAGAAGGATTCTAAAGATGTGTTTCAGCCTACGAGTCTTCAGTACGAGGCGGCCATTAGCACGGTGTACAACACAAAAGTGTACCGTGGTAAAATCATCGTCTATGTGGCATCCACGTTCTCTGTCTACGTTAAAGGGAGACCACCTATTTCTGAACACTGGAAGAATGTAACAAATGATATACACAGAGTCTGGAATCAGAACAGTAGTAAATATGATCTTATTTTATCACTATTATTGTTTAATTAAGTGAATTTATATGGATATATATATATATATATATATATGTGTGTGTATGTGTGTATGTGTTTGTGTTAGAGTGTGTAGATATAAACATATATATACACATGTATATACACATGTACATACGCACATAAACGCATATGTTTACATAAAAATGCACACACACACACACACACTTATATGTATGTATGTATGTATGTTTTTCATATGTACTTGTGAATATATGTGTATCTGTTGTTAATGTATATAATTCTAGGTATGGTCAATAAAACATTCATAGTGCAGATAGTCGCTACAGAGGAGTACACTGGACCAAACAGGTAAATACATTGGCTGTATAATCTTTAATAATAATAACTTTAATTTCTTCGGCAGTGTTAAGTATTTTTAAATGATAAATCGAAATATTTTCCTTATTTCTTTATTCTTTATTCATTTATTTTTTTATTTTTATTTTTTTTTTGAAATATTCTATTAATGATTAACGCTAAATATTAGACATTTAAACTTAAATGTAGACAGGAAATATGTAAGATCTTCTCTATTTTTTATTTTTGTTTTTTGTTTTTTCTAAAATATAAACATAATATCAAATCATTTATTTATGAAACTAGAAATAATAATTTTGTATCTGTTTATCGAAGGATGTTATTTTTCAGAGAAGACGTATCTAGGATATATTACGTACTGTGTTACAACAGCACAGCCGCTAACTCCATTTGTCAACCAATCGACCGATCTTCACTAGAAGTCAAAGAATCACTTTTTCGAACCATTGGCAACCGAACAGTCTACGACGGAGACGAAAATATACTTGTTCCTCTGAGATTTAGTTTCAATCTTGATCTCTATGGTTACGTATTTGAAAGTGACGTAACTGCCTTAAAGAACAAACTACAAAAACTCTGGAACAGTGAGTATATTTCAGTGAATATCGATTTATTCAAATGATGTGTCAGAGCATGGCTAGTGTTAGAGATCGCTTCACGGTTTTTGCGCCATAAAAACAAACAAACAAACTAAAAAGCAACAACATGCAGTGTACAGTCAGAGAGAATCTTGAAGTCAGTCTGTGTTAATATTGTTTTATATTATTACTCACTTCTAAGCAGACATAAAAAATGCACAATTTGATAACTATACATGAAATTAAAATAACTATCCAGAGTACTTGAATATTACAGTAATAACTTTCATGGTTCCATGAATGAAAGCCTCACATTCATAGCTTGAAATTAAGTAAATTATTTGGGTCACCGTGAACTTTTTTTTAATGTGAAATACAGTAAAATCAAAACTGAAAATATTACTGAAAATTACATGATAACAGTAATGAATTATTAATGAAAATAAATTTGAATGATCAAATAAGACAGTATTTTTTTACTTTTTTGTACGTTTTGCATAACGACTTATATAAGGAACGGTATCATTATTTCTAGCAATGTAATAAAAGGATGTCATATTTATTTTGCAGAACATGGAACCAACGGCTACAATATTACCATCTTTCGTCTAGAGAATTATGTTGGTGAAAAAGGGTAATTATTTGTAATCATTTGTTTTAATCAAAACTATTCCATGACATTAATTTGCTTATATTATTCGCTCGTTTTGCATGTTTTATATCCTATTTTATTCCATAAAATATAAAATAATAAGAGAAAAAAAAATCCAAAAATAATTAACTGTTAGGTACGTACAGACGCACAAAAACTCATACACATACATAAATACTTACAAACACATTCATTACATAAAACCCTAATACTTCTAACATGCATACCTCTATCCATATATACATATATAATACATTCATAAATACTTGCATATATGTAATTACATAATGTCATTTTGAATATAGAATTCTCTTCTCTATAACATTATTTGTTTTTCACAGAGAATACCTAACAAGGATGAGATATTTTGTGGTGCAGTCACAGAGACTCATCACTCCTGTAATTCAAGTGAAACCTAACACGTCTGAAGCAGAGGTGACTGTATCACAAGTGACTCGTCCTGACGGGGACCGCTACAGAGTGTACTGCGGTGTCTCGTCCTACCCATACAGCTACCTACTGTCTCTCTACGTCAAAGATCGTGTTAACAGATCAGATTTTAACAAGTTCAGGAAAGTCTTGGAGAAACACTGGTTAAATTACATCTCAGGTGGGGTATTAGTCCACTTTCATAATATGTGATTATGTATAAAATAGATAAAGAACGTCTTTGGATATTGTTAATTTTATTAATAAAATATTTTATGTCTTCGTTTTAGAAACTGGCCTCCAAATACATTATTTGATTCGAAGCTTTAGTTTTGTAGTGGGTTGGTTGTTTGCTTCTTTTTATTATTAATTTTCGATGTTGATATTTATTTATTTATCTTTTTATTCACTCATTTATTTATTATTTCAGAATGGACCACTTTTAATTATAAAATCAGTATTATTGGTACTCGATTGTTTATATCTACTAATGGGTAAGCAGGATTTTATGAAATTGCAATTAAGTCATGGTTAGGATGTGTGTGTGTGTGTGTGTGTGTGTGTGTGTGTGTGTGTGTGTGTGTTAAAGCATGAATGCATACGGATATGTATGTGTCTATATATATATTTATCATAATATTTAATAATTTAACTATCAAACACGTCTGTCCGGTTGTACAGTAACTATTCCAGTAATAATTCTACTTGCGTTTTAGTGAACTGGTGAGTCAAATACTCTACAGAATGTCAAGCGACATCGACCTCACTGTCGATGGGTCTCAAGTGCCGACTCTGCCGATATCCAGTCTAAAGAACCCTGTCCAGAAAGGCAGTTCTGACTGGTACGAGACTGTGGACCCGGACCAGAGCGTTGAAGCGAGAGCTGTGTTTGAATTCTACGTCCAGGCAGCAGTTACTGACATCACGTTTCTTGAACGTGTGCTCGTCAGCTGCTGGAGACATTTAATACCAGGTTTTCACAAGTCGAATTTATAGTCTTTGATTTCTTACATATTATTATTAGCTTCTTATGAAGAAAACTAAGAGGAAAGTTAATTTATTAAGAATTTAGGAATAATTTGAAACGTTTTTTCTACGATCCTTAGTATATTATTGTATTAAGAGATTTTATAAATATATATATTATATGCAGATATTGTATAAACTCAATAACATATTTGATGTGATAATTAGATTGTGGTATTGTTTTAGCAGTAAATGAAACAAAGGTGAAGATACTAAGAACAGATCTAATGCTGGACACTCACACCGTTGACAGTACTAATGAGAAGTGTGTATTTATTGTAGTTATTTTATCTTCTTATACATGGATCTGATAAACACACATATATTCACATAATTTTAAATATAAAAGGACATGTTTTCTCTTTTATTCACGTGCATGCATACCAATATTGAGAGAGAAAGATAGATACTGAAGGAGAGAGAGAGAGAGAGAGAGAGAGAGAGAGAGAGAGAGAGAGAGAGAGAGAGAGAGAGAGAGAGAGAGAGAGAGAGTATTTTTTCTGACGAACAAAGATGTCTTTTTAACAAAATCTTATTCTAATTTATTTGACAATAAGAATATACACAAATGATATTTTAATTAAACTATTTTTATTTATATTCCAGACATCTGATTTCAAGAATATTTTACTCGGTTACTAACAAAACTAACGGTTTGTTAATAAAGAGATATTCTTTCTCGTCTGCGAAACCGTCTGTTATTTTAGATCACATCAACAGTTCTCTTATTACAATGATCTCTGGTAGCAGTTACGAGAAACTCAGACTGTACATTCCTACACAGACTGAGTATTTGGTATCCGTTGATTATACATTCAGCATCGTGTTTGAAACTGACGTAACGAGAACTCAGTACAAGGTGCTACAGTTCAGACTAAAACACGTCATGGAAAAGTACTTTGGTAATTTTGAAAAAAAAAGTATTAACCATTTCAAGTTCTAAACTTAATAATAATTTAAAAATTAATTCCGAACGTTATAACTTTTCCTTTTATTTAAATTATTATTCTTTTTCATTACTTATTCTTATTATAATATAAATTTATATTAATCAGTTTGTTCATTTAGTTATTAAATTATTATAAAAGGTTTTTTAATGTTTTAAATTACATGCATTTATTTTATAGTCTGCTATTTTATGAACATAAATGTCGTTTTAATTAAATCTGTTATTTGATTTATTTTCTACAGTTTTTAATTATAAGAACTTAAAATAACTTACATATATATATATATATATATATATATATATACATATACATCTAGGTATTTGGTATTATCTAAAATTTAATTTTTACAGGAATGTCGGGTCTCTCAGTGTTGATTTATTCCTCAGAAGAATATTATCTTCCCTACCAGATGACGTATGTAAAGTATAACATTTATTACTGTCTATTATTGATATATAATACTAAGAAATTCATTCAAAGATAAAAAAATATATATAATAATAATAATAATAATTTAAATTAAATTATTATTAAAAAAAAAAAAACTAAAAAGGTTAATTTAAAAAACTAAGCCGATTTAAAATTTTGAAACGTTTTTTCTTGGATGTATAGATGGAAGCTTGTATGTGTATGAGATATACATTCATAATACTACATAAGAACCAATATGCGTATGTATTCAGTTATGAATATAAAGGTATACTACATTACGTATATATAAAAATACCATTCTGATAAAAATCTCAGATTATTCAATATTGCAGAGAAGAAAAGTTCAGCTCACCCCATCGTACTGGAAAGTGAGTTTTCTGATCAGAAAAGACAATACTTGGATGTATCCACAGTTCGTCTCGCATCTCAACATGTCAAACTTGGCTGGCCTCTTCAACTTTACAGGGTCGAATAAAAAGCATTACACCGTCTTCACTGGAAACACGGACATACTAATTTCACACGAGTATCTGCAGGAACTCCTGTTCACAACTTCTATAAGCGTCAAAGACTGGGAGCGGATACAAAACAGCATTGAAGCAGCGTGGAAAAAACAGTGTCAGTTATTTTTCTTTGATAATAGTTTAAAATGGCGTAATCTTTAAAAAATAAAGAAAAATTAGTATATATTAATTCATGAAATTAAAATAATGTTAAAATTAAAATATGATTATTTTAATTTGATGAAAAATTATATTTTGGCAGCTTCTTAATAATATTTGATTTGGTCTGCAATAATGTTTACAATGTTGAACAAAATATAAAATGCAAATAATAAAAAAAACTAAATCCCATGTATACTAGAACTTATGGATAAAATATTTTATATTAAAAGAAAATATATTTCCATTAAAAGAAGTAATGACGTATATAATATATATTAGTACATATAATAATATTTAATACGTTTATTAAATGTTTTTAAATGTCCTAATATGATTGTTTTATATTCAAATTCATAAATTAGTTAAAGATATAATGTTGTAACATTATATTAAATTCGTATTGCAAATTACTATTATCATCATCATCATCATTATTTTTATTATTACCATATAAATTTCCGTTCTGATTTCAGTTAGCATTTCTGTGAATGTTTCAATACAGAATGTTGAAGAAGTTGTTGATGAAACTGGGTAATCATATTTATTTTTTGTCTACAATTTTATTCTGTACCAGTCTTCTAAAGTGGTGTTTATTATACAGTTTATTTAACAGATTTGTTTTAATAAGTTATATTAACAGACGATGCTTACAAATATAATAATATTTAATTTTGTTTGCCTGATAAAGTACTGTTTATTACAATGTGCTATATTTTGTATATTATAACAGGAAATTATTCCATTTCTGTCTTAGTGCTATTATTATTATTATTATTAGTATTATTAGTATTATCAGTATTATTATAACAATAACAATACCAACAAAAATAACAAAAACAATAATAACGATAATAACAACAACAATAATAACGATAACGATAATAATAATAATAATAATAATAATAATGATAAAAACAAAAACAATAATACAATAACAATAACGATAACGATAATGATAATGATAATAATAATAACTTTGTAGTGAGGTGTCTTTAAAGTTATTTATTCAGTAAGACTTTAGTGATTATCAAACATCCATCCATCAACCTATCTACTGATTTTCATTCAGTCATTTTTTATTCGGTTACTTTAATTTGTTTCAGGACCACACTTTGGAGGTTATTTTATTACGTAAAAAAAGATGGCAAACTCGTGAACTCAGGCGACTGGAAACCTGTCAGTACCAAACTGATAAACTTCAATTTCACTAATTACTTTGGATACACATACCAATGTGTTTCAAGGAACGTTAAGGTTTGGACAATGTCTAAATCTTTTCGGCTTGTAATGAACAGTTCTCTAGATATCCATGAACAATCTGCACTGAAAAAAGCCTTGGTAAATACTTGGTGTGAATCGTTCAAAGGTAAGTGTAGAAATTATTAATAATTAAAGTAGTTATGTATTTAGTAATCTTTTTATGTTTAAGCCAAACAAAACACATTCACACACATGTATATCTATGTATATATGCATGTATGTGAGTATGTATGTATTATATATATGTCATATAGATATGTTGTTTTTTAAAATCATTTTCAGATGCTAACTGCAGTCGAATTAACATTCATATCACCAGAATAACTCCGGTAAATCTGGCAAACGGGTAAATATGTACAGTCTCATTATTTGTTTATAACTTTTTATCTATCTATCTATCTACCTATATATAATTATATTTTAAAATTAAAATGTTAGTTAAGATATGTTAATGTAAAAAGAAAATAAACAAAACGAAACAAAAAAGAAAAAGAAAAGAAAGAGAAAGAATATGTTTACAGAATGAAGAAAGAAATAACAACGAAGTTCAAGTGTTTGTGATTATATTACATTACATTAGATTACATGAACTGCAGGTGTATACGCTAATAAAAGGCCTGTGTACAAGATCCGTATAACTAATAAATGATACTATTAAAATAAGTTAAATTCTGATTAACGAATATTAATTTATTCAGTATATTACGTTATCAGTTTGCATGCTTGGATACTCTATTATTTCGTGGAATACGACGGAGTCGTCATCACCTACAATACGACGTCCACTACAAACATCACCAGGCTGACTCACCACATGGGCGACAACGTCCACGTCAGACTCTTCAGCAGCGTGGACAGGGGCGTCTCGTCTCTTGCACAACAGTACGTTCTTCATTTCGACTCACAAATCAAAAGACAGGACTACGAGAGCATAAAACAAGCAATCAAACACGCCTGGCTTGAAGCAAATGGTAAGTTTTCTAGTATTCAGCTTGATGTAGATTCCGTTCCAACGATCTTTCCATGATTCATTCTCAAAGGCAATGGTATATGCTGACTTGACCACGATAAGTGTATTTTATGTTTTGTCCAGTTTATACATGCATTTATAAATATATTATATAATTTAAATTTCTATATTAAAAAATTATTGTTCTATACATCAGATAAAAGTATATATTTTTAATAAAGAAAATAATTTTTTTTACATATAATTCAAAAATTATTGTTCTATTAACAAGACGTCGAATTTAGAGATAAAATTCAGTACACAAGATCGAGTCTTCACGTCAGCTGGGTACGTAATTGTAGAAGTTAAATAATAAAATAATTACTGGCTCTTTAGAGTAGTAACAATTACACATTGCATAACAATACTGTTTTCCCTTTTCGGTTCTTGTTTTATTTATTTATTTATTTACTTACTTACTTACTTACTTTCTTAGTTATTTATTTACTTATTTGTTTATTTGAACATTTCAAAATTATTTTCTTTCTTTCTTTCTTTTTTGTTTTTGTTATTATCTTTATTTATAATTATATTCAGTAATAATTATTTTCTTTCTTTCTTTCGTTCTTTATTTATTTTTTGTTTTTGTTATTATCTTTATTTATAATCATATTCAGTAATAATTATTTTATTTATTTATTTACTTCATTACTTACCGTATATACTTGTGTACAAGGCGACCTTATGTATAAGTCGATGTGTATTTTAAGACCAAAACTTGCGTCATTTTAGGTATTACTTGTGTATAAGTCGATGTGTATTTTAAGACCAAAACTTGCGTCATTTTAGGTATTACTTGTGTATAAGTCGACTGTAGATTCCAGGCACCGTCACTATTTTTAGACCAGTGTGACAGTGCCATGAAGGCCTACATTGTACGCCTACTGTAACATAACTTGCACGAGCTGTAACTTGCACGAACATATCATAATAACGTAAATGCATGTATTACACGAGGTATAGCCTAAATCATTGCCAAACGCCGTAAATGGCATAACGCCGTACTGACGGTTTCTCGCTTTAAAATGTATTTTTATGTCATTAAACGGAAGAATATCATATTTTACATTCATATTTGGTTTTGTTATTTAATTTTTCAAAAAATTTTATACGATAAAATTATATTTTTGAAAAGCTGAAAGACCGCGATTATTTTAGATGCATCCCGTAGCAAAAAATAGTCAAAATGGCGACTCTTCAGCAACAGCTACAAAAGCATTACCTATGTAAAAGTCGACCCCCCAAAAATTACCTTAATATAGTCTCTCAAAAATTCTACTTATACATAAGTATATACAGTATTTATTTATTTATTTATTTACTTATTTTATGTATTTATTTATTTGTTTGTTTGTTTATTTTATTATTTACTTACTTATTTACTTAGTTGTTTGTTTATTTAAACGTTTATTTATTTATTTATTTATTTATTTCAGTCAGTCGGAGTGGGTATTAAGATTTGAAATAAAAGCTAAAGGTAAAAACGTGAACCCCTACCTGGCTGTCCCTATCAACACGACGACATTACAGCGTCAGCTGCTTCACTCTGGACACCAGCTGACGACCAAAACCGAGAAATACGTGTCCAAAGAGGCCGTCAAATATCTCTTCATCACTTCCTGGATTCATCCCCAAGATGTCTATAAATTTAAAACTGCGCTGGAGAAATTCTACGGAAACAAAACGAGTGATTAACAATGTTCACTTATTTTAAGTCAAATTAGATAAAAATATGCATTTATATATGTGAAGCATATAATTCACATCAGTACGGTTGTATATAAATAATTTCCTACACTACAAGTATAACCACGTTCACATGTAAATCATAAAGCATTCATAGATAAATTTCTTGATATTTCTTTAGTCACAGTTTTAAAATAAACTCAGAGGAAATAACTTTTTAAGTAAATATTTTTTAAGTACAGTTTTCTTTTTTTCAGACCAAAGTGCTTCAGTGAACGTAACAATAGGTCCAGTTGAAGAAACAGTATCTGAAACTGGGTGCGTTGTAAATGTTAACTGCTCAATTTGAGAGTTTCGTTGTTGGTCTAAAGCTTTGTAACAGAGTTATAATGGCAGTCATTTTTAATATCCACCACAGTTATGTTGTTCAATCATGTAATCTGAAATATTTTGGTTCTGAAATTTGTAATATTTTATTTAACGTATCCATAACCAAATGAAATATAGTAACTTGTGTTTAAAGGAAAACGAATAAATTTATTAACGATAAACATAATCCTCTTTCAAATTTCAGCATCTTATGCTTCAAATAAATATTATTTGTTCTAAATTTGCTGAAACCATGTAATAATGTACAGGGATAGTTTGTGAATATTGCCGTATCTCGTTATGAATCAAAAACTGTCTGTTTATTAACGACATAATAATATCCTTTTATTTTAGAGAAAAGTTGTGGAAATTGTCCTACATCGTCAAGGTCAACGGCAGTGCAGACAGTCACACAGATCTTGACAAACCGACCCAGAATGACGTTAAGAAATGGTTCAACATCACTTCACACTACGGCTTCAGTTACAAAGTGAAAACTGATGAGTTCACGAAAGACAAGTCATCGCTGTTCCACATAGATATGTCTCACCGCGTCTCAGTGAACATGTACGCAGAGATAGAGAAATCGCTCAAACAGATCTTTCTTCAGTCAAATCCAGGTACAGTTTCTGTTTGTGTTGTAGATCCTATATCATTTTGTATTCAGTTATAATTTCTATTCACTCTTCAACCCGATGATTTTAAGCCCATTTTCAAGGATATTTATTTAAAAAACGAAATTAAAGTTTGCAACTGGCTACAAATTCACAAACAATCTCAAACTTTTTTTCACTATGCTATATAGTTTGCTACATTCGTTAAATATTGTTTCAGTGAATAATCAAAAATTTGCTTGCCATCTAAAATTACCTCTCATCACTGACTGATCTGCTGTAGCAGATATACAAGAAACGTAAATCATAAAAAAAAATATATGTATAAAAAATAGAGTAAAGCTATAGACAAGAGATAGAGAGTAGATTAGTTCTCAAGAGAGTAATGAAGTTTCTATCATTTTGTATTTGTAGGTTTGTCAGTTTGCATGGAGTGTGTCACAATCAAAGTGTTAAATCAAGACGAAATTGTTACTTCATCCGGGTATGTAGATTTAACCATTCCAGTTCTATAATAAACACTATCATGTCATCATCATCATCATCATCATCATCATCATCATCATTATTATTATTATTATTATTATTATTATTATTATTATTATTATTAAGTTTCTAATTAACAGAAGGACTGCTTGGCGTCTTCACTATTCAGTTTCTGTGGACGGGTCTGAAATTGACTCGTCCATGGCTCTTCCCTTAAACATAACAGACAGCAACAAGGCGCTGCTGACTCTGAAAGGAATCAACGGCGTCACGATCAGCGCAGTGGACGACACACACACAGGGGACAGCGTGGTCACATCCCGTTCAGTGCACGCAGTGTATCTCGACAAACCTCTAGCTGTGACCAACGAAGTCCAAGTCAAATCTATCATTGAGAACATCTGGTCTGGCGTATTAGGTAAAGCTTGTTACTAATACATACAAGCATATATACATATATATGAGTGTATTGTGTATGTGTGTGTGTGTGTGTGTGTGTGTGTGTGTGTGTGTGTGTGGACGGAAAGAGAGGTACATAGACAGACCATCGGAAAGTTAAGTGTTTTATTCAGAATATTTGGTCAGAGACAATAAAGATTATTATTAATTCACATATATATATTCACATCGATATATAGATAGATATAGAGAGATAATTAGATAGATAGATAGATAGATAGACAAACAGACAGTCAGATATATAGATAGATACAGAGAGATAATTAGATAGATAGATAGACAAGCAGACAGATATATAAACAGATAAATGAATAGAGAGAGAGATAAACAGTCAGATTGCCTATACTAAATTCTAAAGTCAGAATCTATGATTTAGAATTTGTGATATTTTATTTCCATTAATGGACATATACAGATACCTACTGTACATAGAGATTTAGAGAGTTCTTTTTGTCAGACTATCTGCCTAAACTAAATAGTGTTTACTTTTATCATAATATTCTACCTTCTAAATATCCTTTTAAACACCCACATTTTTTAGGACAGAAAGTGTCTGTGATCTTTGGAACAATTAAAGAAGTGGTTCTAGAAAACGGGTAAATAAATATTTATTAATATATAAATGTAAGTGCGTATCTATGCATGCATAATGTAAGCACTAATCGATAGATATAATGTTTTTAATAAGGAATAATGTGTAGTGTAACTGAAACCAATTCCTCTATTCAAATATATTTTATATACAATCAGTGTGGTAAAATTATGACAAATACTGGTAGAATGTTTTCGTATTAGATGTAATATAATTATTTAGCCGTATCTTCTAATGAGCATAAGAGATATCTACTCAATATATAATTGAAAATATTAAGCAAGTTACATGTCTCGTTCCTTTACTTTTTTTTAAAACAGAAAGTCAGTGTGGAAGGTGGAGTATCTTCTACAGATTAACTCTACAACACTGACTACCAACATAGTTCCAAAACTGAACAGCACTCAGCTGTTAGCTTTGAAACAACGGATTGGTGTGGTTAAATCTCCACTAAGAGAGAACTACACAGTGTATTCAGAAGATGTGAGACGTCTGAGAGAGTACGACATGCACTTCCCGTTATATTTTACCAATAAAATAGCAGAGAAAGACATCGCCAAGATCAAAGAGGAAATCAGAAAAGTGTGGGTGGATGCCACAGGTAGGTTTTTGTATATTTGTATGTCTCCATTTAATTTTTGTGTTATTTATTACAACGTTAACTGCTACTGATTACACCATTTAATAGTTTTATATAGTAATTAATGTATTGGTAATGAAAAAGCTTTCAGTTTTCTAAATTTAACATTTTTGAGGATAAATAAATAAAACAAATTGAAGACGACGACGTGGGTGATAATGACTACGACGTTGTTGATAAATAATTGGATAAGATAATGAATATTTATTGTACTTCTTATTATGTGTAGGAAAAGAATTATCAAGTATTGAAGTTGACATAACATCTCAGGATGAAATGTTAGATCAGCATGGGTGAGTGGTCAGCAAGATCATTTGTAGTGTTTAAAGTACAATATGTTTTATAAGCTTTACTGTTCTGCATTTAATTAAAACAGAATGATTCAAACACAGGCATACAGCAAGACAATCGCTCTCTAAATAACAACGCACTCTCCACACACGTACGCACACACACACACACACACACACAATATATATATATATATATATATATATATATATATATATATACATATACATATACATATCTGTATATCTATCTGTTAAAGTGTATATGTTACGCATTTTGATTCAATGTACAATTAATAACGATGATAACAACAACAAAATAAATAAATAAATAAACAGTAATAATAATAATAGTAGTAGTACTAGTAATAGTAGTAGTACTAGTAATTGTAGTAGTAGTAGTAGTAGTAGTGGTAGTACTAGCAGTAACAGCAGCACCAAATATAAGAATTATTAATGGAAATATTTAATTGTAAAATTAACATCAAGATATTGTATTTTCTAATATATTATCTTTTTATCATAAAACAATGTACGGAACAATAAATCCTATTGTTGCGTAATATATTTCTACGATTTAATATGAACTTTTTATTGATCAAGTTGGATTCAGTGGTATTTAAGAACTACTGTTTACTCATTTCAGACGTTCTGTGTGGCAGTTGGTGTATTTTGTTAAGAAAGACAACCAAACACTCGACTCTAAACTAACAGAGTTCAGAAACATCACTCTGGCTTTAAAACAAAAACTTTCAGTGATGACGGACGTCAGAGGACAAGAGTTCCAAGTTCTAACTCAGGTTTCAGATTTGGTCAGATACGATCAGACATTTGGAATCTATCTTTCTGGAAAAATGGATGAAAAAGCGAAGCTTCAGTTCATAAATAAGATAAAGAGTTTGATGAATAAAACAACCACAGGTATCAAATATTTTTTAATGTATTTTAAGTCACTGCCTATAGAGACAGGGAAATCAGATTTTTTTAAAAGTTTTACATATATTTAGTAGCTATCTCTAATGTCAGTTTTTTTTCCCATATGTTGCTTTTATTTAAGTAATATAATTTTTAGTTAAATAATATCTATTTTATAGATAATTTAAAACAAATTTAAAATTATCTTAATGGTAATATTTGCTGTTTTAATATGTAGGTTTTTCTCAAAATCAATTTTAAGAAAAGTTTGAAAAATGAAATAAATAAATATGTTGATTCTGTAACTGTCAAAACTTTGGCAGTTGAATAAATATATTTCGTTTTTTAAATTTAAATTCATAATTCATTAGCATTTTAAAAATATGTTATTTTACTTGCTTCATGACTTAATATAATTAAATCAGTGAAAATATATTATGACAATTTTTCATCATTTTTTATAATTAGAAAAATATAATTTCCTGTTTTTTTAGGCAATGTGGAGGTCAGCATTAAAAGACAGGAAGAATATATTTATAATCAAAGGTAAAATATTAAAATATATTTTTAAACCGAAACTAGTTTCAGATTTTTACTTGATAGAAATAAAAATATTTTAATTAAATTGAGCATTGTTAGTTAAAGGCTATATATTTTATAAGTAATTTGTGTACATCGGTGAAATAATACCGAAATTAATATTTTGTATGAGAGAGAGTAAATGACAGATTGATATATAAATGAGAAATGAGAGAGAGAGAGAGAGAGAGAGAGAGAGAGAGAGAGAGAGAGAGAGAGAGAGAGAGAGAGAGAGAGAGAGAGAGAGAGAGAGAGAGAGAGAGAGAGAGAGAGAGAGAGAGAGAGAGTTAAAATGCTGTCTGTATAAACTATTCAGATGTTATATATAGGCAGAAAGCGTGGAGAGTAGTTTTCACAGTCGCTGTTGATGGAAAACCAGTCTTGCCTGCTTCGTTCTTATTTCCACTCACCCCATTTACTGTGACTACCAGCCGAGGTGTCACCACAACACGTCTTTCAGCCAACGTCACCTTTTACAGCATCAGAGACGCCTTCAATATTTACTTCATCAACAACGTCTCATATAACAGCTGGCATGATATTAAATCATCACTTCTTCACGAATGGTATTTGATCAATGGTAAATGGATGTTTTAATTCATGTTTTCATCATTTGTATTTAAATATCAGTAACAATAAAGATTAATTTATTTTCCAAATGGGATAAAAGAAAAAAAATATTTATTTATTAATTTAATTTTTCTTTATTTCATTCCCTAAGATACTATATTTTTTAATTCTAATAAAATTTGAAGTCAGTGTAAATCAATAAAGAAATACAGAAATATAATTTATAGTGTTTAGCCCTTCTAAAATTTAGAAATGTGTGTTTTACCAGATTACAAGAAATGCGGATGTCTGAAAATAAATAATTGGATGTTAACAGAAGCAGTCGATGTTAGCGGGTAATTTGTGTTATTTATTTTATTTCTAAAATCTTTATATTATTTCTCTCAATCTCAGTGTATTTCTATAAATTGTCTATTCATCTCTCTATTTGTCTGTCTATCTCTAGCTATTTATCTCAATTTATTTATTCATCTCGATCTCAATTCTTCCTTCACTCACCATCTAATATAAATCTTTTCTAAAACAGAGAAAGAAAGAAAAAGACAGAGAGCATACATATTATATATATATATATATATAAAAACGCACAATGCACCAACCCACCCATCCACACACACACACACACACACACACAACACACACACACACACACACACACACACACACACACACACACACACACAGCCATATACTAATATATCTATTAAATATAAAAACCAGTTATTATAAAATTGTTTTTTGTTGTTTTTTTAATTACAGGCAAACAATCTATAAACTCTCCTACTTCCTGGAAGTCAACAACACAGTGGTTGGAATCGCGTACATCAGCTCAGCTGACTCTGAGTGCGGTGACGACAGCGCTGGAAAACATCACGTCATCAGACGGGACTCGACTCAAACTTGTGCATCTCACTGAAGATAAACTAATCAGCGTGAACGCTCTTTTCAAAATAGTCCTCGACAAACCCATCAGAATAGAGCATGTGAAACAAATGGAGTCATCGATACTTGCTATACTTAAAATATCTTCAGGTAAAGTGATTATAAAATGATTTCACAAAGGGAGCGCTTCGTTAAAAGTTTTAAATGTGATGAGTAAAAACAGGTTTTCACTAGTCATGGTTGTTTTTGGCTGCATGATGTAAACATTACTTTGAAATATTGCGTTAATATCCCAGCATTACACACTGTTTTTGTCCTGTGCACCAGGATAATCTCTCTCTCTCTCTCTCTCTCTCTCTCTCTCTCTCTCTCTCTCTCTCTCTCTCTCTCTCTCTCTCTCTTCTATGTCTTTATTTGTTTTGTAGGTCTGTCTTTTTATCTCTCTCTCTCTTTTCTAATTTCATTGTCTGTTTTTGAATAATATATATTTTAATTTTAATTTTGAAAATATATAAGAGATAAAATTAAAATGAAACTCTTTCTTTTAGGTTGCTGTTCTAATGTTGTGCTGAAGAAACAAGTAAAAATGGTTGATTTAAATGGGTAAGAGATAAATTAGTTACCCTATTTTGTTGACACATGTATTCTATATATATAATTTATTATTATTGTTGTTTTTTTGTTATTATTATTTTTTTTTAATATTGAAACTGATCCTATATTTACTGGTTATTATTTATCAGTTTGCTATTGCACACTTTCAGGAACGTGAAATGGTTACTGGAATTCCATATCTCAAAAGAAGACAGAACAGTGGATGCTTCATTATTACCACCACTAACAGAAATAAACAGAAGTATTCTGCAGACTTTAGTCAATTCTCAAATAACTGATGCCTATCATTATGCCATCAACTTCAATGAAAAACTGCAGCTTCTGGATTCCAGACATCGTCTCTCGTTTGTATTTTCGGTTCCTCTTACAGACATTCAAATTGCTAAAATACAAAACATTACAAAAGATCATCTCAAAAGCAGTAATGGTAAGTTGTTAAGTTTTTATAATTAAATGTCCTAAATTATATAACTGGCTGTGTTAATTTTTAAATACAAGACTTGTTGGTGTCTATAAATATTAATCATCATAATTATGATGACACATGTAAGCTGTTGATGATGATAATGATGATTATGATGGTAATGATATAATATATAAAAGGTTCCAAAACTTTAATATTAAAGAGATATATTAAACATTATATTTCAACTCAGAATATTCCAGTTGAAACTAAAGTTTTGATGAATCATGAAAGACTAATATATATAAATAAATTTTTGGTTTATTTTCAAAAAGATTTTCACTCGATTATAATTCGGAATGTGCTTATAGAATAATTTATGAATATTTTAAAATATATTTCTGCGATTTTGTATCCTGCTAAAAATATTACTGTCTTTTTGACGAATGTAAAGATTTTGTTTGTTTTCCTGTTGCAGCAATGCAAATAATCATTTCTAAAACATCGCAGGAGGAATTTATTGATAAATATGGGTAACTACAACATGCTTTCCTTTTATCTTAACAGACATGTGTCTCTGTGTGTGAATTTTTCATTTATATACATATTCTCTCTTTTTTTCTTTTTTTTTGTTTCATTTATATACATAATTAATTTAATATAAATATATATATTCTTTTTTTTTTTTGTTGTTTCAAAAATGAATTATATGTTACTATTATGACCATAGTTATATATATATATATATATAATAACTAATATAACCGCATTATAATAATCTGAAATGATAACATGATAGTAGTGTTCATGCCTTGTTAAAACAATTCAGCATTTCAGTTTGGAAAATTGATGTGTACCCATACGTGAAGCCGGTGAACGGAAACGTCATTCCCTATGTTCCTGGCTGGGGAGTTGACGGTGTCGTCCTCAACGAAACAGAATTACGAACTGACGTCAGGAATCTGTTTATTAAAACATCTCAGACTATCGAGCTGTTAGATCTATACGAACGTGACCTGTCTCCGTACAGCGACAGTCTGAGCTTCTACGTTAACGTGTTCATTCTGAAATCACAGCTCAAAGATCTTGAAAACAAACTCATAGAACTTTGGCAGCAGAAAATAAAAGGTACGTTATGTTCTTGTTTGAACATTCTGAGTTAAAATAGAATATTCAGAGCAGCAGAACAATATTATAATGTTCCTGTAGATCATGGCTGGATGTAGACATGCGATGGCTCTAATGTTTTATTTCGGATGGATGTCCCGTGTTTAAAAACCTGTTTTAACTGTTAGAATATTTATGATGAATTCCATTTTACTAACTAATACAACGAGGCCCCCGCAGCTGGTGAGGCATTAAGCTGTAACCAAAAATTAAATCACAATTTATTTATAATGTATATTATGGTATTTTGTTTCAGGTTACAATAATGAGATTAATGTGAATGTTGCAGTGGTAAATCAAGAAGAATGCATTGACAAAGACGGGTAATAATAGTAATAATAATAATAATAATAACAATAATAATAATAATAATAATAATAATAACAATAATAATAATAATAATAATAATAATAATAATAATAATAATAATAATAATAATAATAATAATAATAATAATAAAGGAGGTAGGGAGGAGGACTATAATTAAAATGATATAAGAAGACCACTGTAATATTAAACAGTACGCTAAATAGTAGCAAACAAGTACCATATCTGACACTGAACAGTAAACAAGTTAAATTAGAAATAACTAAACCTTTTAGTTCTCATTGTTATTTACTGTTATCGGAAAAACAAGAAATTGATTTCGCAGATATTTAAAATAATAATAATTTCATTCAGTTGTTGTTGTTTTATTTTTTTTTTTATTTTTTTTTATAATTATTTATATTTTTTAACTTTTAACAAAAAAATACATAAAAATACCATCGCTAAAAAAAATAATTTAAAAAAATAATAAAAAATCATTACATATATTTAACAATGATAATAATGATTCCTTGCAGTTTTTTCAGTTTTAAAAAACCCAGCATTATTAATAGTTTACTGGTTATCTCATTGCTGTCTTTAAACTATATCTTCAGGAAATTTTTGTCAAAGGTGAAGTACACTGTAAGAGTCAATGGAATTGTCTTCGCTCCTAAAACTTTGAGCGAAGTAAATAACACACGACTGACAGAGCTTCTGACTGATATATCGTCATACAGCAGGACGTACACACTGGTAACTCGTTCTGACATCTTTGATTACAACAGACTGTTCTGGATATATCTAGAGCAACCCGTGATCCTATCTGATATCAAAATATTCGAAGAAAACCTGCAGATTAGGTGGCAAGGTAAATTAGGTGAGTAATGTGCCTATTTATGTTGATGTGTAGAGAGAGAGAGAGAGAGAGAGAGAGAGAGAGAGAGAGAGAGAGAGAGAGAGAGAGAGAGAGAGAGAGAGAGAGAGAGAGAGAGAGAGAGAGAGAGAGAGAGAGAGAGAGAGAGAGAGTATTTTTTTGTATTTCCTAATATATGACAATAAATCTATTTATCTATCAATAAATTTTGTTATTTGTAGAAATAAATCAATCAGTGCAAGTCAAGATTCTTTTCCAGGAAGAAGTTTTCACAAGTAAAAGGTACACATTAGCAGTCTAATGTTTAATAATAATATAACATTTTAATAGCAAATGAATTATCAATTCAATATTAATGTTTATTAGTATGTATTTAGTTTGTCGTTTTTCTAAATATTTTGATATCGTTGTCCTCTTTTATTCAGTAAATTATAAAATCTAGTCTCTGACTAGTATAGGCAAATGTAACAACAAAATATTACTTGAATCAGTTAGTATTAATACATAAATATATATATATATATATATATATATATTAAGAAATGTTCCATTTTAATTACTATGGACATTTAGAATTATGATCATTAAAAGTAATGTTTTTCGTGTTCAGTATATTTGTGTGTGTGTGTGTATGTGTGTGTGTGTGTCTGTGTAGGTGTGTGTGGCATATACATATAAGAGATAAACAGACAGACAGAGCGAACAAGAGAAGGTGAGAAAAATGGAAGGAAAGAGACTGAGACAGTAATACTTAATTTTGTACACAGTGAATCGACAGTATGGAAGATTACCTATTCTCTGACATCGCACTCACTTCTACAAGACGTAAGATTCAGTGGAAACCTGAACATTACAGAGTCAGAAAGTCTCGTTCAAAACGTGTCTTCAAAGACTGCAACACCATACACGACAGCTAAGATTGAGAAAAGCGCATCTTCTTACAGAATTTCAGAAACATTTAATGTATATGTCACAAAACGTGTGGCACGGGACGATTACAGCAAATTTGAATCTGAACTGAAAGATATTTGGGTTGAAAATCTATCAGGTACTAATTTTACTATTTAGATATTGGTCAATATTTGGTCCATTATTTTTAGCTGATGTTTATGTACATTAGATCCTTTAGAGAAATTCTCTTTTTTGTTTTAAAAAAAGTTAATTAGTTAATTGTTTATGATTATGGTATGAATGTATTTTATTCCTACCAATGTTTATGTGTTGCGAAGGCTAACATTTCAATGTTCATGTATAATGTTGTCAAATAATAACGTTATTTTCATGTAATTATCTTCCAATGGTTTTCTTTCAATTTACTTACAGGAAAGTTTTCTGTTAAGATCACAGGTCAAGATGAACGCGTGAATGCCTTTGGGTATTTATAGATGTTTTATTCTCTTTTGAACTATTATACATACATGTAAACACACATACATACATACATACATTGATACATGCATGCTTGTGTGCTTTGGTGTGTTTGTGCGCATGTAAATATGTATTTTAGAACATGTGTGCATCTGTACATATGTATATTGATATGTATATCAGTGTATCAATGGATGCATGTATGCATGTTTGTGTATATATGTATGTATATTTATATTCATGTATGTATGTAAGTATGCATTTATGTATGTATATTCGTATGTATGTAGCTATGAGCGTATGCGTATTTTACATAATATATCCATTTATGATCAAGCCATTTAAATCCGTTTTTTTTCTTCCCGTTATTATTTTTATTATTATTTTTATTATTATTATTATTAATACAGAATGTCTTTCTGGGAACTTCACTACGTCGTCATTGTGCAAAGAGAGCATGCCGTTTTGCCCGGTCTAACTGGTGACGTGTCTACAGAGTGGATCAGCGTGACTGACAGTAGAGGAGAACTGTACGAAATCAGAACTTTCACAGAGACTTTCAGAGTTGACGAATGTCTACACATTTACCTGACTCAGTCTCTGTACCGCAAAGACAGATATGAACTGACCAGAACCATAGAGCGCTCACTAAAACACGCTATAGGTAATGACTCCAAACACAAATCTTCTTAAGTCACTATGGAACTTAGTTTACGTGTGTACTTTAGTCAGTAAGATTCGTGCACAACTTACGAAGGAAGGTTTTGAGTTTTGAATAAGATAGATAAATAAAAGAAACGTAATGAGAGGTCTTGATAATTAGATACAAATTTGAAATCATATATGTTTGTATCTCTGAGATTTCTGCACTCTGGATCGAGTTAGCTACTCTGAAAAATATATATTAATAATCTTCATAATGAATTAAATTTAAACCACTGTATTAGCATCTTATTTCCATCAACAAGGTTAATGAAGGCTGATACGTTTAGTTTATAAATATTATTACTTAATTAATTAGAATTACTCACGTAAACATTTAAGGTTTGTTGTTGTTTTGGGGGTGGATTTTTTTGTGTGTTTTATATAACAGTGTTTATTGTTATATTTAAAATGTTTTTTTTTTAATCCATTCATTATGTTGTGTTTTTATCCAGGTGATCTTCAAAACGCTACACTTGACTGGAAAGGACAAGCTCAGTTCCTCTCTGTCAGTAACACGTAAGTTAAAGTCTGTATCAGGGTTTAGTTTATATCAAACTCTGCTTTCGAGCCATTAGCATGAATACTACAGCTTTTACCGTTACACTTTAAACAGCATTCTCCTTAATGATCTGGTCAATCTAATTTTTTCTTTTATTTTGTTCATTTTATCTTTTTTACACTTTTTTTTTTAATTATTATTATTTTTTACTCATTTGTTGTTGTTTTTTTCTGTGGGGTACAAAAATATTTGTATTATTATTTTACTTTTGTTGTTTTTCTTTTCTTTGGCTTTATTTTTCCAAAATTATTATTGTTGTTGTTGTTATTGTTATTATTATTAGTAGTATTGTTATTGTTATTGTAATAGTTATTAATATTTGTATTATTTTAATCTGTTGTTGTTTTTGTTTCTGTTACAGAAGCATTTTTATTTACAACTTTAAATGTCCAACTTAAACAAAACATGTTCAAGTTAATAAGATATACATGTGTGTATAAAATATATATATAAATATATAATTGTTTTTATTTTTTATTTTTTTAGATCAGCCATCTGGCGTCAGCTGTTTGTAGTTAAGGTGAGTTACACTGAGGTTGTTGACTACCGCAGATATCCTCCTCTGCCTGTCAGTGCAGTAAATCTCAGTATGTCATCTACCACTGGCACAGCGTATCATATCCACGCAGGGGATGCGACTCACGACTACACGAGAACTGAGAAGCTGTTTTTCATTGAAGTTTTGGTCGAATACACCAAGACCATGTTCAGTATTTTGAGCAGACCATCAAACTAGCATGGTGGACACATTTCAGTAAGAATATTTGAATATTTTATGCTTATTATGGAAATTTTATAGTAGTTTAATAGTAATAGTAGTGGTTGTACCAATAAATAAATAAATAAATAAATAAATAAATAAATAATAATAATAATAATAATAATAATAATACAAATAAATATTAAAGTGTTATTAAATAGATTATTTTTGTTAAAATTTCACTAATTAAAAACATACTTTCTGCACTGATACAGAAAATATATGGGTTTTTTTTTTTTTTTTTTTTTTGTTTTTTTTAAATCATTAATTAAATGAATAATATCGCTGTATTTATAATCTGCTTTAAAAACGTGTTGTGTTTCGTTATATTAAACATTTTTCTTCCTTTCATTAGAGAAAATAGCTTTAATAAAATTAATTAAAATTTAATTTTTAGATACAACTTCTTTACATTTGAAACGACCAGAGGAACTTGTGGGTGATAAAGGGTATGTTTTATTAATATTTAAAGTTGTTAATTTGTAACTGTTATTGAAACCGACGAAAGATTAAATGATTAATCTGTACTTAACGAGTTCAGAAAGATTAAATGATTAAAATCTCTGTATAAACTTAACGAGTTCAGATAAAAAGACAGACCTATAAAACAAATAAAGACATAGAAGAGAGAGAGAGAGAGAGAGAGAGAGAGAGAGAGAGAGAGAGAGAGAGAGAGAGAGAGAGAGAGAGAGAGAGAGAGAGAGAGAGAGAGCAATTATCGTATTTACTTAAATAATTCGCTTATGATTAATCTATTTTATTTATTATATTTTAACTGTTAAAAAACCCAAAACACCTAAAAAATATTGTATCTTTATTCTTTTTACCTGCATTTTATTGCAATAGATTCAACACTATTTTTAACTGTTTCTAAAGTTAGGTTATTTCTATATTATTTGTTATTTTGTAATCTATTCAACAGTAGTTTAGTTTTATCTCCCTGGTTAATATTTGAAATATTTATAAACCGTTGTTAATAAGTTAATATATCAGCTGTTCATGTTTCCACAGAGACATCGTAACACGACTGCCGTACTTTGTCATCAACGGGACATCAGTCATCGACCCTGCAGAGGTGTCTCATCCTGACTATGAGATGATCTTACAAAATGTTTCATCAGCAGTTCGAACTGTCCAGTACAGACTCTACACCGGTCTGAAAGCTGTTCTGCATGCGTCTTGCTTTGGCCTGTTGGTCAAAGGCAATTCAGAACACCTGACACGTTCGGAAATGCACGAAGTTCTTCAGGAAACCTGGAAGAATCAAATAACAGGTAACAAATTCACTTCAGTGCATATTATTATCATGCTATCATGAAAAGAAACAGTGTGTTGTTTTTCTTAGTAAAATGATCAGATTTAGGTATTAATGTGCGCTACTTTGGTACTTTTGCTGATCCAGTTTGATAATAAAACCAAAACTTCACAAAAAAAGAGAATGAATGATACATTTCAGTGATAAACGTATCGGTGTCATGAATATGTAGGTTTTTGTTTTGTTATCAGTATGTGACAGGACAAGTAAATCGGCTTTTGTTAATCTATGGTCAGTTCTTATTGATTACGAGTAAGTGGAGTATATACTATTGTCTTTGAATAATTACATGTGAGGAATTGGCTGCAACGAGAAATATCCCTAAAAGTTCTCTGGATGGAAATCATTTAGTAATCATCATGTCTCAAGCCAGCTTTTAAATCATTGTGCTGCAGTACGCTTATCAGCATTTCATCAGTTTTAAAACAAATACATTCTACGTGATACAGTTTCTTTTCTTTTGTGCGTTTGTCAATTTTGATACTAAGATGTAAAACCATCATTATTTTTTTTTTTTTTATGCAACTGCTATATTTGCAGACAGCCCTGATGTTCAGATCAATATCATCAGTACAGAAGAGTATGCTGGAGACTTAGGGTAATTATTTTAGAAAATTGTCTAGGAGTAGTGACAAGTGTTTTAGCAGAGGTTATGTTAGAGGCAATGATAACTGTGGTACTGTCGTAGCTATAATAATGGGATCAGAAAAGAAGTATATACAGTAGCAGCAATGGTAGCAACAGTATTGCAATAATAATAATAATAATAATAATAATAATAATAATAATAGTAGTAGTAGTAGTAGTAGTAGTAGTAGTAGCAGTAATAGTTGAATACGTAACAGTAGTAGTATTAGCAGTTGTAGTGACAGCAATAGCAGTATCAGAAATAACGATTTTAAATATTATAATGGTGGTAATATATTACATGAAAGTCCCAAATAAATCTACGGTAAAAGAAAATTCCATTTTATGTATGTGAACTCTCTTCTGACTTTCAAAACTTCAGAAATAACTGCTATGTTGCAGTTTATTATATCTATTTACTTAATTTAGAATACGTTTAACGAACTGGTTGTACACAGTGTCTGTTGACAACATAGTAACAAATCCCGATGTTGACATCGCTCCTGCGGTAGACAGTACACGATCACACATGCAAGGCGTGCATTGGCAGCTCTATGAAGGGAAAACAAGGGAGAGACTTTCTGCAGCTTACACTGTACAGATAGATAAAAAGAGCTGACGTCACAGGACAGAGACCTGGTAGAGAAAGGTCTGTTAGCTGCCTGGGTTAACCATACAAGTAAGTTTATATCATCATTTATATATATTTAATTAATACATGTCTTTATACATATATGCATGCAGTAGACATGCCCATACTGAGTACAGCCCATACTGAGTCATTCATAATCAGTTATATTCATATTATAATAAATAAAATATGATTAATGTATCTTCTAAAGGAAATATCTGATAATTAATGCTTTATCTATTTCTAAATTTCTGTATGAATTAATGTTGTTTTACCCATTTAAATTGCTTCAAAATTATTATTAGTCTTGAAATAAATTTAAGATTTCTCTTTCAAATTATTACTTCCAGAATGCCATGATTGTAGAATTGTTTTGGTCACAGTTCAAACAAAAATTGGGTTCTTGAAAAAGTAAGTCACTGTTTAAAATTTGTTTTTAAATATATTAATCCAAAATTATTTCGCTGAAGATTTAAGAAGATAAAAACTGTTAGTTTTAAATACGTGTACATTTGTTTGTGAATATTGAGAGGTGAACCTCTTATCTATATTATATCGAAAAAAAGTTTTATTATATAACTAATAAAATACTAATATAAAAAAAAATTGTTACATAATGGCAAGTAAATATATTTTCACCATCAAATTTTGTACTAAAATTACCATAATATTAACTGATTATCTTATTGTATATTAAAATACTGATAAATACATCACCCACATTTATCATCATTGGAGATGGGTTTTTGTGTGTGTGTGTGTGTGTGTGTGTGTGTGTGGTTAAAAGAAAAGTAATTATGAGCGTTAAGCATCCACATTAATTTTGAAATACTGATTCCACTTCTGTGTTTTATATATTCATTACTCTATCGTTTTGTTTATTTATATATATCATTTCTACGCTTTTCACTTAACAGCTCTTTTTATATTTTTATGTTGCCCTTCCAGGGACCAAACAGCTGAATACAAAGCTTTCAGAACACTGTCAGAAGTTTACTATTCAGTAAAACCCGATAACAAATACAAACCCTGGTTAATTCAGCCTCCGTCACTTCAAAGTATAGAACTCGGTTTGAAATCAGCGAACCCATCACTACAAGTCTGGAGTCAGAACAGTGTCGATGTAAGAACAATGTTCATAACAGGGTTCTCTGTCCATCTCAACAAGACCAAGCTTGCTGAAGCTATTGAAATGGCGTGGAAAGGTATTTCTTTTATTTTTATGGTACAGTTTTATTAGTGATTTTAACACATCATAATTACCTGATTAAACAGAACCCGTTACATAGCTATAGGATATTTGAAATTAAACTGATTCTTTTTGATTCCTCAGTTTGGCGTCATGTGGTCGTAATTAAAGCTAATTATTATTTAATAGATATTTTGTAAAATACATTTATTATGTGATGAGTAAAAACAGATTATCTGTCAGTCATGGTTGGTTTTTGCTACACGTTATCAAAATATTGATTCATAGTCCAGCATTACACACTGTTTTTGTTCTATGAACCAGAAACACAAATCTCTCTCTCTCTCTCTCTCTCTCTCTCTCTCTCTCTCTCTCTCTCTCTCTCTCTCTCTCTCTCTCTCTCTCTCTCTCTCTCTCAACATAATTTTTCGTTCATATGTATTTAACAAAAGCTAAAAAAAAAAAAAAAGGTATTAATTTTGTAGATATTTTTACATCATAATTCTAAAATAACATTATAAGAAATAGAGTTTACTTGATGAATTATATCAGTGATAGATCGGTAATGACAAAACGTTTTAATATTTAGTGTTCTAGTCTAATGTTCAGAACCACAGAGAGAAGGTTATCATAAGAAATAGAAATTCTGCTGCTGCCAAACTACAGGTCTTATTGATTACAAGGAAATCTTTCATTTCCCTTTTCTCATAATCAGAACTGCTTTGAGGAGACGTTTCAGAGCGTTAGATGAAACGGGATACAGCACAGTGCAGCAGATCTGATTATACGAGACGAGGTTTTCTCATTCGCTTTAGATGTAAATGCTGTGATTTATGTAAATGCTGTGATAGATGTAAATGCTGTGATTTATGTAAAAGTTGTGATTTATGTATTCAGCTGTCATTTTTGTTATGTTTCAGATCAAAACAAATCACTGAGAGCAGGCGTTCTCAGTTTAAAGAAGTACACAGAAATCGAGAAATGGTAGGCAGTGATTTACACTGTGATAACAACGCAATGTTAATAATTAGTTTGGGGAATTTTTAAATAGGTTTTTTTAATCGTAAAATAAATTTTCCATACAGCAATGGATTAGAGGTTTCAATATGATAATCTGAAACATCATAATGATAATATAATATTTTATTTGAAATGTATTTTTTAACAAATTTTTGTTACTGTTAATCAAAATGATAATTTCTATCACAACAACACAAGTCAGAAAACGCTACAGTTAGTGTTAGCATTCAGATAACAGATATCCTCCGTTTAGATTTAGTCTACCAGTATTTCAAAAAAGTGTTATAAAAAATGTTCGTCCACCCTGGAATTCTCTATTAAAATTTAAAAAAAAAATGTATTAAAACCCTCGGTAGTATTTCCAAGACTCTCTATTTTCAGGACCCTTGTTACAAAGGTTGACTATTTTGTACACGTAAACGGGTTAAATCCAGAGAGAGTGGATCTGAAGCGTCCTGGAGACGATGCAGTCTCTAAGAGTTTGGCTGAAGCTGGTGTAGAAGGAGGCGTCTGTTCGTGCAAACCTTTCACACGTCGCAAGCTGTACCTGAACTCGCCAGTCAATCACACCGCGGTCAAACACGCGATCAAAACTGCGTGGGCGGATAAGAATCAAAGTCAGTTTTAAAACTGTTGTCTAGGTTCTTAACACGCTGGTTTGTTAGCTTTTTCTATACTATTATTATTATTATTATTATTATTTTTTTTTTTTTTTTTTTTTATTTTTTTTACTAGCCCTTTCTATATGAAATCATTAAAGCTTTATTTTTATTTATTTATTTATTTATTTATTTGTTAGTTTATTTGTTTGTTTGTTTGTTTACCTACTTATATACTTATTTGTTTACTTAATTATTTTATTTATCTTATTATTATTATATTTGCAGTTGTTGCTGTTGTTTTTCGCATTAGAAATAACGTTCTATTTCATGTTATATGGTTTATATTCCGAGCAAGTTAATGACAACAATTAATATATTTTGTCTTAAAATCTAACAAGATATTTACTGCTTCCTAAACCTTTCCATCCACAATTTGGTCGTGTAAAGATAAATAACACAATGATATGTTCAAAATGAACTCAGAATGATAATTCTGTCATTATGTGTTATCATGTAAATTTGTTGTATAATATAAAAAACTGCAAAACCTTTTTTTTATACAAATGATGGATTTAATGACAACAAAATAATCAAACTTAATTAAACGTAATTATTTTACATGATATTAAATCATAAAGAATTTTATAAATAATGTTTACATAAATACTGCTCTAAAATTGTGTAGATGTGATTATTGTTTACATTTATTTATTTTTTTCTCAGAGATTCAGAATCTAGTGAAGATAACTGAAGTCAATATTAAACAGTCTGGAACTGCAAGGAAGAAAAGATCGGCTGTGACAGGGAAAGGGTTAACTGATGACAATGGGTACGTTTAATACTCTGAGTAAAATTATCATTCACTGTATTTTATTTATAATATTATTTTTTAGTATATTTTAAAAAACAATGAGTTAAAATATGTAGTTAAAGTCATGTAACAGTTTCACGTTTTTGTTGTGAATTATATAGATCAAAATGAAATCATAATAAAATTTGGAATAAAAAAATTAATATCAAACAGTTATTCTACAAATAATTTAAAGTGGTAATTTTATTGATAGGATGGGCATAAAAAATGCTGACACTTCCATTTTGTTTTAATTATCAATTCCTGTTAAACTGAAAATTCAGTATCAAGGTGCTGTCAAAAAATGTATAGTGTATGACATTAAAATTATGACATATACCATGTTTTCTGTGAGCACATCTAAAACTGCATGAAAATCACAAAACAAACAACACGTCTGAGTAGTCACTGTTTGCACATCAGTACGAGTTGTCAAACACCTTGTTGAACAGATCACGCTAATTCTTACATAAAGATTTCAGAGACAGACAGTTACTGAAACCCAAATACCAGATAAAATACGCTGTGTTTTCAGGAACCCCGTCGTGCCCATTGACTACACTGTTTCCGTGGACGGAGAAGAACCGAACAGTTTGTACATCACTGAACCCACGGATGATGAAATTAGACAGCATCTCGAAAAGGCTGGAGTGAAGGACTGTGCCTGTGAACCCAGGAAAACCGGAGAAGTTCAGCTGAAGGGTGACACGAGTGAGGCTGACAAGAAAGCCATCAAAGACGCCATAGCCAAAGCTGTAGCTGCAGCTAATCCTGGTTTGTCATCGTTTTATTTGTAATAACAGTCACAGTACACCAGAGATAAAGCCCTGTGAATATTTCAATAGAAAATGACGTCATATTAAATTTATTCTATACACAGTAGTAAAATGTTATTTCTAACTGACCATGATGAAATTTATATATACACAATATAAAATACATTTCTAACTGACCATGATGATCATATACACATGCATATAAATACATACATACATACATACATACATGCATGCATACATACATACATACATACATACATACATACATACATACATACATATTATTATTATTATCATTAAAACAATGTTTTGATATTTACAAATTTCAGATATTAAACCTGACGATTTGGATGTGAAAATTTTGGACGTCAAAAATGGCATTAAAGACAAAAACGGGTATTTTCAACATTTCTTTAATAAAATGGTTTCATCGTGTTTCAGACTTTCTTCTTTTTATATATATATATATATATATACTGAAAACATCTTTGTTAAAGACATTAAACACTGCTTATTATGTCACACACTTACACAATTTGCAATATTTTTCAAAGGGTGATATCATTTGCAAGAATTCTGAAGAGGGTGACACCAGTATTACTCAGTTTGTACCATTTTTTAAAAGATTGCCACCTTGACTATATTGAAATATATAAAAAATTATATATATATATATATATATATATGCTTTCTGTACTGGAAGAATCATAACTAAATTGTTTTTAAATTGCTTGTTATTTTTCAGAAATCCAGTATCTTCTGTAACTTATGCTGTGAGCAGGAAAGATGGTGATTCTGTGGAGAATGTGAATCATCCAACTGATGAACAGATGACAAAAACCTTGAAACAAACAGGCAGACAACTAGCGGGGACTCCTGGGCCCGAGAAAGACGTAAGAATTTTTTTTTTTCGTTAATAAATCAATGAATCAGATATAATTATTTTTAACTGTTTCACTGGTATTATAAAATGGAAAGATTTTGTTGGCTTTTTGTTGTTGTTGTTGTTGTTGTTGTTTGGGGTTGTTGTTGTGCTGGTGTTGTTTTTTCGCATTAGAAAAATAACGTTTTCCTTTCAGTGTTACATTCATTACGGTGTTCTTTACTACAGTTCTGGAACAGTGACTATAAATATGCCAGATTTACATTTTTAAACTGATGTATTTTTATAATTACTAAAAGACACTTGTCTGTTTGTACAGGAGGGAGCGGACTGGCAGGTTCCCGTGGGAGTGGTGTGTGCTTTGCTGGCTGGAGTTTTCGTCTTAGGAATCACTGGCTACATTATTAAATCTCGACGGTACGCTATTGTTGTTTTTGTTTGTTTGTTGTTTTGTTGTTTTTTGTTTGTTTGTCTGTTTGTTTTTTGGGGGGTTTTTTGTTGTTGTGTTTGGGTTTTTGTGTGTGTAGGAATTTTGGGGAGGTTTGGGGGCGGTTGGTGTGTTTTTTATAATATTTATTACTTGTGATGATCAAATAAAATATGTGATTTCTATTTATCTTTTTTTTTTTTTTTTACTTTTTTTTTTCCTAATTCATAATTTTAAGAGCTCTATCATTATTGTAAATTCTGTGTTAAATGTATTTTAAAATTTCCACATTAAAGCCCTATGAAATATACAATAGAAAATGTATAATATTAAATTTACTCTATACAGAATAGTAAAAAGTTAATTCTAACTGATCATGATGATCATATACACACACATATAAATACATACACACATACAGGTACAAAAATAACATTATGATAGCATGTTTTAATTATTTAATTTGCTTAATAACAATATACAAATAGGCAATATAGTGCCATCTGTGATAAGATGACTTATTCGTTACCATTACCATTTTAAATTTATATGTATGTACGTATGTATGTAGTATATATGTATGTATGTTTGTGTGTGTGTGTATTTATGTATGTGTGTGTGTGTGTGTGTATACGTATGTATGTATGTATGTATGTATGTATATTATAGGTTTTCTTAGATAAATATTCTCTAATGTTTATATTTTCATTGTTCTTCAGACAAAGTAAAAGAGCTAAGCGTACAAACATGGAACGAACGCTTCACAGCAGTGGTCGTCACGGTCCGCCCAGCGGCTACGACACCGTGCAGACCCTGGTGGAAGATGAGTCTGCTGCTGAAAGATACGAGAGCTTGAGTCACACGAAAGAACACCAATTCCCCCCTCCCAGCGAGGACGTCCTCAACAACGTACCAGACGAAGGAATGAACAGATACATAAACTTGCCAGCCTGTTATTATGCTCCAGAAGCGTACCACAACCCGACCTATGAGTGCAGCGTAACTGCTGAACAGTTTGAGCTGTCTGTACGTCTGTAACTCTGATCATTCTTAGAGTCAGAGCTTTGAAACGTCGCATTATGTACCCATTTTTTTATTAGTTTCTGTCAATAAACCAGTTTGTTTAACTCTTCTACTAAAATTATTGATAGTCTGTCTCTGTTTCTTTCTCTTTCTCTCAATCCTCACTCTCTTTCTTTCTCTGTTTCTTTATATCTCTGTTGCTCACTTTCTTTCTCTATCTTTGTATACATACATACACACATACACATACATACATACGTATATAGATACATACATACATACATACATGCATATATATATATATATATATCAGATCGTGGATCTGCCTGCTGTTATTATGCAATATCTACATGTGAAAATTACTAATATTCTTTTAACCTAACTCAGACGTTCACGCACCAAGTAATTGTATATGCTGCAGTATGTGATATTTAGCTGTTTGTTTTTGATATACTTTTATACCAAAGATCTTCCGATTTGTGATATGCATATATGAAATTAATATAAAATAGCCTGGGATTGTGTCGCCTCCATATACCACGTTTATAAATAGCGACACTTGAGATATAATTATTACAGTGTTATATCTAATCTGATTTGTCAGTTTTTATAAAAAGACATATACTAAATTGTAGTCAATATTATAATAATAATAATGTATATATATATATATATATATAGTACAAATAAAAACAGAATATCATCAGTGTTTTATAATGTACCATGTGATTTGGAAATATAGTTAAGTGTACTTCTTACATCGACTAATGTTTATATTAATTCTTTTTAATTATTGTTGTTGATGATGCAGCTTCATTATGGTGAATATAAATATCTTCAATATTACTTTATACGAACAAATAAAGCTGGTTTGGTTAAATTTGATTTTAATATAATTATTTTTTCCTTGATGTAGTTCATACAAATGAACTCAATATTCACTTTAAGTCTTTTTTTTTTTTTTTTAATGTATTCATTCCAAAGTTTAAAAATCAAACTGCATAACGCGAAACAGAATCAAATGTGAAAATTATTATTAATATTATTATTAGTTCACTTTTTTATACTGATACTATATAATAAATATGTAACTAAATTAAAAAAATTTCTTCTCTGTTTATTTTATTTTTTCTGTAAAAAAAAAAATTAATAATAATAAATGATACATAAAATGTGTGTTAAATATACTTTCTATATAAAGTATTATTTTTATATCCTAAAACATAAATTATAAACTTTAATAAATATATTAATAAATAAGTCTGCGTTATTTATTTGTAACCTTGTGTGTTTTGTATTTTGTTGTTGTTGTTGTTGTTGTTGTTAATGGAGGTTTGTGTGTGTATGCGATGGGATATTACTAATCCTTTTCCATGTTCCAAATAAATCATTGCTTAAACTGAATAAACAAACAAACAAATAAATAAATAGCATTATAACAAGATTCTATATCAGGAATCTGTGTACATTACTTTTCTTAAAAGCAGGTCATCAAAAAGAGATTTTAAAAAAAAGAGAGAGAGAAAGCGTGTTATTTTCATACTTTATTATCAACAACAACTGGACGCCCGTCACAAACAATCATTTCACAGAATATAAAATGTATTTCAGCTATTTAAATTTGTTCGTACAACCACAAACAAGTTTTAAATCCAGTAGCTCATGACAATCAGTTTACTCTCACCAAGACCAAACACTGTTATTTTTAAACGTCCCCGTTTATATACCCATTTAACATCGGGACAAATTCCAATATCGTGAATCACTCGCGTGTCGAGTGCAGACTGTTTGTTCAGTGATGGCGTCCGTGCCAGTACTTATCTTGTCCCTCACAGACTCAGTTCTAACTGTGAATACTTTTAGTCAGTTTTTTAATAGGTTTGCTTTAAGACTTTAAATTGCATCTTATATAAACAAGATGAGAAAGTTGTTTTTAACGTGTTTGGCTCGAAAGACATGGGGTTGTTAGTAAGACAGTATTGATTAAAAATATGCCTGTTCCAGTGCGTTAAAGGTCCTGTACCAAACTCTTTAACTTAAAGGTTCTTTTCTTTTCCTTTTTATCATTATTTTATTCAGTGTCGTCTCATTCATTCTTGTGTCACTTATCGTCAGTTAATTGTAATTTATGTTTTTATTTCTGTTTAAAATCGTTTTTAGCATGTACTTAGCATGTTGTTGTTTTTTTTTTTTTTTTGTTTTTTTTTTTTTTTCTTTTTTTTTTTTTTTTCTTTTTTTTTTGAGGGGTTGTTGTCTTTTTTGTCTTCTTATTAATTTTTTTTTTTTTTGTATTTTAATTTATTATAATTTTTAGTTTTTTTAGTTTTTTTCTTGTTTTTATTTTTGCATGTTTGTTTCCGTTACGTTTAATAATTATGATGTTTAAAGACCTGACAGATAACGAGAGAACGCTACTAACAGACAGTAGGATTAGCAACAAATAATATTGTATAATAATCTTATACAGAGGAAAGACAGCACATACCACGTTTTGTTAAAAATAAAATGGTCGTTTAGCTCAAGTGGAATAGCTTTTTACGGGCATCGAGGATACCTGACACTGCGTTCAGTCGCACCTCGACAGCTTTCACTGTATTAATTAGATGTGGTATAGATTATAAATTTTTGCTTAAAATAAACAACAGAAATGTGATACTTTGATATAAATGAATAGGGAAATTAAGTAGAAAAACGTTAATTAAAATTGTTTTAATACATCTAAATTAAAAAAATAATGGTAATATAAAATAAAATCTTAATGAAAGTCACTCTCGGTATATTTCAAAATGTATTCTTTAATTTCATTTTTCTTCTTTTTTATTAGTTATTATGTAGTATTAGAGATAGTTGTTGTGGTTGTAGCAGTAGTAGTAATCGTAGCAGCAGCAGCTTGTTATTAGAGTCGGTTTTTGTTTTACTTTCCTTCAATTTCTTTTCTTCTTCTTCTTCCTCTTTCTCAATCCTGTAATCATCATCAGTGTTATCAATAAACCTGCACAACAAAACAACATCCTGGGAGCCTACGAAAATGACTAACAAAATGTACTACTTAAGAAATTCTCTGTGAAGGTGTGTGTGATGTGTATACTCCCGTAGTTTGCTCACGTCACAGACTGGCTAGCGTCTTACACAACGCATATTTGTGAATGAGACACGTGTTTGACAAAGCTCTGAAGAAATACGCGCCAAAATCTCGTTTATTCGTGGGATTATGTGCCAGGCAAACATGACTAGCGAGAAGAGCGCACCTTTGTGTTTCTCTCACTGACTGTCGCATGTACCAAAGGAAGACATTGTTTATTTAACGACACACTCGACACATTTTTAATCACGTTTAGATATGACGACATAACTGTTAGTAATAGTTACACAAATAATGAGAGATGAAACCCGCTAAAGCTCATAATGGATTACTCTTTTGCAGTTTGCACAGCAAAGGATTATATATGCACCTTCCCGTTTACTGAAAAGAATCTGACACGGTGTATTTAAAACAACAGTGCAGCACTCACTGGAATGGGAAATAGCTCTAGGAAAGTAGTGAGATACACTGAACCTTCGATCGACATTAACTTAACCATGAGCTGTAATTACTTAGCCACAATCCCCATCCCAGCTAAAACGTATTGGAAATTTTATCGTTCGTGCTTTGTACTACTACCCTTATTATTTTAGATGAATTTTCTGTGAATTTTCTATGAATCTTTAGTATATAATATGATTTATTATAAATATCTATATCGTTACTGATCACTGATGAAATGAAAATTTGTAAAACCTGTTTAAGAAGCCCTGTAACAAGACTATGAAAAGATTGAGAATTGCACGGTTTATTTTTGGGTCAGAAACGTTTATTCTAACATTTTCTGTTTCCCTTTTTTCTGTCATTTCTGCTGAATGTATTTGGCTGCTGTCACTGAATAAGCGACTGCGTTTCTGGTTCTATATATCTATACCTAGACATGTTTAACAAAGGCCATGGCTGAGTTCTGCTGTTTTATGAAGAAACATATAAAAGATGTTTTATTCTTGAATGATTATCTCGCCGGTTATTGTATGATGTGTCTGTGTGTGTGCGTGCGTGCGTGCGTGTGTGTGTGTGTATGTGTGTGAAAAGAAATGGATAGAGAAAGAAACAGACCATACCAATATCACTTTTAGAACGATTCTACAATTCATCAGCTAACTAAAATATAAATATATTTAAACTTCATTACCGGCTGTTCAGTTTTGATAATTGCTCAGACCTGGAATCACACTGTGTCATGTTGAACACGCCTAACAACTGGACACAAATCTGCGTTTGTTTGTTAACACGTTGTTATTAAACTCGTTTTTCCGTGTCCTTGCAATTCCAGCACTCTAGGGAAAGTGTAGAAAACTATTACAAACGTCTCGCCTGTTTGACCAAGTGCCCTGAATTCTCCGAATTGGTGGAACCTTTTCCTTGCTGGGGATACAAATTACTTACGTGGAGTATTCTGAATGGTTGTCATACTTCCTGTTTCCAGTGCGCTAACGTGGTTAAATAAAGTGCCATGAATTTTAACTTGTTTAATATTTCAAAGTAATTTCAAAAGGAATTACTGTATTTTATTAATTGCTCGTAGCTGAAGGAGTTACAGTAATAACTGTAGTAATTGCTGTTTAGATCATTACAATTATAGCTACAATTATTAGTAAAGCAGTTCTCCGTTTTATAATGTTCATTCTGAAACACGAGTTTGCGACTGATTCTTAAATATTAGTAACTGATATAGTTGTGGTTTTGGTTCTTCTTCTTTTTATTATTGTTGTTATAGTTGTTGCTGCTGCAGTTATGTGTCCACGGGGCACAAATGCAGTTATTTAATGTTCTGATGACAAGGCTTACCTTAATGATAAAACATCAGACTAAGACTAAAAAAATGGTGAAGTTACGAATTTCAAATTTTGAAAAAGATCGGTCATTATTTAAATTATGACATCATCGTTACCCCCATGGAATCCGCTCCTAGGCTTGCTAGCGTCCGCCTGGACAATTAAAGGTGTCACCTAAAACTGTAGATTCACGCCTACACACAGCTCAGTCCCAAACAGCCTCTCTGTTGACCGACGGACGTTCCCATTTGAAATTATTAAACAAAGTGGCGTGGTCTTGAAGAAAATAAAAGCGATCTTAAGATATAATAATTACGATTAATGGAAAACAAAGAGAACATCTTATCGCAGTATTCACTTTATTATCATTCATCGGACATTTCAAGACAGTTTATACTGACTGAATTTTCATTGTGTGTCATTTTATAATTGTGCCGATTACAGTAGGTTAAGTCATTTTTACCGACTTATTCACTGAATTGCAGAAAAAACGAAAGATCTTGAATTTCAAAGAAAAATGTTATTTTATTTTATTTTTTCATTTATGAATTTTTTGGTTCATTCATTCAATTTTATTTCATTTTATTTGGTTTTATTATTATTATTATTTACTTTGTTTAATTATTATTGTTGTTGTTTTGTTTAGAGGTGTTTGCTTCTTAAATATAGAATCTGCAGTAAGTTATTTAGTCATAATCGCCATTTTTGTCACACAGAGTGAAAACATTTTCTATGACACTTCCTACAAATATACAACATCTCTCTATGTATGTCTGTTTATCCAATTAAAATATACATGAACACTTGCAGATACCTAAGCATACTGAGCTGTTTTGTTATTTAATCATTGTCTGTGTGTTTCTGTCTGTCTATGTGTATGATATTTAGTAATTACAAATAAAAACGTCAAAAGAAAAAATATAATTGATTCATCTTTTTTACCTGTTCATGTTTATAACGGTCTGCCACTACTATCTTAATTACAAATTCATTTTTAAAAATGAGAATTGAAACAGATAATAAATAAATAACAGGAAATAAAATCTGACTTTTAACAATTAATTTCCTGACCCAGCATCTAATTACATTTAATACTTCCGAACGGTAAGTACAGAAAACCGCTGTTTTTCAAACCACAACCTCGGAGACAGAACAATGCGGGAAGCTCAAGTCAGCCTCAGTTTAACCGTTGAGCCATCTTTCCTGTTCGTGCATCCATCCCTTGATCCTAGCGCTCCAGGTATTTGTGTCGCTCTCTGAGCAGGGTCATAAAGAGCGATCGTTTGTTAACGAGCTCAAATCCCGTGTTTGTTCGTGTTATTCGACGAGTTTAGGCTGCACCTCTGTGTTTGGTATATCAAAGGGTGGCGCCATTGTCACATGCATACCATCACCAACGAGGTGGCAACAAAACGCTGCAGTGACGTCACATACATCTTATATTTGTTTTTTTAATCATTTATTTTATTTTCATTAAGTGTCAGCGTGGGAGTAAAATAGAAGTGTGTCGTATATATTTTGATTTATCACAGAAAGTGAGAGTTATTTAATCCTCAAGTGAAAAAGTGAATCTGACATTTTCGGATAGGAACGATAATATTTGGATTATAAGTGTGAAGCTGAAAATGAATTTTGAAAAGTCAGTTCTGGGTTTAGCGGCATTCTTAAGCATATTGGTAAGTTCAAAACCACAAATATTTTATTTTTAATTAATAATTAATTGTCATAACTTAATTTTAAATATTTATTTTAAAATAAGAACTGTCTTTAATTATTGTTTTTTCTTTTTTTAATAATATTAAAACAGATAAATGTATGTTTTTTTTAATAATTTAAATTTTACTGTTTAATATAAAATTTTATTTAAAACATACATCATTATTTCTGTGCCAGACTTATTAATTATTAACAATCTTAATACAAATTATCTAAATGTATTTGATTAATAATGACAATGGCAGCAACAATAACAATAGTACATAAATATTTTATATATTTCAAATATTTCTAAAATATAAATATGACAGAAAGATAACTCCTGAATTTTGAAGCGCAGAATCAAATGATAGCGTAAATAAGAACTTAAAGGATCTAAAAAGAAAACATATTTAAAATTTTAACTTTGACACTCAATATATAATATTATATATATTTTAAACTGTCAAAGGAAAGCAGCTCTTGGACAGAGATGCTGAACTTCTATGTTCATATCTTTCTTGTCTAAGTTTTCCCGGAAATAATTTTTATAGCTTAAAATTTTACTCCTCAAATCTTCTTAATTTTGTATTTGTTTTTCTTTTTTCTTTAATTTTAATTTTTTTTATTAGCTAAATTACTTACGCATTAATTAAATATAATTTGAATGTATTAACAAATCAACAGATAAGTGGCTTCACAGCTGTTTAGAACTTAAGGTTAATAAAAATCATTACCGGGTATATGTTTTTAAATTATTTATTTATTTATTTATTTATTTATTTATTTATTTATTTATTTGTTTGTTTATTTATTTATTTATTTATTTATTTATTTATTTATTTATTTATTTAAATTATTTATTTATTTATTTATTTATTTATTTATTTATTTATTTTTTTATTCTTTTTGGAGAAAGGAAGGATGAATCGTGTTTTGTATTTTTTTATTTTTATTTTTTTTTTACCCCCCCCACGTTGTTTTTTCATTTTCATGTTTTGTCATCGGTTTAATAGCTATTTTTCCTTATTTTTGTTTTTCAAGTTGGCCTGAATTTTATTTAGAAATTCTTCGTAGAAGCAGTGAAAAGTGTCAGCTATTTCTCGTGTTTACTTGTAGATTACCCGCGCACACGGGACGGCCAAACTCATGTTACGGTTTGAGCAGTTTTCTAATCCGGGCAGCAGGAACTACTTCGGCGGCTGTTGTGACGGCGAGGTGCGGGGAGACAGCTGCTCGGAGGAGTGCGACTACAGCATCAACATTTGTTTGAAAAGGTACTCAGCCGCTTTGTGTTGTTGTTGTTTTTGTTTGGTTTTTACCCAAATAGGGTATATTTTTGGACACACACATAAACGCACGCAGAGGCACGCATCCATACACTCCAACACACACACACACACACACACACACATATATAAAAAAGAAAGAAAGAAAGAAAGAAAGAAAGAAAGAAAAAGAAAGAAATACATTTAAATGAAGAGCTGATTGTTAGCGATTGTTTAAAAAGAAAAAGATAAAATAATCAAATAAGAACTAACTAAACATACACGTAATGAGTAAACGCATTTAGCAAACATCTTCACAAGGAGACAAACACACACACAAACTCACACAGACAGACACACACACATTACACACATATCTCTATACAAGGATTTATAAACACACAAACTCACGCACACACGCCCATTCGGTCTTATTTTTGCTTTATTTTGAAACGTTTCTGATACTTGTAATCCATTTCTGCATCAAAGTATTAAAAACAAACAACAAAGCAAACATAAATAAATAAAAATATACAGTAGATCAGTGACTCCCAACCTTTTCATCTATAACATTTTTTAATATCCTGCGGTGCCCCACCCCACCCCCCGCACACATTAATTAAATAGTTATTTATTTATACAAATTACTATTTAAATTAGGCATGATATCTATATTATCCATGTGCATTGTACATAGTAATCATTGTAATGTTATTGTAGGTGTATTCGTTTGTTCTGTCTATTTCATTCTGTCCGTCTAACTGCCCCCAGTTTCTCCTTTTTTATTTATGAGTTATGTCATCTCTCGCGCAGCCCTTGACGATGCACCGCGGAGCACAAGGGCTCCTCGGAGCCCCGGTTGGGAAACACTGCAGTAGATTATTTTAGCTTCATACAAGAAAGTTTTAAATAAGAGTTTAAAATGGTTCTTCGTTCACTATGATAAATGTATACTAAGTTTTTATTACACAAAATCTCATTCTACACAGAGCAGAGACTATTTATATTTTAATATATCTCTAGATTATTATAAAATTATATATACTGCTTCGAGTAATACTTTTTACTGTGATTATTATTATTGTTGTTGTTTTTCGTTTTGTATTAACATACACGTTGAATATATTGTAAATACCGCACTTCCCAGCTTGAACTAAAAGTAAACTGAAATTTAGTAACTGTTAAACATTAGCAAGCGTCATCAGATTACCCAAAACAGGCGTACTAAAACCTTTAAATTAGTATAGCTTAACTGCATATATATGCATACCTATATCCGTGTGTGTGTGTGTAAGTGTATGCGTGTGTGAGTAATTATGTGTACACGCATAAATGTATATGTACGTGCGTGAGTACGTTTATGTCTTTGTCATAAAGTGAATGGTGCCTCAGCTGAAGTGTTTTCCTTTTAAACATTTTCATGTTCACCTAATCGAGCAGACTGTTTGCTGTCTGCATTACGATCATATCTCTCAAACACTGAACCAACACGACTCAGACTGTTAAAGAGTTAATATGACAATTGGCTTTAGAGTTAACCTCCAGAAGACTTGTTTTTTTTTACACAGAGTATCTCTCTTTGTATGGCTGCCCAGCGTTCTTAAACTAATCTTAAATATTTAATCAGTTTTAGCAAGAAAAGAAAAACAGATAAAGTGGATGTGTGAGATTGCTTGAATTTCAATATGATACGAGAACAGCATGAATTAAACCAGCCGTTTAAAGACTATTTTGTTTTATTTTTTATAGGTAAAAATTATTTGTTCATGCATCGAGATAAAAAGATGAAATTAAAGTGTTAAATATGTGTGTGTATATATATATATAGTCGTACCTCGAGTTACGAGTCCTCAAATTTACGAGTTTTTCGAGTTACGAGCAGCCATCGGGCAATTTGTTTTAATTAAAACATGAAATCATAGAAAAACATGAGTGAGGTATGCATGTAGTCATCATGGCTAGGCAATACGAGTGTAGTGCTTTTACAATATACTGAAGCAGAAGGAATCGATAATGGCTATAACTCCAGCCAAAGATGTTAAAATAATTTCTAAGCTGCGGACCTCTCTGTCCATGAAAAGATGGAGAAACCCTAACCATGTACACTTTACAAAACCAGTTTATTTCTTTACTGTCTCTTTTATTTTGTTTTTTATACATACATTTTTCTTGTTTAAAAATACGTTACAAAAAATTGCTATAGTTTTGGGGGACTGGAATGGATTAATGGTATTTCAATCAAATTCATTTGGTGAAACTGATTTCATATACGAGCAAACTGAGTTACGAGTTCGGTCACGGGACGCATTAAACTCGTAAGTCAAGGCACCACTGTGTATACACATATATAGCTTAGACTGGATTTCAAACACTGACCTAGAACGTGGATCTCAAAAAACGAAATTTGTCTGTGCATTAATAATGATAAAGAGACTGCAAGTTTCAGCTGAGATGAACACATGGTATTTATGTGAAGCCTGATATTAAAAGTGAAAGTTTTATTACACATAGCTACTGCAAAAGATCCCAGTAGCAATGATATCGACCAACAGTCAGTATAATTCATCAAACTGGGTGTGTTAATGTTTATGCTTCTGTTATCTTAACTTTAATACAGACATATTTTTAATACAGACATATTTTTAATACAGGTGTTCATGTTACTAAGCAGAAAAAGAATGCAGTTACATGTGTTTTCAATACAGTAAGTTAATGTCCCAAAGCTACCATTGTGTAAGGATTCTCCGGTCTTGACTTCAGTGAATTTTCGAAATAACTACAGTAACTAAATTAAACGCTATTTTGTGGATTAGAATTAAAGAACTATTTGTTTAATTTAATTTTATTAATGTATTTTATTCTAATTTACAAGAAATAAATTCTCTGAAATCAAGACCTGACAAGTGAGAGAAGCACACAAAGAAACACACCTGTTCTTATATACACGTAAATTACACTCGTGCAAACATTCACGCGTGTGTACACACACCCCTGCAATATGAAATGTTCTCATATAAACATACATTACACACACACACATGTACAACTCAAATACAAACAGTTCCCATATATACATACATTACGCATACATATACATTCATGCGTATACACACACAACTCAAATACAAACAGTTCCCATATATACATACATTACGCATACATATACATTCATGCGTATACACACAACTCAAATACAAACTGTTCCCATATATACATACATTACGCATACATATACATTCATGCGTATACACACACAACTCAAATACAAACTGTTCCCATATATACATACATTACGCATACATATACATTCATGCGTATACACACACAAATCAAATACAAACTGTTCCCATATATGCATACATTACGCATACATATACATTCATGCGCGCCACTGCAGTGTAAATTAAGACAAGACGTACGGCAACTCGACGTCTTCACTGAAAAGTCAGATGGTTTAACAGCTACTTTAGTTTTGACTGAGACAGCTCGCCTGCTGCCTGTGCAGTGTTTACAGGTGCAGGTGTGAAAGTTGACAAAGGGAGTGAGGCAATTGTGTGTCGGAATTCTCAATTCAGCTCCAAGCTGCACATTCCAGTATGCTTTCTCAGGTACATGGAGTCTACCTGTTTAATTTAACAATTTGCACCTGCCCACAGGAGTCCTCAGTCAGTTTAGTCATAAATAATATTCCGTTTCGTTTTAAGGTATTTTGGACATAAGCAGAACTAATTTAAAAAAATTAAGTTTTCATTATTCATTTATCATTTTTTACGTCTGTGATTTTTATCTAGGTTTTATGTAACATTTCATTTTTAAAGTCCATGACCCGTTTGTCAATTTACTTCAAGGTAGACTTCAAAGGACATTGATTCTATTCTACTTTTCTTTTTCAAATATATAAATTATTATTATTATTATTATTATTATTATTATTATTATTATTATTATTATTATTATTATTATTATTTGTCCTATATATTTTCAGCAAAATCGAGATAAGCAGAAAAGTTAAAAAGAGAGATAGACACCAGTGGAATCAGAAATTAGCATTCTTATTAGCAAAAAAATTATATAAAAGAAAATAACAAATTCCATTTGTATTGTTCACCGACTTTGTTTTATCTCTAACCAAGTTAGGCACGCGACTGAAATAAAACGTACTCCATTTGTACACAGATATTTTCGTTCCCACGAACTAGTTGCATTTACCCACTGTGTGTAGGGTGCGACAGTGGATAACCAGTCGTTTGTTTTGTCTCGAATCCGCCCGTCGCAGCAGTGTAAATATGCGTATGTTCGTGCTTTGACACGAACTGACCTCACATCTAAACTCTTTGCGGATTAAAAACTGTCGTTTCTCTCATCCCTTTCTGACTTTTACAGTTTAACAATGCACACCCATGCTTTAATAGGATTGTGTGTGGTTTTTTTGTTGTTTGTTGTGAGTTATTTGTTATTGTGTTTATATTTTGGGTTATTTGGGGGTTTTTCTTCTCATTGTTGTTGTTGTTTTTTTGTTTTGTTTTCTGTCGTTGTTGTTGATTGGGTTCTTTCTCTATTGTTAATGATAACAATAATCAGCGAAGAGAGTGTAAGTTAATCAAGATGAAAGGCAGAAATAAACAATAAATTGTATGCTTTAAATTTGAGAGCGGCAGAGAGAGAGAGAGAGAGAGAGAGAGAGAGAGAGAGAGAGAGAGAGAGAGAGAGAGAGAGAGAGAGAGAGAGAGAGAGAGAGAGAGAGAGAGAGAGAATAAACTGGGCAATAGAGACGGATTTTTTTTTCTGCCTGTATCTATAAAACCTACAGTCCATTCTGTTGCTTTTGTTCTTCGTTTCACTTTATTTTTTTTCGTTTTTCTAATTGTTTGTTTCGGATTTTGTTCCCTTCTTTTGTCTTCATGTTTGTTGTTTTGGCATGTTATGAAAGGATATCTTTTGGTTGTGGCCAAAACTGTGTCTTCCGAAACTGATATTCTCAAAGACAAGGCACAACACCTTAAGACCGACCAGGTAAATAAGGAAATCACAAAATGCACGAGAAAAAACAACTAAGTATTGTATTAGAGACTCCCGTACTCAAAACTCTTTGCGTTTGAATTTCCTAGTCCAGTCATTTATGTAAAGGATCCTTTCGTTTGTCTTTTTACGTTGTTTTTCCTTTTTGTTTGTTCTTATTTATCCGATTATTTTTATATAAATTATTTGTTTTTAACTTAATAAAAATATTATTGTATCGTACAGAAAGTGCTTTAATTAAGAAAAAGTTTTTCTTGAAGAAACTGAAATATAAATTAAGAACAAATTTTGAACAACAAAATAAAATAGTAGTAGTAGTAGTAGTAGTAGTAGTAGTAGTAGTAGTAAAGTTACAGTTACAAACATACTTGTTTGAGAACAGTTCTGTTTTTTTTTTTTTTTTTTTAAATGTTGATAGGTATTTTAGTTTAATAGGAATGTTATTGTTGTTTTGTTTTGTTTGTTCTTTTTCATTCTGTCATTTGATTAATGAATTCATAGTAACAGGAGATTATGATAACTTACTCTGTTCATATAGACATACCAAACTCTGAATCACGGAAAAAGCTCATGATTTATGTCACAGTAATATTCTCTACAGCAGTCGTTTCCTAACTTCTGCATTAAAATATAATATTATCTCTCCATGTCGAGTACAGAAAACGTTCCAGCGAAATGAACAAGCGAATTTATACATAACTATTTTCTGATATTGTCTTACACATTATGAAAGAATATTAAATTCAGAGATAAAAGTAATAAATATAATTTCTCTTCTTCTTTTACAGGTCTTTGAATGACTCGTGTTCTTTAGGTACTTTTACTGTTGGAAGTATCGACGCCAACAACAACAGCTTCGTCTTTCCCTCGACGTTCATCAACGGTTTAGCCAACCCCGTCCCTCTTTCATTAGACATTTGGAAGGTTATTGTTTTATATATAAAATTTATAATCGAAATAAAGCTAAAAGGCCGGTAAAATAAACAAAATGATTGATTGTATGTCAGTGGGTATATATATATGTTTATATGTAAGTACGTACGTACACATGTATGTGTATATGTTTGTATGTCTGTATGTATGTATGTATGTATTTATATATGTATGTGTGCATGTATGTATGTCTTCATATATGTTTAGATAAGTATCTATGTATTTTTATCTTGATCAAAATATCATTAGGGTTTTAATACAACTGTACTGTAAACAGACATAATCAAGGTAACTCCATTTTTATACAGTTCTAGTTATATTAACATTATCACATCACTGTGCAGGGTAACATTGTTGTTGAGATAAACATGATGGATGAGGATACACAGAGAGAGGAGATTGTTGATAAGTACATTCTGGAGTTCACTGATTCGAGTCCAGTTAGAGAAAGACGTCTACTGGACGACGATTTTACGCCGTGGGAGCTGCTAGGACAACGTCAAATTAGACCCAGCAGGTATTCCACTGTTCTTTCACCAGTCGCTGCGACATGTAGCTCTTCTGAACATAGATAACATAGGTTCGACATGTAGCTCTTCTGAACATAGATAACATAGGTTCGACATGTAGCTCTTCTGAACATAGATAACATAGGTTCGACATGTAGCTCTTCTGAACATAGATAACATAGGTTCGACATGTAGCTCTTCTGAACATAGATAACATAGGTTCGACATGTAGCTCTTCTGAACATAGATAACATAGGTTCGACATGTAGCTCTTCTGAACATAGATAATAGAGGTTCGACATGTAGCTCTTCTGAACATAGATAACATAGGTTCGACATGTAGCTCTTCTGAACATAGATAACATAGGTTCGACATGTAGTTCTTCTGAACATAGATAATAGAGGTTCGACATGTAGCTCTTCTGAACATAGAAAACATGGAGCTCTTGTGAACATAGGTTTGAAATGTATTTCTTCTGAACATAGAAAACATAAGTTCGACACGTAGCTCTTATGAACACAGATAGCATAGGTTCTGGCTTATAGAAATATCTTTCATAACATCAGCTGAAACTCTTGTTAACATAATATTATTCTTTAATTATATTTGTGGTCCTCAGAGTTATGCAAAACCATTTTACAATATAGAGGAAAGGATCTGATAGGTTATACCCTTTAATATACAGCAGTTTGTATAATATATTTCAGATATTACACACATTAAAAGGGTGAATATATATGTATATATTTAAATATCAGTTTATCAGTGTTGTAATGGTTTTTTGGAATTTAGATCTATCAGTATAAAAATGTTTCTTGCGTTTACAATTTTCAGTCTTAATGTGTCGCTGGCAGTACGGTGTGATACCTTCTACTACAACAACGACTGTAGTGTCAACTGTGTCGGCGTGGACAGCTGTGAGGGTCACTACTCTTGTAACGCTGTAACAGGAGATAAACTCTGCCTGCCTGGATGGGCGGGGAACAACTGCAGTATACCCGTGTCACAGGAACACGGATGTCTTGCAGGTAGTTTTCCTTTTCCAGTCAGTGCTCCATGACTCATTTATTTTTCTGTCTATAACATATGATATTAGAGAACCGTTGGTTACTGTCTTTAGAAATAATCTTTATCCAGGTCATGTCAGAGTATAAAGCTGAAATTTGTAGACAGCAGTAATCAGTTATTTCTTTCATCCTGAAATCCTATATAAAACAAAAATAACTGAAATTTACTATTTGCCAATGTCTGCTTTAATCGATCAGCGATAGACTGCAATTATTGTTTAATTTTATTTTCAGACCAGGTGTGTGACAACAACGCACTGTGTGTGCGGTGGGGACAAGGGGCGGGTCAGTTCTACTGCTGCTGCGAGCCAGGTTTCACTGGGGAGAACTGCGAGACGGACATAGACGAGTGTGTCTCCAGCCCGTGTAACAATGGCGGCAGCTGTGTCCAGGGAACACCAGGCACATTCCAGTGTGAATGTACAGAACGGTAGTTAATTTATAATTTTTCTCATACTACTGACGTTCTACAAATATAATAAAAAGGATAATATACGTACACATCATATTTAACCAGACAGATGGAATATAAATATAAAAGAAGTTATTATAAAAGGAAAAACTTTGAACCTATGATCATTATTATTGATGGGGGTCATACTTTATTAGTAGCAAAGATTGGTCGCCAGTTTAAAATAAGTCTTGAGTTATTATTATTATTATTATTACTATTATTATTATTATTATTGTAATTATTATTATTATTGTTGTTGTTGTTGTTGTTGTTGTTATTGTTGTTCCTGGCTCTGTTTCTATTTTTTTTTTTTTTTTTTCAGATTTAAAGGTCATACTTGTCAAGAGCAGAAAACCTGTACAGACAAACCTTGTTTAAATGGTGGTGAATGTATTTCTATACTTGACAATACTTTCTACTGTCTCTGCAATGAAAACTATACCGGCGTTGTTTGTGACACTTTGCTGTTCACCACAACAACAACTTTATCGTCAACGACGTCAACTACCACCAAAAATGTGACAACATCTTCCGTCTGTCCTGTCAATTACTACGGCCCTAACTGTGCCACGTATTGTGTAGCCACGGATAGCTGTGACGGACATTATCAGTGTGACCCGGACATGGGCAACAGACTGTGCAATGTGGGGTGGGGTGGGGTGAGCTGTACAAATCCTACAGCAGCCAATGTCTCCTGTGGATGTACAAATGGAGGCACCTGTTTTCAAGGCCTGTGTTGTTGCCCGCCTGGATTTACCGGTCAGTTTTGTGAAACATCTCTTCGAAGCTTCTGTGCTAACAACCCGTGCAGAAACCAGGGAACCTGCTACGAGGATCCGACTGGATATCTGTGCGTTTGTCCTTCAGGTTACACAGGAGAAAACTGTGAAACTTCATTAATAACGACCACAGCCCTGCCCGTATGTCCTCAAAACTTCTATGGACCTAAGTGCACAGTGTTTTGCATTCCGCAGGACAGCTGTACGGACGGTCAGTACGGGTGTCATCCCGTGACTGGTGAGAAGGTGTGCAGGTTTGGCTGGATGGGAGCTGAGTGTAACGTCAGGGACCCTGCAGCCAAGCACGAAGTCGAGTGTCCCGACAGCGTTTGTCGAAATGGTGGAGTATGCGCAAACAATACGTGTTGTTGTCCTATAGGTTTCACAGGTGCAGTTCAGCAATGTCTTTAACAACAGCTACTTCATAGTCTTTCATCATATGTTTTTTGTATCAAATAATCGTCATCGAAACTAAAAACATCATAGTCATAACTGTAATCATGTAATTTTAAATAAACATTCTAACTTTGTCTTCATAACTGCAATCCTTGTAATCTAAATGAAAACATCTAATTATAACTGTAAACATCCTAATTCTAAGTGTAAAAAGATAATTATAACAGTAAGAAAACGTATAAGCTTCGTACCAGACCTGTAAGCATTATAATCATAAGTGTATATATTGTGTACCCATAACAATAAATGACTTGATAAATGTAAACCATAACAATAAAAAAAAATCCTGTTTTCACAGGAGAAATGACAAATAGATACGTTTGCAATTATAATTAGTATGTCAAAATGTTGTGGTTAGTTAAGGTGTTTATTTTATATGTCTTTGTAAAAACATGTATATATATATGGATATAAAAATCATCATTAGTATATATGTGTTGGCCACTGTAAGTCATATTTCCATATGCATGTTTGTCAACTATCAACAACAATCACTCAGTCATATTCATATGCATTTCAGTATTTTATTTGTCTGATATTTATCAGTTACATTATCAGGCTAGAATTATAAGGAATTTTCACTTCATTTTTAACAGGTAGTCTTTGCCACATAGAAATTCTTGAATGCGCTAGTGATCCGTGTCAAAATGGCGGGCGATGTCATGATATGATTGGAGATTATCTTTGTCAGTGCAAATACGGATACTCTGGTAAAAACTGTGAATCACTGATCGATACGTCTGGTCGTACCACAACCGTAGTACCCGATCCTTGCCAGTCAGTTACCTGTAGAAATAATGGTTCTTGTTACGCTAACGGCACTGTCGCTGTTTGTTTGTGCTTGGACGGATACCGTGGGGATCGTTGTGAAGAAGCTGTTGTGTTCAGTACGACCACATTATCTCCAGGACAAACAGCTTGTCCAGAGAATTACTACGGTCCTAACTGTCAGGTTTACTGCAAAGAGGAAGATTCTTGTCAGGGCGGACATTACTACTGCGATCTCAGGGACGGAACTAAGCTCTGTCGCAGTGGCTGGATTGGTGATATTTGTAACACTAGGATTCTGTCACCCGAGCTAGACCCTGAATGTCCTGCAGGAGGTTCTGGTTGTTTGAACATTGGTCAGTGTTTTAACCACTCGTGTTGCTGCCCTAGAGGATTTAAAGGTGAATTTTGTCAGCAAGAAGTTCTTCCGTGTGAAACTAAACCCTGCACTGGAAACAGAATCTGTTTGGATTTGGTCAGTGGTTATAGCTGCCCTTGTCATCCAGACTATGAAGGTGAAAACTGTGATATTTATATTGGTTCCACGACAACCATACGTACTATGTTTACAACAAACGTGACGACAGCAACAACAGCTGTCAGTATGAATTCCACAACGACACCAGTTTGTGGTCCTTGTTTGAATGGTGGAGTGTGTTTCAGTAATTACTGTTATTGTTTTTACCCATTCACTGGTGAATTCTGTGAATCGTCAGTTATTTCAAACACCAGCACCGGAGCAACACCATCCACAACAGCAGCTGTAATAACAGGATCGGTATCTGCATCAGTACAAGAATCTGTATCAACACAAGAATCAATATCGCTATCAACACAAGAATCAGTATCAACAAATGAATCCGTTACAGCTCTAACATCAGAAACTGTTACTTTGTCGACTAAAGAAATAGTTTCTGTTCAAAACAACACAAGTACTTTCACTGGATATTCCACTTCCAGAACAGTCAGTGACTCGACCTCAAACTCGACAGATTCTTTCCTTGTATCCAATCAGACAACAGTGAGTGTTCATTCTTCCATCAACACGACAATCTCACCAGCTGTCAATACATTTACAAATGTAACGAAAGAAACACCAGAGCTCACAACAAATATACTTACTAGTGAAACAACCGAGACAAACAGAAATACAACTTCAGTTAATGTGACAACTTCAGTCATCTCATCTTCTACCCCTAGCACATTAACTACGTCTCAAACAAACCAAGTTGTTCAGACAACAAATTCTTCTAAAGGGCAACTGTTGTCTTCTAAGCGTTCTACGACATCACCGACTACCGTATCAACGACAACAGCATCCACTACAGTAACGACTACATATCCTCCAACAACTCTGGAACCTTTTAGGGTAGATGAGATTTTTTTCCGAGGAAACATTTCTAATAATCAGCAAGCGATTATAGAGTCGATTCTTCGCAGAAGCCTTAACAAATCCATGAATGGTAAGTTCAGTGACTCTAACGATATCGCGAAGGGTAAAACAGATCACGTTTAACAAAATCCAGAATGGTAAGACAAACGAGAATTTGCATCTTGATCATAATTATGAGCATGTGATAAAAAAAAAAAGGCATATCAGAATTAAGAAACAAACCGCTGAGGTTTTAACAGTTTGCTATAATATTTTTATATGCATTAACTTTAATAATGTGTGTGTATTTGTTTGTTATTTTTGGATGTGTGTCTGTGTGTGTATGTGTGAGTGTGCGTGTGTTTGTGTGAGTGTGATTTTACAAAAACAACAGAGCATAAAGGGAAACATTCTTAAAATTATTTCTCCCCCCCCACATCATGTTTATTTCCTAAGTTATTTCAAAGAATCCCTTTGCTTACGTGTTTACTGGTATTTTCAGAGTCTGGCTGCTGTATTGAAATTCAGATTCTAGACAAGACAACCTATGTAGACCCACTAGGGTAAGCAGCTTTCAGTTTTCAGAAATCAACATACAGATATTCCAGTTCACCAATATAAAACAATTTCTTTTCTTTTTTTTTTTGCTAAGTAGAATGTGTATGCAGTGTTTATTGACTTAAGTTCACTAAAGACACAGAATGTATTTCTTTTTTACTTTAAATTATCATTATTATTATTATTATTATTATTACAATCGAACATAGTCTAAGGTGCATCTGTATATAAAGACGACCCTGAAACAACGTGTTTCTTTATTCATTTTACCTCTGTATAACAGCCACCTGTCCAAAGCGGACAGAGGCAATTATTTTCGAGCAAAAATAAGGTCAGGACCTACATTAGTGGCCAAAATACTATTATTATTATTTTCATTATTATTCTCGTTATGATCATCATCGTCATTATTAATTTTGTTATTATGATCATCATCATCATCATCATTATTATTATTATCATCATCAGCATCAGCAGCAGCAGCAGCATCTCCGTCATCGACATTATTATTATTTCCTCGTACTGAATTAATATCATGAGTCTTTTTTCTTCTGAAAGGCTGTATTTAAACTACAGCTCTGCCTTATCATATCAACATGCTTCAGTTGCACTGCACATAATGTCAGTTTATGAAAAATGCAAAAAAAAAAAAAAAAAAGTCTTATATTCTCTTCTGATATTTTTATTACAGAAATGTAATTGTGGGTTACACGTACAATGTAACCAATTCTACTGGAAGTTCTCTTTCTTCGCTGGGATCCTCTGAAACTCAGAACTACTACAACAACGTTGACAACGAGCTGAGAAAGACGCGACCATTTTCTCAAACTGGCGTCACCGTTTACAGAGGACCTTCTCAAAACCTCAATAACCTTGACAAAGCCTACACCATCAGTTTTGACGGAGAATTAAAAGATGGCATGATTACAAGTGTTGAAGAATCATTGACGTCTGCATGGCAAAAGAGAGACCCCAGTAAGTACACAAACGGACAGGAAGGCAAAATGTGTGTGTGTGTGTGTGTGTGTGTGTGTGCATGTGTGTGTGTGAGTGTGTGTGTGTGTGTGTGTGTGTGTGTGTGTGTGTGTGTGTGTGTGTGTGTGTGTGTGTGTGTGTTTGTGTCTTAACCGTGAAAATAAATTATATTAAACTATACAAGATCTATATGAGCAAAGAATACTTTCAAACATTTTGGTTGAGAATATTTATCCTGAATTTTATCATGTCAAATATTTTCATTGCCAGATTTTGTCTTGTTTTATAAATGAATTGGACTGAGATATTTTTAGAACATATGTAGATTTTAGAATACAAAGAAAGCAACAAAAAATGTATTAAGAATATTACATCTCATAATGTTCTCTTTATTTCAGACTGTCAGTGCAAATATCAAGCAACCATTTTAACACGAGAACCTTACGTTGGCGACTACGGGTAATTCTATTTAACAAAACGTTTTGTTTCTAAATATCAAAGCAAACTTTTTCATAAAGACAGCTCTTATTCGGTATAAAACTCAGTGTCTCATTATCGGTTACAGTGCAGCATTAAGGTTCTTTATATAGTATATTGATATAAAAAATGGTATATTTTTAAAGAAGGTATTTACTTATCATCCTCATCCTCATCGTCATTATCAGTTATTATTATTATTGTTGCTGTTGTTGTTGCTATTGATGCTAATGTCGTTATTATTTTAATTTTTATTGTAGTTTATATTATTATTATCATCATCATCATCATCATTACTATTATTACTATTACTACTATTACGGTTACTATTATTACTATTACTACTATTACGGTTACTGCTATTGCTGACAGGACGGAGCTAACTAGGGTGTATTACCTCATTAAGCGCGATGGACAGACGGTAAATCCCAGAACGACTTCTCCTCCACAAGTCAAACAAATTAATGCTGAAGTGAGCATTAAGAAGAATCTGAACATGGCATATGAAGGCAGCACTGAGCTTCCATACAGTCTGCACTACAGCGTTCGTTTAGACAGAAACATCCAGCTGAGTGGAAACAGCGGCCAGCGAATCAGACAAGCACTTCAGAATGCTTGGCAGAAGTATGCAAGAGGTAAAATACGTCACTGTAGAAATAGAAACAGGTTTTGTGGAATAATGGTAATTGCGGCTTACGTGGTAGACATCATAATCTATACAACTGGCAGTAAATTGTAGTCGATAAAATAATCTTCAATTTCGTTTCACTACTTCGTCTTTTTATACTGAAATTATTTTGTGATGGTTATATTTTTCGAACATTCCTATATTTTAATGCATAGTATTTTGAAGAAAACATGACAGGTCCAAAACCAGGTTTTTCTTACCGTTTCAAAAGCAAGAATCTCTTCATTTATTAAATGTTAAATTATACATGTGTATAATGTCTGTTGTATGTACGATTATGTTTATTTATTTTACAACAGACTTCACTAACCTGTGTACACCTGTTTTGTGTCACGTTCGCCTGTTTTATAAACGTCCTATAGCTTCCTTTACACAAACCGGGTATGTTCATATTTCAGCATTTATTGGTATTTCTGTGTGTGTGTGTGTGTGTGTGTGTGTGTGTGTGTGTGTGTGTGTGTGTGTGTGTGTGCAGGGTCATTCAAAAGTCCCGCTACACTTTTAAATTTTAATTAAACGAAAACGGCTTTACGGATTTGAACAGAATTAGTCGTGAACTTTCTACAGACATATAAGAAAAGCCTGCAATCTTCTTACAAGGGAGATGCTGACCGGAGTTGGAGAGGAATGTGTTTCGAAAAAGAAGGCGCTCACGTTGAAGTATACGGAGCCTAAGAAAACAGAAGAAGAGGGATTTTTTCGTTACGGGACAAATTATAGCAGTCTACTGAAAGTTCACGACTAATTGTATTCAAATCAGTACAGCCGTTTTCATTTAATTAAAATTTAAAAGTGTTGCGGGACTTTTGAATGACCCTGTATATATATATATATATATAAAGAGAGAGAGAGAGAGAGAGAGAGAGAGAGAGAGAGAGAGAGAGAGAGAGAGAGAGAGAGAGAGAGAGAGAGAGAGAGAGAGAGAGAGAGAGAGAGAGAGAGTATTAAAGATATTAAAAAAAAAGTAATTTCGTTATTTTAATAATAACAGAGGCAGTGTTGTTAGTACTAATAGAAATAAAATGTTAGTACTTATTTCTCATCACTCTAGTAACAACGTCTCAGAGATCGACTACTTTGTGACTGTTAATGGACGCCAACTGGATCCAGTTCAGTTTCCGGGACCCTCGACCATTTTTCTGAAGAATGAACAGGTTCCAGTCTGTGACTGCGAGGCTGGAAGAATTCCATTCGTTGATGTTAGTGGTACACTGACATGGGACAAAGCACAAAACCTGGCAAGAGATCTGTTGAAAGCTCATGGTCAAGGCAAGAAGTCACATTTTCTTTTTCTTCCTTTTCGTCCTTGTTCTTCTTCTTCATCATCATCTTTGTTTGTTTCTTCTTATCATACTTATTGTCATTATTATTATTATTCTTAAAATTATTTTAATTTTTGTTGTTTTTCTTCTTCGTTTTCTTCCTTTAATTATTTTTCTCTTGTTCTTCATTTCCACCTCTTACCACTTTATTTCTTTGTTATCTTCTTATACTTTTAAATATAACAGATGCAGTCGTTGCAATAATGGGAACTAGATTCTGATTTGCTTTCATGTTTTTATTACAGATGGAGACACGCCCGTAATCCATAGAGAAAATCACATAGATTCGGACGGGTAAGTCAGAACTGATATTAATTAACTGATCAAAAACCAGCAAATGATTTTGTGTATGTCTGTTGTGTTTCTGCACGTGTGCTTCAGAATATGTCTCTCTATGTATGAATTTACACATACGTGTCTTAATGCATTGATGTGCAGGTATCTATGTGTATGTGTTTAGATGTGTGGGTTTTTTTTCTGAACCTATATATATGTGTGTGTGTGAATATAAATTTTAATTTTACCAGGAAGCCTGCAACACGACTCTACTACAGACCTCGGACTCCAGTCAGTGTTATGATGTTTCCACTTCCCGAATCATCAGTACAAAGCGTTCTGACCGCTCGCTCTTTTCAACCTCCAGCTCTTCCCCTTCACAGAGCCTACACCATCTATCTGTCAGGCAACGTCAGACAGGAAAATCTTCCTCGGATTCAGGATGTGATCCGTGAGGCCTGGAATAACTCAAATCCAGGTTAATGAATTATTAAACCTAATTAATAAACTGTGACTGTAAAATCACGATTGATTACCATAACCTGTTTTATATTTTGCTTACTATTATAATTATAGCATGATTTCAGATAAGGGTTTGTATTCATCGTGATTTGTTTATAAAATAAGTTTTTAAAAATATTAGAAAGAAAAAAGTAGACGTGTGATTATATTATGATCTATTCACAATAGATTTGCTGTTGCTGATTACTGATGAATACTGTTTTCTGTGATTTTAACATGATTATCTTTTTTGCGCTATAACAGATATTCCCAAAGACTTGATAAATGTCAATATAAGTCAAGTAGATTCAAGCTACTATGGAGAAAATGGGTGAGTATATTTTTATAACGTCTGCTGCAAATCTGGTCGGGTGAAATGGTTGACAACATCATCGTGTCTCAGAATGTTTAGCATATTGGTTTAGTGTAAACTTAAAACACTTTGAAATATTTATTTCAATTTTCAGGCATTCAGCCTGTTTAATTTTTAAATATTTTAACATATGCAGTTAATTTTATTGGAGTTTGTACACAAATCCTGTGAATATTTGTTTGCTCATACGAATTCATCTTAGCACTATGAAAAAAGACTGTAAATACCAAAGAATGTAGCATGAAACATTTTACTTTAAATATTCATATGTGCGTATATGGGTACACGTCTGTCCGTGGGTTTTTTTCTGTGTATGTATGTGTGTGTGTCTGTGTGTGTGTGTGTGTGTGTGTGTAGGTACGTATTTGTATGTATGTTTATATGTATGCATGTATGTGTGTATGTACTAGTATGTATTTGTGAATATATGTGTATGTATGTATGTATGTATGTATATATGTGTGTATGTATATATATTTATGAATGCATGTGTGTGTGTGTATGTATTTGTGAATATATGTGTATATATGTATGCATGTGTGTGTGTGTGTGTGTGTGTGTGTGTGTGTGTGTGTGTGTGTGTGTTTTTTATATAACAATATTATATTAATTATTACAGAAACAGCTCGGTGACTAAAGTTGTGTACACTGTGGCCATTCACAATGCAGACTCGGGTTTGACAAATGCTGCTGTACCAACAGACAACGACGTGGACAGCGTCTCTGGACCTGACGTGTCTCTCTGTCTCTGTGTGGGCAGAGAGAGACACGAGTTAACCGTCACTGGCACTGTTAATGAGAACAACACAAACATCATAGAAACAACTCTTGGTCAGGCATGGCTTGGTGCTAATCCAGGTAAGGCTTATTTGTTTTATTTATTTATTTATTATTATTATTTTTTATTATTATTATTTTATTTGTTTGTTTATTTGTTTAGTTAGTTATTTTATTTATTTATTTATTCATTTATTTGTTTATTTAATTTGTTTATTTGTTCCTTTGTTTGTTTTGTTTGTTTTTTGTTTGTTTGTTTGTTTATTATATTTGAACTCCGTGAAACTAGGGCCATATCAATCATTATATGTCATCAACAGCTTGCTTTTATATTTAAACAAACTGATAAATTCATCCCTACCCAACACCAACTTCACTGAATACAGCAGGATAAATTATAAAATGTTATTGATGAAAACAGATAAAACAACAAGAAATAAAGTATTAATTAAAAAAAATAATGAAGTTAATTTGATAGTAAAATTGCAGTTAAATAATACTAAAGGAGTGTAAATGTTAATGATTAAAAGAAGACCAGTTATTTATTTATGTTTTTATTGTCTGGTGATTTGAAATAATAATCAGTGTTTTGTTTTGAAAACAGATTTTAATGGAACTATTGCAGTATCTGTCAGGTCTGTTCAAGAGACTACAGGTAATGGAAACAGGTAAGTAACCAGACGCAAATACCTTTACCTTGTCTAAAATAATATTTTAACGTTAAATAATATATATTAATTATTATTTAGGGGGGGTATTATTATTTACTGTTTTTTGTTTGTTTTTTGGGGGAGGGTTTTTTGTTGTTGTTTTGTTGGGGTTTTTTTAGTTTGTTTTTTATTTTACTTTTACTTATTTACTTATTAAGATTTTTTTCTTCTTCTTCTTCTCTTTTTGCTACTTTTTGGGGCTTATTTTTTAAAATAAATTTCATTTATTTTTATTACTTAAACCTTTTTTCTTTCTTTTTTTTTTTGTCTGTGTATTTATTTTTAACTCATTTTTCATAATCAAGATGTCAACACAACATTTTTAACACGAGCAAACGCAATAACAAACACACTGTCTATTTCACAGTAACGGACAGAAGAGAATAACGTACACTGTCACCACATCTGGAACGCCAGCTGGCTTCACAGAGCAAGATCTGAACAGACCGTCAACAGACAACATTAAAACAAGGTTCAATGACGCTGATGTAGGTGTCACTGTCGACAGTGGATCAGAAAGAAATCCTGACGACAACGTGAGTGTATTATAAATATGAATTTTATCTGTTAACAGCAAATTAATTTTTGTTGTTGTTGTTGTTGTTGTTTTGGATAAAATGCAAAACATTTCATTTTTGGTTTGCTTTATCTTGTTATGTTTTGTTGAAAGAGTGCAATGATGTTATTAAACAATTTATATTGTTTACTTTTTTTATTATTTTCTCTATTACTGTTGTTATTGTATTTACATATATTATTTAATTGTAAACTTGTGTGTTCATTTTTTAATTATTATTCTTAAACGCTAATTAAGACACTGGAATATTTCTAGACAAGCTGCTGTATATGTTACGCGTTGTTTATGTTGAATAAATTTACATTTTGAACATAAACTCTGTTCTTAATTTCACAAATTTGAAACATAGTTTTAACTTCATACCTAACAAAGGAATAATTTAAAATATATATATTAATAAAATATTACAAATATGATAATTTGTTTTTTTGTTTTTTTCAGAATGAGTGGGCGGTGCCAGTGGGTGTGGTTTTGGGTCTCTTACTCCTGATTATAATCGTCATTGTTGTCATCATCTTTGTTGTGCGAAACATCAGGTAAATACTGGCGGTTTTATTTTAAATATTTAATTTGCATGATTGTATTTGTGTATGTATGTCTGTGCATTTTACGTGTATGTGTATGTATGTGTGCGTGTGATGTATGTATATGTGTTTATGTATTCATTTTGGTTTCTCTATCTGTAAGTAAAATAGCATCTAAAGTATGATGTAGAAACGGCTTCAGCAGGCAGAGACTCAAAAGCATGTACATCCAGCTTTTAACTATTATCATTTATTTGTATATAATAATTCTATTTCAGTGATCATTTAACCCTTTAACATTTATTTATACTAATATTGTTGTGATTTATAATACTAGTGCATGTTTTAACAAACGATGTTTACCACATCATGTTATTCTCTACTAATGCTTTAAGCTTCTTCATAGCTCATTTTTGATAGATGTGAATCATTAAATAATTGTAGTTGTACAGTCTTTTTGCTTCAGTTTGTATCAGAATTGTAGGAAAAATTTAATCTTTCCAAACGTCTGAAATCGTTTTCTGTTGTTTATTTAACCAGTTTCATTTCTGAAAAGACCTATTTTTTTTATATATATGTCATTTGATTAACCAATATGAACATTTCTAAAGAGAAAGCAAACAAAAAAAAGAAGAAAGAAAACAGAAATAATTTTTTTTTATAAATTTGTATGATTCCTTTTTATTTTATTATTATTAATATTAATATTATTATTTTATTTTGCGTGTGTGTGTATGTGTGTGTTGTTATTATTTTTTTATTTTTTTGTTTTTTGGTCTCTACAATCTCTGAATCTTAAACTTTCCCCAGTGATGATAATTCAGCCTCCTGATTTCCTGACACTGACGGTGATCGCCATGTTTTACTGCATGTCTGCTCGTCAGTCGTCGCTTTGGCAATGCTTCCCTCGCTTCTTTTCTTTCAGACATCGCAGATCTCGCACACTAAAGCAGAAACCCGAAGAAGTAAACGGTTACAACGCGGAACACTTCTCCACGCAGCCGGAGTTTGACAACCCTGCCTACAGCGTGGACGACCTCGACCTCGACAACAGCCGGACTAACACGTACTACGTCACCATGGACAACGAATGAGATAGTCACTACCACTGCATGTCTGTCACATTTGTAACTCTTTAATGTAGTGCCATTCATGCATGTTTGTCATATTTATAACACAATGTAGAATTATTCATGCATGTCTCTCACATTTATAACACAATATAGAATTATTTATGCATGTCTCTCACATTTATAACACAATAACGTTGACGCATATGTGCATGTTTCTCAGTCCACAACGTAGATTTACAAAATATGATGTTCAGACTTGTTACCTCTACGGAAGTGTAAATCGCTTTCATCTTCTGCTCATAATTTATTTTATTCACAGCAAAACTTCTTATTTTTCTTCTTTTCGGTATTTTTCTTTTGTTAATTTATGTGTTATTTTTCCCAGTGGTTTCATTCAGTTAACTTAGTTCACACGTGTTAATTACTGACCGATTTAAACAGCACTGGATACGAAATACAGTTCAACTCATTAGTTATTGCTGTTCGTTTGTTTTGTTTTTATTATTATTATTATTATTATTATTATTATTATTATTATATATATATATTTTAATATTTAACCAGTATTTCATGTTTGAATAATATATATATTTTTTAAATTGAATAACAGCTTAAAACAATAATTACACAAACTTCATAGATCCCGTTTTTTATGTTATTCAGATTATTTCATTCTGTGTAATTTTATATTTTTTGAACTATGTCAATTTGAATATAATTTGTATTTTTTATTATTTTTTTATTTTTAGGAAGCGGAAACAGAGAAATCTGGAAGACGACCCTCTCAAGTTTAATGAAAGAAATTTTGACAAGAACCATTTTACCACCACACCCGTGTTTTTTGACAACGACGTGTATTCCCATGACGACCACGAGGAAGGGTTTTACGTCGTCAATGCAGAAGAAAATGGGAAAGCAATCAGTTAAACAAACAAAAACAACAAATATTGAAAAATTAAAACAATACACACAGGAACAGAAAAGACCATATGTTTTTATCACTGGGCGGAAATATGTAAACATTTAATGTGATTTCTTTCTTATTTATTTATTTATTTATTTATTTTTTTAATTATTATTATTTTTTATTATATATATATTTCATTAATTTTCATGTGAGATGTGATTTCATACGGTATTAAAGAGAGGATGCTCGGGAATGTCTGGTGGGGTTTTAGTTGTGTTTTGTTATTTTTCTTTCATAAACATTATTACTGGACAAATACGTAGGAACTAGTAGTTTTTAAAAACTTATTTTAAAAAAAACGTATTTATTAATTTACTTTTTTCATTTTTTGGTTTTAGGATAGATCATTTAAAATTATATATTTGGTAACATGTAATTTAATTTCCTGCAACCAACAACTATTTTTAAATATGTCTTCATAATGAGATACACTATTTTTAAATATGTCTTCATAATGAGATAAATATGTTTGTTTTAACAGTCAGCTTACTTCTTTTTTTGTGAGAAATATAATTTTTATCAATGTTATTTTTAAAAGCATTTTGGCAATATTAAATGACTTGTAAATAGTGTAAAAGATTTAGTATAAACATTTATATCTGTGATTAAAGTTTACATTATATATATATAGTTTATGTAAAATTAATACAGTTTGTAATATTTTTTTTATTAATTAATCATGCAGTGTTAAAATATAAATAAAACTTTCTGATACTTATACTAATAATACTAAATATTATAAATAAATATTTCACTGATTATCTTGAGAAAATAACACGTTATTCAGCTGACTTCACCAACTACTGTTACCAGACAGGAAAATACATAAAATAAATCATAGAACAGAGTCGTATCATAATTTGTACATGTATTATTATATGTATCATATATGTCTATACAACTGTGTGTGTGTATACAGAGTATGCGTGTATAAACGTACGTATACAAGTTATATTAATGATACTAATAATAGTGTGATAAAATGATATGATCGTGATTAAATGTATATTTTAAACTAATTTGAACAGAATGTGCCACTGTATTTGCCTGTGTAGTTAATTAAATGATTTATGATATCAGCATTAACTGTATATTTAAATTAATTTGATCAGTCTGTGCCATTTTATTTGCCATTATTGTTTATATTTTTACTGTTTTGTTAATACTAGACAGGTGCGGGACACTTGGACTCAGTCTATTGTGTGTGTTTCTTCTAGTCACAACGACATCAAATACACAATGATGTAATATCGTTTGTAAATACATTCCAGTAATATGTAAATTTTTTACTTTTTGTATAAAATAAATAAAAATAATATATCTGCTTTTACCATTTGTTTGTGGAGTTTTTCTTGATCATGGATAATTTACAAATAAATTATTTTCATCAGTCACAACTACTTCATCAGGCACACAATGTTTTATTTAATGACACACCCAACACATATTTTAGTTAATAATTTTAATCAGATGTTATTTAGCATTAGACTTACTGGTAGTACCTATACGGGAAATAAAGAAGAAACCTGCAGATTTCAAACATTAAGCTATTTTAGCAGATGAGGATCTTTTGTTAAACATACCCACAGACAGGAACATAAGTGTTATTATGGCTTTTGATAAATCAGCTGTGGGGTACTGGTTGGAATGGGAAATACGTATGGTTAGGCGGATTCATCACAACTCAGACTGAGCCAGTGTCTGTGTCTGGCACAGTGATATCACCTCAGTACATAACTGTGTTCAATCTGATATAATAGTTTAAAATCTATATTTCAGAGACTTGTTTAACAGTAGTAGTAGTAGTAGTAGTAGTAGAACTAGCAGTAGCAGCAGTAGTAATAGTAGTAGTAGTAATAGCAGTAGTAGCAGTAGTAATAGTAGTACAAGTAGTTCTTCTTATTGTAGCAATAGTAGTTGTAGTAATAGTAGTAGTAATAATAATAGTAGTAGTAGTTGTATTGTAGCAGTAGTAGTAATGGTAATAGTAGTAATAATTATTGTAGTAGTAGTAATAATAGTAGTAATAATTATTGTAGTAGTAGTAATAAAAGTAGTAATAGTAGAAGTAATGGTAGTAGTAGTAGATGTTTTTGTTGTAGCAGCAATGGAACTAGTAGTAGTAGATGTAGTTGCAACAGCAGTGCTAGAAATAGTAGCAGATTTTGTTGTAACAGTAGTAGTAATAGTAAAAGTAGTATCAGGTAAGATAGATTAGTTAATTATGTTAACAGCCTTTATCTTGTTATCAGCTTGAGAACACACCACACTGACTCTGCATTAATAACAACATGATAGTGAGAGGTCTTACACTTTTCTCTAGTTTACTCATTGTTTTTAGTGCTACTGATACCAGGTATGTCTACATTTTTACCTTCTTGGTCATTTTCTTAAATAATTCATTTGTTTATTACAGTGAGTTATTTAGCAACAGAATGGACAAATACATACAGTGGAGATTTCAGTTATCTTGAACGCACACCTTATAATCAGTTGAAATGAAAGTATCAGGAAAACAGATGTATTTATAAATTCAGAAATTAATGGATATGTACAATATTGTGGATGTATACATTTTTGTTATGTGATGTCACAAAACATTAATAGGAAAAAATCCTTAATAGTTTATTTCTCATAGCCATCCTTGAAAAAAACATTCAGTAACTACTATTCACAATAAAATAAAAAATAATTTTATTTTTATTTTGCATTTTTTTTTTTTTTTTTTAACTTATACTTCATTTTGCAAAATTTCCTTTCCCATTATTCTTGGATACTTATTAATTTCTAGTTTCTAATTTTCTTGATTATATTTTGTTTTATTTTTCTAAGTCGTGTCATCCATGAACGTGGAGCTCTGTCCTACATTGTCAACAAGGGCTGCCTCTATCTGGCACAGTGAGTCATTTACTATGTTTCAAGTACTATCTGGAATGGGATATTATGCTCCAGCAAGTGTCATCCATTAATATTTTTTTGTGGGAAGGGCATTTGAAAGATTCCTTAAATACAGACTATCTTGCATGACATTGGGTTTTATCTTTCACATATCATTAAAAAATATTTATTAATATTAAAATGTATTGAGATGTTGCTAAGAAATGTTAATTTATTTGTAAATTTATGGTCTTTTTATTATTATAAGATATATAATTACTATATAATATATATATATATATGTTATAGCTAGAGCAGTAATCACTTCTGTTATGTTCTTCAGGATTTTGAAAGATTATATTTTTGCAATCCAAAGGTTTTTTGTTTTCTTCTACAAGAATTTGAGAGATTTGGGTTGTTTTTTGTTTTTTTCTGTTTAATTATTTTTCACCATAATTTTGGGTTAATTAATTTAATTTTATCTATTTATTTGTTTAGTTATGTGAGGAAGTATTACACAGCACTGGAACCAACCCATGACACGTCAGTGGGCGGAGTCACCAACTGGGTCACGTGGGCCAGGGACACTGCAGATGCTGCCTACCTGCCAGATGAACTATTCCAGGGACTGGTGAATTGTGGGAAAGGCTACACTTTCTATGCTCTGAATGCACAACAAAATATCATACAAGAACATGGTCTAGATCCTCTGCAGCTGATACCAGGAAAATAGATGTTTTTCCTCAAGTTTATGGTTGTGTTTTTTGGTTTTGGTTTTTGTTAATTTTAAAATAGAATTGTTTTATTACAGGTAATAAAGAATTTCTGCAGTGGGTTTTTTGTAGTTTTGATGCATTTCTAACATCCAGACTTTTGTTTTAATTTTAAAATGAGTCCAAATGGTTAACACAGCAAGTTTACTTTTATGGTGAACAAGAAGCAAATGCAACATACTGTACAGCATTCCTTTACCATGAAATTTAAATGAAGTTTTGTATCACATTCAGATAGAAAAGTACACTTTATGATAAATCAGTCATGGGCAGTTATGCTACATACATGTTTTTCAACATTTTCTTGGCCATCATCTTTACATGTCCATTTTTAAGCTTTATTCATATTTTTTTTTTTTTTTTTTTTTTTTGGGGGTATTCATTTCTTAATTGTTACAAAGAGACAACACACTAATAAAACTTAATACAATTTTAATTCAATTCCAAAACAATGTTTTCATGGAAACACATGTCCAATAGGATTAAAAATTTAATTAGAAAATATTCCAAGACAGAAAATCAGAAAATATTCACAATTACAGATAGTACCCAGTAAGAAGGGATTTTAAAGTACAGTAAGAAAAGAACTGAATACACTTGTTTTGCAACAGATTAGTACATAGAAACAAGTCTTTGAGAAGGGGTAAAATAAGAAAATAAAAATAATTAAAAAAAAAAAAGATACTAAATTAAATACAAAAAATTGAAAAATAGTGCAGTGATTATTAAAACTTATATTATATACATATATGTCTGTATATCTGTGTGTACATTTGTAGTTGAATTTGTATTGATTTTGTGAAAGGTATTTTTTTATTTCACTTACTGTTATTAGCACATACAACTATTTTAAATTAATAAATGTGTTTGGGTTGGCACTTAGTTTTCCAGATATTGCAAGTCAAACAGTGTGTTGTCTGTTGACAGCAGTTCATACATATTGAGTCAGTTTCTTCACCAGTAAAATGAATTGGACAGAAAATTTGCTGCAGAACTAATCCAGCTACTTTTCTTCTTCTCAGTATTGCCAGTTCGAGCTACAGCTTTGGCATCAACAACTGGGCTGTCAGCATCATCAGAGAGGTAGTCAGGCAGCATCGAGTTTTCCTTGTCAGCGTCTTCTCCATGTATGCCAAATGACAGCAACATCTACAAGAATATATAATCACAGATATAGTTTTGTTGTGAGGGGTTAGAAAGTCAAAGATTATCTCTGTTTTCTCATAAGTCAGTCTGTTGTAGCTGTGAACATACTTCAAATCACTTATGAATTATATTTTATATACTGAGAAACGTGAATTATTTTTATGAATATTGTCACATAATTGTGCAACAGTTAAAAGTTGAGGATTATTAAATCAAACATCCAGTTCAACAATATTTTAAAGAATTACAGTGCAGTAATGAGAAACTTGAAACTTGTTGATATTAATTAAGGGCTGGGTTTTTTTAATTATTATATCTGTTAATGTACGAATACTTATAAATTAAAAAAATGTTAAAGTTATAAGCTATAAGACATAGCTTATAATTTGTTCATTTCCTTTTATATGGAACTGAAAGCAAAATATTTGGTCTTCGTGACAATTCCAAAAATATTAAACTGCAACATCTACACTGACACATCTATAAAGATATCTTGGATTGTTAAATCAAATACAACTTTCGTATCTTAAAAAAATATGTTAAATACCTCTTCTCCATTTTCTTCTTTAACTACCTGTTGTGCTATCATTGTTTGTGACTTAGATATAGCATGGACTAATGCCTGTAACAATAAACATGATAATGAAACTACAGAATCAGGAAAATTTGCTGATAATACATGCAAAATAGCAAGAAATGTAGTTTTAGTGGATACAGAGCAGCAAATTGTAATTACCTCATTTATTATTATTATTAATATTATTATTAGTAGTATTGTTGTTGTTATTTTTATTGTCATTATTATTAAAGTTGTTGCTGAGACAGGATACAGAAAATTAGCATTATAGTTAATTAAATAAAATATATATATATATACAAATGAATATACCTCTGGTTTTACATCAGGCTTTGTTTTAAGAATGCATCTCTTTTTGTTCAGGTCAAAGGTTATACTGACCACACCTTTTACATGAAGCAAAAGTCGCATACACAGGTCACGGTCATGCTACAGATATAAAACATCACTTATACAATTTTTCTTTCTGTCCTTTTTGTTTAATTTTAATAATTATGTATTTTCTAACTTTAACAATAATAAAAATAAAGATACTGATTTTTGTCAGTCGGTATATTTGTTTCAATAGGTAAATGTGTCAAAATTGGATAGTATATGCATACATATAATTTACTATTCAGATGAAACAGTAAGATATCATTTAAAAAATAATGTAACGGAAACTGATCTTTAAACTGAATTTAGATTTGAATACATCAGTATGTGTTACAATTATAGCAAAAATTGAAATTTAAAATAAAAATAATAAAAGTACAAAATGAAAAATAAATTTATTTTAAATGCAGTTGTATGCATGTATTATGAAGCATATCAGAACAAATGCATGCATCAGACAAAAGAAATAAACTGACTTACAATATTGATCATTCCTCTGATCTGCAGAATCACTGTTCTGTACTTGCCACTAACCAGCAAGCTACGATTTTTTTGAAAGCTGCTGTTTTTCCTGATGAAAAAAAATATAAAAATATAAAAAAATATAAAAAAGTTTAAATGGCAAATTTAATTTATAACCAAAAACAAAAAGTATTACTATTAGTCATGTTGTTAACTGAAGAGAATTTGTATCATAAATATTTTGGTTCTCTTTCTCCAATTTTCTGTCACCAGTTCTTAAATTCAAGTGTTGTTACGTTAAATTTCTAAATTTAGAATTTAATTATGATTATTATTTAATGTTATTTATCTTCATTTATTCAAGTTTTACAGGTAAATAATATGAAATATGGATTTATGAAAATGTTTACTATGCAGAACACCTAACCTCACCTAGATGAACAGCCCTGCATATTGCTGGCATCTTTGAGAGGTGTCTGTTGTAAGAGTTCAGTGTCAGTCAACATCAAGTAGAGTTTCTCAGCCAGATTCTTAACTTCTTCTTTCTCTTCCTCTCTGTCAGGATAAATTAATTAATTTAATAAAATATCTGACTATAACATTTATTTTAATTTTCATCATAAACTTTATACAGTATAAAAATTAAATAATAATAATCCCTCAGTGATGGTGAAATATCTATAAATATTTATGTTATCCAGTAAGAAAATAAAAAAATATAAAATAAATACTATCCAGTGATTTGTGAAGGTTTAAATAAAGATAATCAGAAAATATATTGTAAACCTTTTCCCTACACCCATTTTATTAGCTTGCTTTCATACATTATTTAACATTAAAACAGAGATGAAAACTGGTTTTACACAGCGCTGACAATGAAACATACTTCATTAGAGATTCTAGCTGATCCAACATGCCAATGAAATCTCTCAAACCTGGACAGTTCTCAGGGCTCTCTGCCAACAAGATCAATGTCTGTAAACAAAACAAAATGAAGTATTCGGTTATTATCTCAGTTACAGTTACAAAAATAATAAATAAATAAATAAACTGAAATATTATCAAAGCTTGAAAATAATATTTAGCCCCTTCAAATTTTCAAAATAATTTATAAAAAAAAATCTAAATAAAATATTTTACCTCTAAGGCCAATACAACAATATTTGCATCCTTGTTGGAAAGCACAACTACAAGTCCTCCAATGCAGGTTTTGTCCTGAAACACACACACTTCAGAGTTTCAACGCAGTATTAGACATTTGGAGTAACATTATATATTACAAATGCAAACTTAATTTGTTCTGCAAATGATACATCTTTCCATTCTTATTGGTATTAAACTATGCCTATGTTTTCATTTAACTCTATTTAATACTAAATTAAATAATAGTGTTTTAAACTTTAATACCAAATTTCAACATACTCTTTTCGTATCTTCCAAATATAAGAGACCTACATAGATTTACAGATTTTATTTTTTAATCTTATTATTATTATTATTATTATTGTTATATATATATATATATTTAAGTTTTTCTTTTGGAGTTGTTTTTTGTGTTTTTACTTCTTTTTTTTCTTTTTTTTTTCTTTTTTGTTGTTGTTTTTTTGAAAAAGAGGAGGAAGAAAAAAGAAAGAAAAAAAACGTGAATTATTTTTGGTGCCTTTGACAGAGCTGCTCTTTTCTTTGGGTCAGAGGCCAGGGCTTTCATAGCCAAAATAGCATTTGTTGTAACCATGATGGCAATTGAAGATTCTGCAATAAGAAAACAAGCCAATCAATTTTACAAATTGGATTAAATTAGGATTTGTTTTTTTTTTTTTTTTTTGTTGTTGTTGTTTTGTTGTTTTTTTGTACAAAATTATATCAAGCATCATAAATATTAATGTTATGAAATGATTAAATCAAACAATTGGTAGTCTTGTTATTTAAGGAATCGGTGATCATAGTAATGGTTAATTAATTACGTCAGTGATTTACTGATTATATGTTCAAATATCGATTATTACTGAGAGACGACAACTCAACTGTCACAATCATTGAAATTTGAATCAACAATGTTACGAATGTATAAAATTAAAAGTTAGTTGTTACAAATCATGTCTTTTTGTTGTATTTATAATGTAAATTATTAATAAGTAACACATTTAATGATTTATAAACTAAATGATCACTTAAAATGAAATACGTATTAGTGTAAGTGACTTTATCTTAACTACGATTTATTAATATAGTATATACCAAACAATAATCGTAATAGCGAATTATTCAGTTAATCGACTTAGTTACTGCGGCAGTGGCTAAAGATATGATAAAACATCCGACTTCAAATTAGTGTTGACAGTTATAGAAAACTATGCGTTTTTTAATTTAAAATTTAAAAATACTACAGTAGCTATCACAGCTCAAGGTTAATAAGTTTAATACTCACGTTGAACTGTTATACACAAGCAAACAAAAACAATCTAAAATGAATTTGTTAAATTTACCACCGATGTAGATACACGTTTATTTCATTGGCTGGTGAAACAGGAAGTTGCTGATTATTGGTTGAAATGAAATACTGTAAATTTAATAACAATTCATGTCTGGCATTCGGAATGTTTTGATTTGTGGAATCTACTTAAATTAAATTTTGAAAAACTTTTTAAATGTTTCTTGTACAGGATCTTATTTACAGAAATACATTAAATAAAATAAAAATAATAAAATTAATATTAAAACATTGTTTATACGTGAATTTCAAGACTAATAAATATTATTGTTATTATTATTATCATTATTTTTTATATAATTTAATTTTTATTACATACTTACATTTAAAAGATATTGTATAAAATAATAAAGTTTATAATTAGTCATATAATGATGATGATGATGATGATTATTATTATTATTATTATTATTACTACTACTATTATTATTATTATTATTATTATTATTATTATTATTATTTATTTATTTATTTATTTATTTATTTTTCCATCGGAATGTTTATTTCCAATAACTGTTTGGAAAGAAAATAAAGGAAATAATCCTTTATTCGTATTGAATGAATTCATGCTTTTAATATATAACCGGATGTATAAATGATTGGACAATATGGCGAGGGTTTTTCAAAATGGAAATGTTAATAACATTTATTGAGGTCTGTTGACTAATGAATATATAACAAAAACTTGTGTTATTTATTACAAATATTTTGTCTATTGTTTTTATATTATTGTGCTTTTGTTTTATACATGGCATTTTTACAATCTTAATTCAAATTTTTTTAAACTTCGGTTTAACACGTGATTTATTTTATAATTTAAATGTCAGGAATGTGAACGTAATCATGTCAGTGACATTGTCACGTATATCAATATTAAATATAACTTTATTTGTTTCAATTTGCTTTTAGATTTAGTAAGAAAGTCTGTTTTAATTTTTATTCAGAAAAATAATTGTAAAATACAGTGTAATTTGAATGTTATAAAAATAAAAAATAAAAAATTTAGCGATTTACATTTTAATTTCATACGGCTAGGGACAATTTGTTTTAATATTGTTTTATTTTATTTTTATTATTATTATTTTTTTCACCAGAGTAACAATTATTTATTTATTTATATATTTATACTAATATAGGCTGATACCATTGTTTGGAAATTTACACTGTGACTGTGAGGGTGAAGCAGAATTAATCTCAGAATGGATGTTATAGATGATGTGACCAATATACTTCATCTTATTCTAGACTACCTAGGAATTGACCTTGCAGAATTTGTACAGGCTGTTGTAAGTTAACAACAAAAGTTATAATAACCTTTACCACTGTGAAATTTTAAAATAGAATATTTAATGAAAAGTTGTTTATTCTAGATGTCTTTATTTTTTTATTCTTTTAAAAAAAGAAAGAAACATGCAAATTAAAAAAACTGAATGTTTTTTCCATCAGAAACAAATTATGTGTATTTAGTAAGTGTTTTGAATATTATTAATGCAGCAAGGACGTTTACTGAGATTGGTGAGAATAAGAAGGAAGAAATCTCGTTGGAGTTTGGTTCGCTACATTGGAGCAGTCCTGCCTGTGGGACCAGCCAAACGCATCCGACTGCAGGTGAATCAATAAAAACACGTGTAAATTTTGTGTGTCTTTGAACGTGTTTGCTAACAGACATCTGCTTATTTTACTGCTAACTGTAATTTCACATATATATCATTATATGGCATAATTGTTATAGAATGTTTTTTAACACTGTTTACTCAGGTTATAGATTAGCAATGTTAAATATTTTAAATTTAAATTTTTTATGAGTCAGGTTTTTTTTTATTATTTCATTATTTCTGTACTGTTCTGTGTGTGGTTTTTAAAAAAAAAAAAAAAATTATTATTATTACTATTGTTTTTTTAGTTTTCCTCATATATTCAACATTATGTATATGTGTTTTCAGGTTCTTTAAAATGTGGGGGTAACTTTTTTGCTATGTTTTTGTTTTAACAATAGACCCGTCTCTTGGATAACCGTTTAACTCGCCATGGCAGCATTGAGAGTTTGATATCAACAGTTTCTTCTGAGACCTCTGAAGACCAGGAATTAGTGTGGATAGAGGAAGATCTTGGCGACAACATAGTCCAGTACAGGTGAATATTTGTGTGAAATTTAAAACAAGCTCTGTCTAGCTGTGTTTGAAAAAACAAAAGGAAACAACTTTGTGTACTTTTTTCAAGCATTAATGAGTTGTGTGCATGAACAAGATACACATTAAATTAATCAAATACAAAGTGATATCTCTTTGAGCAATTCAGAACTTGTATAGAATTAATATTATTTTTTGTTTGTTTTAGGGATTGTTTAACTTGTGTAAATTTACAGGAACAAAAAATAGATATCACTTTGTATTTGATTAATTTAATGTGTATCTTGTTCATGCACACAATTCCGAACTTGTATAGAATTAATAACACTGCAAAAATGTCCCTATATACCATTTGCAGAATAATGGCCAATTGTTTTAAATGACCTGTTATTCCTGTTTAGTTCTTTGCTGCATTCAGTCTTTCAGATGATCATTTCTTCTTTTTTTATTTTATTAAGGGCAGAGAATAGAGCCTTTTTAGAGGGTCAAGGTCTCACAGAGGAACTAGATGATGGAATGTTTGTGATTCATAAGAAGGCAATGACATCGACTCCAATTAACATGTCATTAGCATCATGTTCTACAGTGTCAATCGATCCTGCCACTGTGATGAAACTAACAGCAATGGAAGAAGAACTGGCAGAGCTGAGAAAGCAGATAGCACATCTAGTGATGTCTCAGGAAACTGTAAACAAATCAGTTAAAGGTGTGTGTCAATACAGTGAAGTGAATATGTTGATTCCTCTTATATCAGAAGAATGAGCTATGGCTATATTTTGTTCTTATTAAACTGAAACAAATTTGTGAGCCTTAGAGTCTAATTTAAGGTCTAAAGTATGAGAATATTTACATTTTCTCCATATTAAACTGAAGTAAATTGGTTGGTGGCTCTATATTAGAGTGAGTTGTAGCTATATTTTGCCCCTATTCAATTGAAAGGAATTAGTTGATGGTCTTTATGTGGCCTGAAGAAAGAGCATGGCTGTATTGTGTCACTGTATAAAGAAAACATTTATTGTCCTTTTCTTTCCATTCTAGTAAATGCTGAATATTAAAATACACTCTCAATATCAGTTTTCAGAAATACAAAATAAAAAGTTGCTGTGTATTATGCATTGACTCACAGATATCAATGCTTTTATATATATATATATGTATATATACAGTATTTTTTATTATTATTATTATTATTATTTTTGTTTTATTTTAAGATGTATCAGATCAACATGTAACGGTGTATCCTACTACTCCATCAATCCCACCACCTCCACCTCCTCCTCCTCCACCACCTCCACCTCCAGTTCATTCAGGAATACCAACTTTGAAAACAGGAGGCTTGTCTCTGGCAGATATGTTAAAGAAGGTGAGTTTAAAACAAATTTTTGTTCTTAATTTCCTTTATTCATAGTGAGAGAAAAAGAGATGACTGAGCTTGTATGTATGTATGTGATAACTTTAATACTTATTTTATATTCATCATGGTGATCATTTTTATAAATTATGTTGATCCACTTCAACCTGTTGTTAATTAAGCATGTTATTTCAGGGTAAAGAACACTTACAAACAGGTGAGAAGATGTCAGACACTGGCCCAGTTCACTCTGGACTTCCTGATATGTCACAGGTTCTGAAAGGCCTGAACAAAGTGAAACTTAAGTCTGTACAACGGTAGGACATGTTAATAATAAATATTTATTTAATAATAATATTACAAATTATATAATTAATATACACACACACTTAAAGAAAATAAAGAATGCTGAAAAAGAAAAAATGTTGTTTTAATTTTTAATTATTTTTCATTTTATTATTATTGATGCTGTTGTTGTTGTTATTATTGAATTTATTCTATTTATTTATTTCCATTTTGCTTTTGTCTTTTTTTTAATTTCTAATTCTATTTTTCTTTCTTTTATAAGAGGTATTTTGAAATGTAAAATGTTAAATTTTGTTTGTTCCTGACTATGCACAGGTCACCAGGGGGAACACCATTTCGACAGAAGCCGGTGAAGGAGGGTAATGATCCTGCCTCTATCATAGCCGAGGCTCTGAAGAAGAAATTTGCTCACAGACAAGTTTTCAGTCCAGACAGAAACAAAGAAAATCAAGACAACTCATTCAGCTCTCCTGAAAGAAGTCCAGTCAAACTTGTGAGTTTCTGCCTATATTTATTTAGTTTACTAACATTACATACTGACAGGCCTGTGAGTTTACTAATATTACATATTGAAATTTTAACTGTGAGACACACATACACACAATCTAAATTAATTTAAATAGATATTGATTTCTTTTGAGTCTCATTGCACTTTGTAATTACCTTAGCCAAATTAAATTTGATTAAATATTATTCTGTAATTTTAAGACAATTTTTAAGATAAATTCAAAACATTTTAAACATGTTAAATAATTGTCATGTAAATAGCTACGTTCTGTGACTGAATTATTAAACAACAGAGGTCTGTTTAAGTTTTTTACCCATTCCTGCCACTGTTCAAATGTTTGTCTGAAACAGTAGAGTTTTCCTGTCTGTGAGAAAGAAAAACAAAGATAAATTCCTGCTAAAATGGTAATTTTCTAGATTTTACCTTATGTTTTATTTATTCTCAAAATATTAGGTATATTCATAAATATTTCAAGATTTTTATTACTTATTTTAATTCATTTTTTAAATTCTTTTCTTTTGTTCTGTTGACAGTTTGGACAGCACATCCTGCGGAAGACCAACAAAAGATCGTCACTGGTAAATGACAGTACGCAGATTGTCTCTTGTGGCACTCCACTCCAACAACGCAACTGCTGATGAAATCTTACACACACATTCCGGCAGTTCTCTGTTAAGGCATAAATGAAGCCTCACAGGAATGTTTGGGTTTTTTCATGATGTTACTTCAGGCAATATTTTGAAAGCTCAGATTTTTATTTTTATTTATTTTTTTAATTATTTATTTAATATTAGGCATCAAGTATGCTTTTAAGTACCTAATCCACTAAATTTTGTAAGGAATGAAATAATCAGTGGTGATAAAAAAAATTATAAGTCATTATTAAAGTAACTTTTTAACTTAGTAACTGTGATAATTAGTTCACTTTCGTTTTCTGAAGAGTAATATTTGAACTAGAATCACTGTTGACTGTCAGGTCAAAATACATGTAGTGATATGATTTTAAAAAAATATATATATATATATATATTTTTTTTTTTTTTAAATGGAGGAGAATAAATGCTCAACATTAAACACATTTAAAATGAGAAGAATGTGGTATATTTAAAAAACAGTTTTCACCAACAGTAACATTCTCATAAATAAATTTTCAGAATGTTAATGGAAAAAATCAGGCCTGACATCAAAGACAAGGACATTTTTAATTAGCTTTTTTAATTTTAATTATATATTTATTTAAATATGAATTTGAATAAAAACAATAATTCATTAAAGTGAACAGGTTTTTAATTTGATTCTTTGGTATGTTTTTTTTGGTTTGTTTGTTTATTTATTTTTTCAGATGCCAAAGACATATTGATGATAGAACATTGTAATTTCTGACAGTGCTCATTTTATTGTATATAGATTGATGGTTTTGTTTTTACATCTTGTTTTTAATTGGTTTTATGATCTCCAGTATTTTATGAAGAGACAGTTCTTGAAAACTATGTATTACATTTACCCATTACTGAAATCAAAAACTTAATAAAATAAAAAATTGTATATATACTTGTATTTGTAAATAAAAATGTTTTCCTACTCAGATTTTGTTTTTGGTTTTAATTAATATCAGTTATGTTCTCAAATGATGATCTTTGATTCAGTAATATATGTGTTTTTTAATATTAATAATTACTATACATCAAGATTAGAGAAGGGTGTTACCTGATCTAAGTAAATGATCACACTTATAACAGATAATACCACAGTCTTACTCTGTAAGGGATCTTTTATAAGTGCATTCCAACAGAATATACATAGTTCTCGCAGCCCACTGTTTGAGGTATAGCACCTTGAATCATCAATCATCTGAATAGTATCGCACTAAAGTCATCAGAACATGCCTTAATATTGCTAGATAATTGAGCATTCACAAATTCCATTTTAATGAGTCACAAATTTCATTTTAAATTTATTCCTAAATGGAGAAACATTTACTTTTTATTTTTTCCCTTTTCATTATCTTTGGATACTGAACAGAAACTGAGCTCAATTTTATAACTGAAAATTCAGAAGACAGATCCAGTTCTGGTAATGACACTAGTTTTGAATTAAATTGCATTCTGTTTCTGTATCAAATATATCACTGGAAACAAAAATGTACAAAACGTTTCAGATGACTTCAAATAAGAAATGCCAACCCTCTAACAGCATTATGTACTGTAATGAATTAAAAAATAAATAACAAACAAACAAGCAATATTAAATTGGGTTTCTTTAATCTATGTAAGTTGTACATAATCTGAAAAATAAATTGAAACCTAATCCACACTTCTTATATGGACTGTATGAAAAGTTGTATAAATTCAGTTAACAAATGGAACAGTAAGTAAAAACACAAATTATAAACAGATTTCTACTTTTCAAAGGGACAGAAAAAAAATAAAGCAACATCATTATAAGGGAAGGGAGACAATTCGACATAAAAATTTCAATGTAGAGGGATCTTCAAAACATTTCACATAATTTTATTCCACATGCACCCAGACATTAAAATGACATCGTTACACTATTTTTTTTAAAATTCAGTCCTTTACCATATTCTCATGCTAGCAATGAAAGTTAGTGAAAATAATTTTTTTATATGTTGGTTATCATGAAACAATCCATTAAAAGACATATTACCCCATTTTTGAAAAAATATTTGGGATGGAAGACATTTTACTTAATAATGAAAACCAGTTTAAATGTAAAGTATAAAAGTCATTTAATAATGAAACAGATTTAATGGTTACTAAGGATAAAAAATAAACTGGCTAACATCTCTGCAGTAATGTACTGATCATAGATGTTTTACTGCTGTTATCTGAAATAATATTATTATGGCAACCCTGATGTTTAAACTTACACAAAATCTTTCATAAGTATCAATCAGACAATAAGGAATACCCAGAAAATGTTATTTATGGAATAATAATTTCTAAATATCAGGTGTTTGTAATAATAAAAGAAAAAAATCTTTTTAATTTTTTTTAAAGCCTATTTTCATCTAGAAAATTAACTTATTTTTATTATTTTTATTTTTATTTAAAATTCCTGAAGGAAACAAAAGAAATGTTTATAACTTTAAGTCTTAATTCAGATTAGAAATCATTTATAAGCACATGTTTAGATCTTTATTTTCCATAAAACCTATGATAAGCTTTGAAACTAAATAAATAAATAAATAAACCTTTATTTAGTGGTTTATTAGTGATTAATAAGAAATACAAATTTGTTTTAATCACTATAAAGCTAAAAAATATGAAGTGTGTAAATATTTAATGTGAAAAATAAAAAGAAGATATAAAATAAGATAGACACAAATTGTAAATGTTTAAAGGTTGCTTGTAATAATGAAAAGTGAATTTTGTTCACAATGAAAACTAGAAACAGCTGTTTTGTAATGAAAAGCATAATTTTTATTGTATCTTTAGAGTAAATAATATTTGTTTTTTTGAAATATTAAATGATATCAGTTTGCTTAATTGAGTCTTTATTTTCTTAACCTTAAAATAAATAAACAAATACAAAATTATAAAAATACTCAAAAACATTGTGAAATGAAGTTTTATATCTAAATTTATGCTAATTTAGTTGATAGCCAACCTCTCATTAAGGATTTAAAAATCATAAAACGTAAGACATGATTATTATCATGCTGACATCTGGACTTTAAAAAATAAAATTATTTTATTATTTCTATCTCATCCCCAAATTAGTATCAAAATTAAAAATCATGCACATGACATCTGAAGAAGCTCAACAAAATAACACTACTAAAATCTAATGTCTGACATCACATAAAGGATAAAAATTTGTAAAAAAACCCCAACAAAGTGATAGTTTCTATAAAAGTGTTTTTACATAAAATGATCATTACTGTAACATTACACAAATCCTTTTGATACACATACTCAAGCTGTATTTGCAGACAAGAATCAGTGATGATAATTTGGTATATAGTGACTGGAATCACTAATGTTAATTTGGTACATAATGAGAGCAATCAATGTTAATTTGGGTCATAGAGACAGGGATTACTAATGTTAATTTGGAATACAGTGACTGGAATCACTATTGTTAATATGATTGATAGTGACTTTAATCATCATTGTTCATTTTTTTCTTAGTGACCTTAATCACTGTTAATTTGATTCATTGTGACTTTAATTGTTAATGTTAATTTGGTTCATAGTAGCAAGAGATCACTAGTTTCAAATAGGATCACAGTGACAAAGGGTCCTATGTGGTAAAATTAATCTCAGTTTAAAGAATATCATAGTGAGTAACATATTGATTAAAGCCACAGTATTCACTACTGTTAAACATGGATTTCTGTACATGTAAATAAAATCACAGTGACAGTGAGTCACTAATGGTAATTATGGATTTCAGTAACAAGTCACTCTGTTAAATATTTATCACAGTGAAAGTCACTTATGTCATATTTGGATTTTAGTGATAGCAGTCACTATCTGTAGCACTATGACCTAAGTAAATGTCTACTATATTTTATTGATGAATCCAAATTTGTACTGAAACACAATATTATAAACCTAACTATTTGGAATTCATTGAAATCTGTTTCTAATATCACAACTGAAACAAAACAAATATTAAAAAAATAATAATAATTAAAACAAATGCCATTTTTGAACTGGGTTAGGAATCAGACTCACAGAAGTAAAGAAATTTATAATAAATATCTTTTCTGAATTTGGATCACACATACTAATATTTTTTTCAAATATATTTCAATTCTGATCCAGCAAAGATATAAAAAATTATTTCAGATATGACTTCAGAAAAAGTATCAAGTTATTAAAATTGTTATAACAATACAAAATTGTGAAAATCTATGATGATGAATGCACCTTTATATATAACATTACAAAAAATGATAATATATGAATGAACCTTCAGTTAAATTGGACAGTAAAAATATGAACAAGTATGACATTTAAAACTGATTCTTTGAGAAGTGTTAAAGTATTTTAATACAGTTGTAGCCATTGTCACAACCACAGAAACACACAACACAGCACTTAACATAGACCAGAAATCCTTTTATACTAATACTTTGCTTAGAATGCCGATAGCATAGTTCAAAGATGTTTTTCTTAGAAATCTTAGTGCTATCTGTTAGTTAAGTAGATGAAAAATTATAGTTTTTGTTCTAAACACTGGAGAAAATTGAGTGATAAACTGGAAATATTTTTAAAGATTTTTGTAGATTGTGAAACGTTAACAGGCTTTAATTTTTTCTCTTGTGAATAAAAATATTTTTTTAGTAAAACTTGTAGATTTGATGGCTATAGTAAATTATTATTATTATTAATATAATTAATGTTATTATTATTAGATTATTGATGACGGAAATAATTTAATGTTTTCACTTAACACATATATTTAACAAAACATCAGAGGAATCATGGACCACACTCGCACCCATGACAGCTACTTAAACACCAATCAGCTTGAGTTCTGTGGTATCACAAAGTGTTGATGTCATTTAAAAGAATTAACAAAATATCACCTAATATGAAGAAATAAAACAATAAAAACCTGAAGAATTAATCATTAAAAAATAATAATAAATAAAAATAAATATATATATAAATAAATAAATAAATAAATCAAATAAAAATGTATAACCGAAAACAAAAAAGAGATACATGTATATTTTTCACAATTATTTCAAATTATTATTATTTTTCTGTTACTTTAATAAATAAGAATTCATTCATTTAACATAAATGTGTAGACAAACAAAGTTAAAGATTCACTAACTATGGTTGTTCTTTTCTTTTCTTCTTTTTTTTACATCATTTACAAGCTAATGAAAATAAACCACACTGATTACAGAAATTAACTGACAGAGGAAAACACATTTTCTTTTGACAATTTAATTAAAGATATGTAAATTTAAGCCTCAATAAAATAAAATAAAAATATATATATTTATATTTATATATACATAATCAATTTTTAAAGTTATAATATTAATAATAATAATAATGAACACAACATTAGATATATGCTATATTTTTATGCTTCTGAAACTTAAATATATTTTTTTCTCTCACATTTTTATTATGATTTAAAATAAAAAAGACAGTAATTATAAAATATGCTTGTGTTAAATGGCAATTGTGGTTTTCTAAATAAAACAAAAACTATAATAATCATTCTGTTTGGATTTCATAAAACCAAAGAGGCAAAACTGACACATAATATAACATGTGGTTAAACTGATATGGATGGGATGATGAAACAAGGATTATAACACTGGGGATGATGGGATGAAAACAAATAAATAGTGAATGCATAAAAAAAACACCTGAGTTCAAATATACTGCATCTTTCTGTCTCCTGTCACATGACAACAGTCCTGGGCATAAATTATCTCCCATTTAGGAACTTTTTGAAAATACATGGAAACTTTTTTTTTGAAATGGGCTTTTTGTTTTTAAGAAAAGAAAGAGAAAAATATTGAAATACTACAAAAATTCTGTTTGTTATTGATTTTCTTTAGTATTCTCAAAGTTTTAGATAATAATAATTTTCGGTTGTTGTTTGTTTTATCATTTTTAAATTGTTTTTTTATTTATTTTCTTAGTTTTTAAATCTTGATGAGTTATGGATTTATTTTAGGATATATATTTTTCAAAGTATTTATATATATTGTTATAAGTGTAATGAAATCATTTGATTTTAGATAAAATACATTTCTAACAACTTTCTTTCACACTAACAATAAAATGTAATTATATCAATATGAATCTAAAATTAGGTATGTCCATTTGAAAGAACAACATAATAATTTAAAAAGACTTCACTATAAAAGTTAAGTTTCATTTATCATTTCAATTAAATGCCCACTGTTCATTGTCCTGTAACCTTGTCCTGTAACCTTGCCTATAACCTTGACCTTTTATGTCAGTGAGGTCGTCCAGGCGCTGCATCACGCTGTTGTTCTGAAAGACACAAGGGTTCGACGTTGTCCCCGGGGCTGTCACAGTCCAGCGAATCCCCTTTCGACCCAGGCTTCATTTGAGCAAGTGCATTCTTCATCCCTGGAATTCCATTGTTGATAATCTTTGACTTAGATGTGGTGATTGTGGGCCAGCTGGATGCTAAGCCAACATTTGGAAGTTCTTTATCACCATCACATCCCTGTTTCTGCAGCAGGTTTTTCAAGTCATCCTCAAAGTTCCGTTGCTGCGGATGGAATGTAAGGTCTGTCACTGAATTGATGTTTCGTTGTGAGGAGTACTTGGTAATGCTACCCCTCTGAAGCACTAGAGTCTGGTTTTTTAAAGAAACAAAGTTCAAATGATCCACACCACTCGCATGTCGACTTGTCTCCATGCTCGGACTCAGATTCGATATCTTAGGTCGAGCCACCAGAGCATCCATGGACATACTGCGAGAGTCACGTGACCTCTCTGCACAATGGCGGTCACCAGAGGTAGTTCTATAAATAGCTGTCGTTGGCAAACTCTGCCTCCTCATGAATGGAATCTTGGTCAAGCTGTCATGTCTGATACCCAGGTAGAAGTTGAGATCACGCCGGAACAAGGAGGGTGGCACACTGTGTCTCCTGCTGCCACAGATAGGAATCGTTTCCGAGTCTTCAGACACCGGAGACAAACTCCGGCCACTCTCACTCTGCTGTTCCTCCGTGTAAACGAAATTAAGATTGACATCATTCTCCACAACGTCATCTGCTTCACTTTTACCTTCTGATGAAGATGATTCACCATTGTCGTTGCCTTCCTGTTTATCCTCTTCTGCTGAAGAGTTGTCTTCATCTACCTTTTCTAGAGAGCTCTCAGACTCGCTGACTTGGTTCTGCGCACTTTCTTCTTCAATGATCTTCTTCCACTTGTTTTTATTTATCTCCACATTTTCAAGCATTATTCGACTAAGTTCTGTTGGGTTAAATCGTTGCCATTCCAGAAATAGTGGATTCACAACGAACTCCATAAAGCCTGGAAAATTATATTTGATTAGACTAGAATTCAAGGTTAAGTAATAATCCAAGTATGGAAGGGAGAATGAGTAAGACTAAAAGACATTGTCAGAATAGGAGAAAAAAAAAGAGTAGAAATAGGAGTCAGCAGTAGGAGAACAATAAAAGATAAAATAATGTTAAACTTTAAATAATAACAGCTAATCAGAATAAACTATATGATGGCTGTAACATTTTGTTTCTTTATACAATCTACAGAAATAAAGATCATCCTATGCAGTATGTTATAAATTTATTAAGCTGTTACTAAATCAATATTAATTTATATAAAAGCACAATTCTGAACTCTTTTTTTTTTTTTTTTTTTGTCATAATAGTGATATAAAAATACTATGACAAAAAAAAATAATAATAAATTAATTATAACCCATCCCAAAAACAATAATTTAAAAATAATAATAATAACAACAACAATAATAATGGTAATAGTAATAATAAAAGAAAAGAAAATGAATAATAATAAGTATTATGTACATTACCTGCTTGAATTTTTGCCACAGTAGTGGACTGTTTATCACAAACAGGTGTGACAGGTATATCTATAGCCCACTCAGTGTCACCTGCAATTTACACCAACAGTTTGAGAACAAGAGAATAAACTGACAATGTCATCTTATTACAAAATATATAATTGTTTTTTTATTCTTTATTAAGAAAACGAAACAAACAGTTAAAATTAATTTTTTATATTACAGTATTTGATCATATTTGCTCATGCTCTTGAATGTCTTATTTTTAATACTTTATTATTAGCAAAGAATGATGAATAAAAAAAATAATTTGTTATGTACCACTGGAAGTAATTTCATGTCATCTTACTATAAAATCTATAATTGTTTTCTTATTCTTTATTAAGAAAAAAAATCCAGGTAAAATTAATTTTTATATTGCTATATTTGCTCATGTTCTTGACTGTGTTATTTTTAATACTTTATTATTAGCAAAGAATGATGAATAAAATAAAATAATTTTGTATGTACCACTGGAAGTACATTTAAAAACATCAAAAGAAAACTAAAAAAATGTGAAGTACAATTTAAGAAAAAATTACTGATAAGAAAAATGACAAACCCTGATTAAAAAATTCTTCACAAACTTTTTCACTCCAAACTTTGCTGATTTTCCATGTTCGACATGGATTACAAATATCAGCACACTTTAAAGCTATCTGAATTAAAAAAATATATTTATATCACATGAAATTATCTGAATAAATAATATTATTTTATATTACTAAAATAACTTTCTTAACATTTTCATCATAGATTCATATACAATTCTCTTACCTTGTCCACAGGTTTGGACTATTTAAGAATATTTAAATAAGATTACTGTAAATTGTATTCTTATGGTACCATACAGAATGATAGAATACTTTGGTTCATATTATTTACATGGGTTTTAGTATTTCTTTGTAATACCTATAGGTGGGTTTCAAATTATGAACACATTTAGGATAAAATTATATAATTTTATGTAAACACATTGAGGGAGCATGGTTTCTGAACATCCACAGGGAAACCAAACACTGTCAGATACAGTGAGTCAACTGTGTTACAATTTAATCATTTTAATCACTGCAAAATTGTGTTAATTTATGACAATTTTAGAGTCATTGCCATCTCCATAAGAATATCTCAGAGATAAATATTATTTTATAATACTTGAAACAGTATCTTGACTTAAATATTGCAAGAGGTGCCTAATAGAGAGTTAAATGTCATGTTAAAAGAGTTGATGTAAAACCTGCAAAATAAAATGTCGGTGCTCTGCATTGGTTGATGGGTCAAAATCAGGATCACATAGAAGATGCTGAAATTAGAAAATTATTTTTAAAATTTTAAATGAAATATGTATTACATATAGTATATTATATTTAAAAATTCTGATAAAGAACTTAAACTTAAAAAGAAATTTTATATATATATATATATATGTAATGTATTATTTATATTTAATGTTTGACAGATATTTTCCTATTTAGGATATTTTTTTATGAAAGAAGCAAACAAATAAACAAGTAAAAAAATTAATTAATTAAGTAAGTAAATAAGTAAATAAACAAACAAAACAAAATAAAGAAATAGCTTATTACTGATCACCTTAAAGCGATGCATGAATTCTTGTTGACGAATAATATCTGTGGCTAGGATTAAAGTTTTGAGCTTGTGTTCCATGTTTTTCCTGAAGTAAATAAATAGAATTAATAATTAAAAACATTCAAAACAAACTGCATCTGTTTGTTATATGTGTATCCAACTCTCCATCTACCTTAAAATTATTAATCTAACAACCTTTATATCTACCTTTGTGTCAGTTTGTCTGCCTTTCATACATCTGTCTGTTTTCTGTTTCTGTCTGTATGTGAAACCTGTCTGTCTATATATATATATATATATCATTTAAATACTGACAAAATTAAATAAAAAGTAAAATGATCTACCAGTCTGGCTTGGACAAATGGTGTAAAACTTTGGTTTCATGTAAGAACTCCAATCAGTGACCTCCAGTGATGATTTTCTAGTACTGACATATTCTGAAAATAAACATTTATAAATTAGTCAACAAATTACAATAAATAAATAAATAAATAAATAAATAAATAAATAAATAAATATAAATATAGGAAAAAGGAAAGAAAAAAGAAAGAATGAAAAGATAAATAAATTTAAAACAAATGAATGACAATTTGGTGAATAATATCTTAGTACATTTTAATGTTAATGATTTCTCTCATTAAACATTTTTTATTTTATTTTTATTTTAAAACATTTATATATATATATATATTGAGTTCCTTTTAATAATAATAATGCCAAAAGAACCCTACTATTGTCACCAATATTTGATAATTTATATCCAAAAAACTTCTTCTTCTTTTTTTTTTTTTTTTTTTTTTTTTGATAAAAACATAGATAAAAAATGAAAACTATTGAGAACAATAAGGAGTTTTTCATTCTGTGATACAGAACATTGCAGCTAACCACTGGGCCACAAAGAACTCTCTCATGGCTTATACAATTCTGTTTGTATAAAAATATAAAAATAAATTGTCCCAAGGCAAAATCTTTTTCATTAAAAAAAAAAATATGTGTTTTAAAATTTCAAAATAATAAATACTTCATTTGAATTTACTCAGTGCACTTTGATGCTTTGTTCCACGTTCCTTTTCTGTGTTGTAATTTTCTTTCTTTCCTTTTTTATTGTCATTATTTTTATTTTTTATTTTTATTTCTTTATTTTCTTATTGTTGTCGTCCTTCAAAATTCAAATGAAAGGATGAGTATGAATTCTGAGTATTTTTTTTTTTTTTTTTTTTTTTTGCACAAAATCAATAGTAATTCATTGGGATTTCTCATTCTTATGATTAAAAAAATAAAATTGATTAAACTGTGGATGTCAAAGGTTTTATTAAACTTAGTTTAGACAGATACTGTACAGAGATGTATCAGCTGCTGAACAGTATTTATCATTATTAAATAAATAAATAAATAAAAATAATGAATATAATAAAAATAAAAATACTGTATTAAGATTTTAACTGTAACGAGTTTTTAAAATTAATTTAAATTAAATCATTACTTCTACAAATAGGAATCTTAAAACAAACAAAAAAACCCGTGTAAAATCATTATTACTGCACATGAAAAAATAGGAAAAAATAAACAAAATTCACTTGAGTGAAAATATTAATTGCTTTCCCCCTTGATCAACTCCCCCATTCTCTGATCAGAATTTTTAAAAACTTTTTTTTTTTTTTTTAATCTTCTTTAGCTGCTATGACAACCGATTCACCAAGCTAACACAGGGTGGCCTGAGGCTGGGTGATAACGTCATTGCCGCTAATGTTATATGCATTTTGCTTTGAAGCAATAAATTTAACTAATATGACTTGACACTGGCTTCCAGTGACAAGATAGAAAATTATTTCTGCCATTTAAGCTTAATACTGTATTGATCCATATCGGTTGAAGACACCAACATCAAACGAATAAGAAACCTGTAAATTTTTTCTGTCCCAAGTTTTCAGATTTGATTCGATTTTTATCACCTCAGCAGATTGCATACCATGCCAGCCAGACCTGTCTATAAAATCCCTTATAAAATCACCAAGTAAGTGGTCTTTATAGGCAGGTGGCTGGAAACGAAGTGTACTGAATATCATTAGATGTTAAGAGGCAGATGATGAATGAAGGAAGGAAGGAAGAAATGAACAAATGAAGAATGTGTTTAGAACAGAAATACATTGAATATCATTAGTAATTAGACTGTTGAAAGCATTATTAAATGAATGATGGAAGGAAGGAAGCAAAGTATAAAAGAATACATTTCAAAAGACAGGAGAGCACATACCATAAACTAACTGTGGAGCAACTGGTAGAAGAGGAAACAGAACAATGGACAGACAGAGCAGATTGGATTCTACAACTCATTTTCAGTGGAGAAAACAGCCAACTGAATATGTAGTTAGCCACAAACTGACCTCAACATCTATAAATTTAACTTTTCTAGTCATTGTTATTCAATTACTTAAAAATGATCTCAGTAACTCAGTAACATCATCCACATCATACAGAAAAAAATGAATATTTAAATGAGTAAATAAAAAATTCACTGCACAATTTCTAATTTTTACAGCAAAGTCATCACTACTGAATTACTTAAAAACAAACTCATTATAATATATATATTACACAAATATGTGATTTTGTCTTTATGACATTATTGTTGATTTATTCAAAATAATTATTCAACATCATCAGCAATATTTGAGAAAAAAAACACACTTAAATACAGACTATAAGATTTTTCTGATCTCATTTCAAAGCCATTATTCTTGAATTATTTGTAGCCAAAGATATATTTTTAGAAAAGCCAATAATAATAATAATAATAATAATAATAATAACAATAACAACAGCAATAATATTAATAACAAAAGAAATAGAAAAAGTTAATAATTAACTTAACCCATATAAAAATTAAGTTACTCAGGGGGTACAATAAAAAAACATGGTGGATATATAAACTGTGGTCTGTGACCACTGGTGTGATAAATTACTTATCAATCTGCCACACAATAACCTCTGTACAACTAACTTGTGCACATTTGCAATGCTCAACGTGATAGTCCAACTAACTTGATAGAGTGTCGCTAGGTGGTTGGCAGTGGCGATGAGAAAGGCGTTGTTCACTCCAGGATGATCCAGGTCGTGCGCCATTGTCGCCAAGAAGGTAGCCATTACTTCAAATGGCAACATGGACTTCTTCAGCTGTGTCAGTGATAAACAGAAAGGGAGAAAAAATATATATTGTGGAATATTAGTTTTTATAAAATTATAATTTTAAAACAAGTAACACATAAATGTTTAGGAATACAAGGGTATTTATGAAATTATAATTTAAATGTAACTGCTAGCATCTTCAAAATGGACACCTGAGAAAATTAAAGAGAAGGAAAACAGAATATTTATAAAATTGTAATTTCAAAAACAGGAACATGTAAAAATTAAACATTTTCATTCTTTTAACTCTGATGAATTAAAAAAAAAAAAAAAAAAAAAGTACATGAAAGCAACAGAAGGAAATTTTTTTTTTTTTTTTTTAAGTAAATGAAGAATTGCATTTGATCATTCTATAACAAAATTTCTTCTTTGACATAAAAAAATAAAGAATATTAAGAAGTATTTATTGATATTGGTAATAATCAACTATAATAATTTGGTCAAACAAAACAGAAAATAACTGTGTTTAAATGTGATGATCAAGTTAAACTTATCAAGATGGGTGTACAGGTGTATTTACCTTTTTTTCTTGCAGGTAGCAGTGCATAGCCTGACAGACATCAGCAGCATGGACCGAGTTGTGGTAGGGATTGTTCTGATGGTAGCCTTCTTCAATCAGAGCTGAAAACAAATTACAGACAAATGGACAATGAAATGGTTTGATGATTATTTTTATGTATACACACATGTATATGAATGTATATATGTATATATGTATGTTATGTATGTGTACACATATTTTATTTATTTATCTACTGATCTATGGGGAGAGAGAGAGAGAGAGAGAGAGAGAGAGAGAGAGAGAGAGAGAGAGAGAGAGAGAAAAGGTGAGAGAAAAAAAGAAAGTGATGAAATGAGATGCAGAAAGGTTGGAAGGCACACTTGATTGGGATGGAATACCTTCAATAAGAAATAAAAAAATATATTATTAGTAACAAACAACAACTTACTAAAACATTTCATAAGTTTTAAAGTGTCTAATTGGAAGCGCCGTATGAGATCGTATTCCTGGAATAGATGCAAGGCCACATGGAAGAGCGGTCTACCTGTCAGAAATAAATTATACTGAATGAAACTGAAGTCAATTACATTAATGTGAATTAAATTAATTATTAAATTATGTTAGTGTAACAAGTTCTATTTCTGTAACAAACAGGAAGCCTGGTATACTTTGAACCGTAATATTACAAGTCAAGAAACACATTTCAGAATTTTCCCAGCTGTATCATTCCTGCAATATGTTATTTTATGTTGGATGGGAGTTTTGTTTTATCCCTGTCATTTCAATAATGGAATATAAATTTTATTAATTAGAAAGTCACTATTGTTATTATAATAACATTAAATCTAATCAATGATATATAGATTAAAATAAAATATAGAAAGCATTATTTTAAATGTAATTACAAACATATACAAATGATACAACATCTCCAACATCCACAAATACAAATTGAGACTGTACAACTATTTCAAAAATTAATATACTGTATGAACTAATGTGAAAACAAATTAGTTTTCTATAAAGTTTACATAATGAAAAAGGAATACTTACCACTTGTGAGTGTATCAAGAGTAAATATATTGAAGTCCCAGTTCCCTAGCTGGGATAGTAAGCACTGCAAAAACAAAACAAAACAAAAATTTAACACATCTTTTATCATTAATAGTGATCAAGTATCAATCAGGTTTCCTATGATAGGAAATCAATACAGTATTCCTTGGGTTACTCTTACTGATTACCAGCTGGAGATTTTTTTTATATGCACCTTTCACAGACTGCAAATCACACAGCTCAGTGTTAGATAGACCATTAATGAGCTACTGGCTGGAATGGGAAATAATTTAAACAGGAGAATACAGACCATAAATTTCTTATATATGAAGACACCTGAACACTTTTCTGCAGTTATACTGAACTGTCAGCTGTATAATAATAATAATCAATGAATTTTAAGAATTGTTAAAAGCAAAGATAAGTTAGGGAGAAAAGATAAAACTTTTAACTTTACATTTATACTAAATTACTGAAAACTGAAGCATGATATTACAAATAAATATAGTAAAATAAATGTATATTTTGTAATAATTATTATACAAATGTAATACTGAAAGGCAATAAATTACATTATCAATCTCCCATATGCACCCAAAGATGCTCCAAATGTGCTCATGACATATAAATATCATATAAAAATGCTTATAAAGTATTTGAGTGTTATGAAATGCATCCCATCATATTATCATAATAAAATAAAATGTGACATACAAATGTCAAAAACAAAATCCACCTAACTTATAAGATTATACACTATTTTGGAATAAAATCTGTATCATATTGCTATACAAAAATCAAACTGACCATCAATATATGTAAACATAAAACAAGTATTATTAAACACAGTTCATTCCTTTGTTGGGACGCTGACCAAATTCAGTCTAAGATCATTGCTCTCTGATTGATTTTAAAGAAATGAAATGTTATGAGTAAGCTAAAGCCTTCATGTTGAATTAAACACAACAAGTTTATTTTCCCCTGGTGTGTAATCTTGTGTTCATATAAATCTTTAATCTACATATGGTCAGTTTTGAAAACTCTGTATTGGTTCCTGTTAATAATACATGTGATAAAGGATTTGCACAGGGATTATTGTCAACTGTGTGCCAAGAATAATTTTCCAATCAAGATATTAAAACAGAGGATTAGTGGAAGAGATGAGACAACAACACGCAACAAAGCAGTCAGTGCACAACATGTTTACATAGACACAAAGTAGATGAGTGCATGTACACTGTATAGACAGATACAGCAAAATTAGACATATCTGCTTGAATAGTCCTCTTTTGCAAGCTTGGTGGGGAAAAAACCCACACAAGTATAATAAAGAATAAAATATTGTAGATCTAGTTCCTAGTACATGTAAAAAAAAAATCTTATATATTTGATAAAAATAATAAAAATAATTAATAGAATTTTGGTGTTTATGAAACTATAAATTTGCCAGATCCATGTTTTAACATTACAATCATAGCAATGTTGTTTTATCCTCATCTAACATAAACTGGGAGGGGGAAAAATGGTGATTTAAAAAATCCAGAAAAAAACTCAACAAATCCTTTAGATTATTTAGGATAAGGAAAACAGTAAACAATATTAGAACTGTTCCAAGTTTGAGTTAATATCAAAGGTTCCTTATTGATGTTTTCCTTAATCACATAAGTGTACTGAGATAATTAGACAAAAAAAGACTTGATTAGATTCATTTCTTACAGGTGAGTCAATCCCTTGAGACTGTTCCACACCCTAAACAAGACAGAGTCCAAAGGATATTTCAACACTGTGTAAATACTGTAATATTCACAAAATACCTCAATTTTCTCATCTCTGTCTGAACACAATGCATTTAATTTCATTTCTGAAATGCTTGTTAACAGAGGCCCAGGAGGCTACAGCCCTTTACTAATTGAGTTACCTTCTACAACTGTGGCTGTTATTGTAATAATAACTAGCCAGATCAAAGCGGCAGTCGCCAAGCAGGTAGTAATCTCTCTTTGCACTGTAACAGCCCACAGCACACTACTATGATTGGAATTAACTTCTTCTGATATGGCTGTCATCATCTTTCTGTCAGAGGCATGCAAGGAAAAATGTCAAATGTCAATAATAAAACTCATATTCAATTATGATTCCCTCCTTGTATTAGAAGAAATTTCTGGCAACTTCTGATGAACTGATGTAAACAAGCTAACAATTATCTACAGCCACATAATGATTCTGAACTTTCTCACAGAGGTCAGACAAGACTGTGCCCATGACAAGCACAGCTGAACCATTCTGTTAATGGAAGCATGATAAAAATGATCCATATATATACATTATAATCCTGATTAGAACAGAACTCAGGTAAAAGTCACAGGTGCCCAGTTGAACCATTCTTTAATGGAAGCAATAAAAAGAATAAAAGTGACTTACAAATATGTCTTAAATCTGGTAAATCCCATGACAGGCATGCTTGAATAAATATTTGCTTACATCACATTTCAGTCCAGTCTTAAATACAAGTCTGGTGAAGTTAGAGATACTTGCAGACAGGTTTGGATCTTTCTCTGATGTAAATTAACTAAACACCAGGGGTGGGGAAAAGCAACATTTTATAATATACATATAATTATAATTCTGAGCTGGACAAAACTTTATGATCGAAACAGAAGTCAGAGGCTGTATCAATGCATGTTGGAACCAGTTTGTAATGAAAGTATGCTTGAAAGTAACTACATGTTACAGTTCTCCTGCTAATATCAGAATTTATGTCCATCTTATGCACTCTTGAACCCTTCAGTGATAGAAATTATCTACACAAATATTACAGTTTTGTCCTGTCTTAGAAATCTCTCTTTAAATCATTTTGCTTACCCACAACAGGCAATATAAAATTTAACATAAATCTATAAATCTATCACAAAACTATGGGCTAAGTGAAATCTGATATGAAAGTAATGAAATTTAAAGAAAATAATAATTTGGAAATAATTTTCTCTTCTTTTTTTTCACACATTGCAAAAAATTAAAACTGATAAATGCACTGGTAAAAAATCTTTAGCAACAAGTGGTTCAAAATGAAAGTCAATGAACTCAAAGTAAAATAGTTAAAGATGAAAAACTTTTTAAAAATTAATGATTTTATCCATTACTTGTTCATGTATTCAGGTTAATGCATAATGTCAGTATTTTCAGGTCTCTGGCCATATTTATTTTTTAATTTTTTTAATAAACAGTAAGAATGAATAAATTACCATTATTTTGTATTACTATCATTATGTATAAATTTTTCATACATGTGTAATGTTGTGTCATATTTTATCACTCATTCTGACAACTGTAATGTGAATTTTATCAATACAGTATGTTTGTTATTTGATACTGGTCAAACCAAATAGTAATAACAGAAAATAAAAAACAAACAAAACAAAACAAATAATAAATAAATTAATTTTCAAAAAAATAATAAAAAGAGGATTTTAAAATAATTTAAAAAAACAAAAAACAAATACAAAAATATACAAATATACAGCATCAACAACAACAATAAACAAGCAAACATACAAACAAACAAATTAATTAACTATTAGTCTGCACCATACCTGAGAATACGTTTTTTATTATTTAGTTTTTTTTCAAAGTTAACAAACACCACATCACTATGTTCACCTTTCTGCACATTAAAAATATACTTTATGCTTTTATGACAGGCTGCCTGGGTTATTTATGTATGAATAACTGGTGAAATAAACACACTGTAATTGTTATAACAACTGACAGAAACATAAATGTTGAAGAATGTAAATAAAGAAAACATCATGGCTGATCTGTGATGAAGTAGTGTGCCATATGTTACTGCAACAGTTTGTTGATAGACTTGTCTGGTTTTATTTATTTTGTTGGATGCAGCAATACTGCTTATGAAATACCCATGGTTTTAAACAGTGACAGGTATAAAATTAGTGAGATGAAGAAAAAAATAAGAATAATAAATATGAAGAAAAAGGTTAAGAAAGAAGAAGGTTAAAAGAAAGAAAAGAAGTCAAAAGAAGATGAGGATGAGGATAAAGAAGAAACAGAAGATGTCAGAAATAAAGTAAAAAAAGAGAGGGGAAACTAGACAGTAACAATGAAGATGAAATATGGGTAAAAAAAATAAAAGAGGAGTATTTAAATGCAAACACAAAAGGAAAGCATGTTAAATAATTTCATGAGAAGGAGATTCACATTTACCAGAGATACATGAAATTATTTAACCATTCCATATTCAAATCCAGTAATTTCTGTGTTTGTTATTATCACAGTCTATGACATCAGTTATATGTGACATACAGTCCATATGAAATAACCTTTCATATTTATCTGTATATTTTACATACACTTTTCCATTAAACAGATTAACATACACCATTGTCTCCAAGTAGTTAATTCATCATGATAAAAAAAAATATTATAATACATGTATAATTATAAAATGAGAGAGAGTGAGAAAGACAGAGAGAGAGAGAAATAGACAGAATGAACAATAATAATATAACTAATAATAAGTCTGTATTAATATACAGATAATACTAGAAGTAAATTATTATAAGTGTAATTAGTATGAATTTAACATTATTAAAACCAAGAATTAACACAGAAGACTTAAATAATAATTATTACAAAGTACTGATATGCATTACTGTTTAAATAATTATAGAATTACTAAATTTATTATTAGAAAAAAAAAGAAAAAAGTAGGGATTAAATGATTATTATTACAAAGTAGAAAAACACAGGAAGGGTTAAATAATTATTATTACAAAGTAGGAATAAAAAGTAAGGGTTAAATAATTATTATTACAAAGTAGGAACACACAGGGAGGGTTAAATAATTATTATTACAAAGTAGGAACACACAGGGAGGGTTAAATAATTATTAGTGCAAAGTAGGAACACACAGGGAGGGTTAAATAATTATTATTACAAAGTAATAATCTAGTTAACATTAATACAAACAGGAACAGTGTGGAACTGTCAGAGATAAGAGAAGAGGATGCAGTGTCAATATATGCAGACATCAAGTTATTGATGCATCTTCAAAACAGACTCTTGAACATCTCAGCAAATCAATGATAATGAAGAACACTACATGTAGTTACCCAGTCCTCTTAACAGACCAGAGACGTGCTAGATATTCACTCTATCACACAGACTGAATAATTTATGTCATCAGAAAATGGGATTTGTATAAATGTCTAAGCTGTTGTTTGCAACTGATTTGAGCAAGGTCACACATGGAGATTTACAGATAGATGCACACAAACACAGATAGATGCACACAAACACAGATAGATGCACACAAACACAGATAGATGCACACAAACACAGATAGATGCACACAAACACAGATAGATGCACACAAACACAGATAGATGCACAGACAGATAGATGCACACAAACACAGATAGATGCACACAAACACAGATAGATGCACACAAACACAGATAGATGCACACAAACATAGATAATGTCCTTGTGAATAAAGTGTTACAAAGTTAACATTAAAAACATGTATTAACATTCAAAAAGGATAAGTAATTATTATTAGAATTAATACATATGCAGAGATAGATACACACTCATAGACATAGATGTGACAGACAGATGGATGGATAAACAGATAACAAATAGGTGGACAGAGGCAGATATACTTGTCACTTCTTACTGATATGGTAAAACAGACTATTAAAGCCAGTGTCAGATCAGGATAAAAATATTTAAATATTTGTTGAAAATCAGACAAATATATTTTGAAGTCAGCCATTAGAAAAAGAAAGAAAGAAAGAAAAAGAAAATATTGATAATATTTTCATGTTTCTGCAAATGTATGTTAAGATAAATGTTGAACTACTGTCCATTTTTTCCCCCATTTTCATATAAAAAAAAAAAAAAAACATTTTATTGTTTTAAAATTTTGAAAAGATTTATAACAATCGCCATTTTTTTAACAGTTTTCTTTTCTTCATGTAAATCTCAAGAAGAGAAAGTAGCCTAATAGATCCACTATGAAGGACTGATCTTGCATTCCACTGCACCTGAAGATCTGGTAATTCATCATATCACAGACCTGTAACCAGGTTCCAGTGAGCCACTGAAACTGTCAGGGATAATTTTAGCCATCTTCCATCAGAGAATGGCTTAAGCATGCCTGTTATGATACCTCATCACAGAGTATGTTTTTATAATACCCACTGGAAATAACCTTGAGCCACAATTAAGTCAACTGGAGATGAGTAACTCAGTGTCTCTCTCCTAATTTGATACATCTACAAGTGAGGTTTCTAGTTTATGTGGCAAGGACATCATTCTTGAATTATTTAACCCAAACTCAATTCCGACAGTCTGCATTTTGGTTGTCTGTGCAAATTAAATCAGTCAGTAAAAAGGACTTGTACAAAATGTGTAACAGAAGATATGAAAGAAATGGTTATCAAGTAATTTATATCTCTCAGTTAATGGCTGTAATGAGAGTCTGAAAGAGTTAATGAATTAGTTAAGTTTATGGCTGATTATCTTTCTAGAAGCAATGGCAATAATCTGAGAAAGTAAATAAAATAAATTTTATTTTGTATATGTGTATGTATTTGTATGTATATATATATATATATATATATGTTTGTTTGTCTATGTATGTATGTATATATATGTATGTATGTATGTTTGTATGTAGTTGCAGTGTGTTTGTGTGAGAAAGAAAGTTAATAAATGGGAAAGTTTAAACAATCTCATTAAAGGAATTAAATAAAATGATCTATCAGTAATACATAAATTTGATAAATGTTATACAAGAAATACCACACAAGTTTTAAAATAAAATATATATCTAAAAATAATGAAAACTAAACCAGTTTTTGAAGAAGTAAGACATCACAGAGGAACTAATGTAATTAACTCAGGTGACAGGACAGACACAAAACATGGAACAACATGGTGGCACTGATTTAACAAGAACAACAGACACAAAGTGCACCAAATAAAGATGTTCTCATCAGGTTATTTGTTTTAGTGACACATCCTGGAAAGAAATAATTAAATTAATTTCTCTGTTCACAATGTGGCCAGTTATCACTTTTAATATTTCATCACACGTACAAAGCCACCCTTCAACACACCCTTCAACACACCCTTCAACACGCCCTTCAACACGCCCTTCAACACACCCTTCAACACACCCTTCAACACGCCCTTCAACATGCCCTTCAACACACCCTTCAGTATATTGCAGCTAAACCTCACAACAAAATGATGCCACACCCCCATCCTAACCTCCCCCTCTGTTACAGCACTCCCCTCATACACTACAGGCTCCACTTTACTCTCCACAGACTCAAAACATATCACTAACACCTCCCCACAATAAACTCCCCCTCCCAATACACTGCTGCCACCCCTCCAGAGAAAACTCCCCCTCACTACAAGCAGCACACACAGCTGACCACACATTTATCTGAGAATTAACAAAGTATGACAATTCCAGCTCACATCCAATTACAGCTTGCTTCAAAGGGCACACTATTTAGTTTCTCATTACCATTGTTCCAAAAATAATTTCAAGGATGCAGAAAGATGACAACAGCAAAGTTAAGGCTAAAATAAGAAATTCTAACTCATTCTTGATATTTGCAGCTCATCATTCTGAGTAATTTTACATTCAAACCAGAGGCCTATAAATAGTTGGTTCCCCCATTCCAGTCAGTAGACTGATTTTAGTGCAAATAGGGTGACATCTTAAATCACATGCAAACCTTTATATTCTATCTACATCTTAAATATATTTGAAAATATTTAATTATTTATAAACTCGATAATATATAGTTTAAGGGATATCATTGCATAATTAACAAATGTATGACTACTACACAATAAGCAAGCTGGCACAGGGTGTATACTTTAACTCAAAATATAATATTAAAAAAAGATTTATTTTTTTTATACTGTCTTACAGTATCATTAAAAGTGTGTTTTTTTCATTACATTACACTTCCTGTTTGCAACATCAAAGAACTTTAAATCACAAAAAGAATTTAAAATTTCGTTTTATTATCACAAATGAAAGGTTTGAAATATTTTAATATTAGATATTTGTTTGCCTTTAAATTATTTTTTTTAATCAGTTTTTTTTTTAATTCTTTGAATGTGAAATAAGGAAGCAGTGACGATCATACACTGAGTATAAAAAGAAAAGAAAAAAGTGTTAAAAAGAAATATAACTGGACTAAATCTCTACTGTTGCAAACATTCTTCCATTAATTCATCATAAATATCCAACCTTATTAAACTCCATTAATATATGATCCTCAGTGTTTCCTTTATTATCTCCTAACAAGGACATCACTCTTTCACTGCTGTGTGCAGTATCACAACAGTGCTTAAAGTTCATGGAGAAAACATTCCATTAATCTGACATGACATGTTCTTCACTAAGGAAGAGTATGTCATATATCCAGTTTTCTTCTCTCAACCTCTTCAGCTTTTCCACTACCACATGAATTATCAAAAGCTGCGGGCTATACTTTACTGTTGATGGGAGTGTAAACAAAAAGATCCCTTACTGCTAATCAGAAAGAACAGGAAATGTTCTACTGATAAAAGTGTAAATGTATTTCACATACTCACATGACTCAATATGACTGTCTATAAAATATGCCAGTGTTAAAACAGAGGGAAATACTCAGACAGGTTTTATTTACAGCTACACCACTGTAAGGACCTCTCAGATAGAGAGAGGACACCAGCTGACGCAGCTTCATGGGCTACTCTTTCCAGTTAACAGGAAGGGGTCTTTTATATATACAATCTCTCAGACAGGATAGTATATACCATAGCCTTTATTATAACAGTTGTGGAGCACTAACTGGAATGTGAAATAGCTCAATGAAGGAACAAAGCAGAATCAATCCACTGTCAATCGAAGCACTATTACAATAGCTCCCATTACAAGTTGATACAATTCAGAGTTGTATCATCAGTATGTTATCAGTAAACCATCATGATTAATTAGTCTTCTTTCAGATAGTGTATTTAGAAACTGAACTAAATGAAATAAACAAACAAACATTAAGAAAATTAGTAAAGGATTCTAAACAAAAATAGTTACCAACTGCAGCTAATTAATTACTGGTAATAACAAGGTAAATAAATGCAGTCTTAATTTAGATTATTCTGTTGGTTTTAGGTTTTTTCTTTCTATTAATGTTTTTTCTTTAATTTGACTTTTTATTAATAACATGTTTAGTGCAGATATGGTCATACATTAATTACATGCAAACGCTTTTACTTCTCTGAGGAAATGATGTGTGATTTAAAAAAATGAAAGTGCCAATAGATTTTAAAGTTAAAAAAAGATGTGTACACACACATATACACTTACACACACACACACACACACACACACACACACACACACACACACAGAGAGAGAGAGAGAGAGAGATACTGATCGCAAGAGAGACAGAATGACAGATACAAATCTTAAATTCACAGAAAAAAAATATTAATAATGAAACTTAGACAACAACCGTATCTGCAGACAAAGTGAGCAAAACAATCAAAGTGAATATTGCTTTGTCATCATTTATTTACATTAAATTATTTACTAATAGATGCTGAACTTTCTCCCCCCCCCATTGTTCTGAGACAGTATGGTCTGGTGCGCCTGCTGACAAAGGAAAGTGTGTCAGCAGCGTGCAGCTGCTGCGACGTCAGGCTAATGAGAACTTCCATCAGACAGCTTCGTCAAGTCTGCCCGCTAGAAGGAAGGAAAGCCACCCAGTCATTATGAAGGTTTGTGCTAGCACGAACTCTCAGTCTGCCACCACGTGCATGCATGAACCCAAGTGAGAAAGTTAATGTGAGGAGATTTAACTGATATTGGTGGAGGTTGATGATGATGATGATGATGATTACTGGGGTTTTTTAAATTATTTTATTGTTATCATGTTTATTAATATAACAGTCTTGATTCCATCTTAATAAAATCTCACAAATATCAGATATTTTTCTGCTATTTACAAAATTTGAAAGAAAAGAAAAGGATACAAACAAACATCAAACTGTTTGAAATATTTTCCTTCTGCTTCACAAAAAAAAATAACAACAAACTGTTAATTATCTGTGGATTTCAATTAACTACCAACGTACATCCATTCCTACACACACAAACACTCTTTACTTTTATTTTAACTCCATTATTCTATTTCCCTACAGCAGTAAAACTGTACAGAAGTAAATTCTCATTTGGGACTGTAGTAATTTCAAGCCGTGCCACAAACTGACAAAGCCTGACAACATGAGATTCATTAAGACCATCACTTCACCAAATGAGACAAATTGACGAGGGAATCTCGGCAAAGGAAAGCAAGGCCTCCAATCAGCGATGTGTTTGAAACCTTAGATAATTAATTTTCAGTGTTTGTCCATCCTCTTCCTGCGTCACTGCCAACACATCCTGCAGCTCTCCCTCACAGTCTTGTTAAGTGGCTGACATGCATCGGCGATGCAGACATCGCAAGACAACAATTCCCACTGCCATCCAGTTATTATTTTTCAGCAGAAAAAGGCCACTGGCCATTTAGTCTTGATGACCAATTTATTTTGATTATCACCACCAGTGCATGTACACTCAAACTGGATACAAATGTCTGCAGTCCACACAGTATTGATTTCAAATGATGCAGCAATGGAGAGTCATATGTTTTTTATTGTTACTGATTTCTTCTTTTCTCTTCATGTTGTTTTTTCTACTCTCAACACTGATTTTTAGGGTTTCAAAATTCCTGCAAACTGCCGATGTGTAGAACCATTTTACAGTTAAGCAAGATGTTGTGTTTATCTCATTTTACTTAGTTGTAACTACTTGCATGTTTTACTGGAAAATTAGTTACTCATTTTTATGGTCTTAATTAATTAGACAGAAAAAAGATCTTGTGAACTGCAACATTTATTCAGATTATGTATTTTGTGGAAGTCCTTGAAAATTGTATACTTTTATTCAGAATATTTATTATTTTCTTAAAGCCTTGGAAATTGTTTACACTTATTCAGAAAAGATATTTTTCTTAAAGCCTTGAAAATTATTTACACTTATTCAGAAAAGATATTTTTCTTAAGGCCTTGGAAATTGTTTACACTTATTCAGAATATATTATTTATCATAAGGCCTTGGAAATTGTTATACATTTGTTAAGACTATGTACTTTTCTCTGTGAGATTGAATTTGTGATTTTATGTGTTTAGAAAGGTATGTATGTAAAAATGTGCCTGTGTGTATGCTTACACATCTATAGTCTACATGTTTTAATGTATGAAATTATGTATATGTTTAATATAAACAAACCTGCTGTGTTGTTCTTTACCTTCTAGTTAATTAATTCACTCTTTCATGCCCTTTCAGTTCTTTCCCTCACGTATTTGTCTGCTCATTTACCAAGGGTCTTCAAAATTATTGATTTACCAAAGAGAAATAACTAAAGTCTTGTTTTTCTACAGCTCATTTAGACTCTGATACCACACTGTCAGTGAACGAGGAAAGACATTTTCTAAAATCTTCATCTGTGTGTTATTCGCATTCACTGCACCAACTCAAGCTTATTTGTACTGGCAATCAGAATCACCAGTATGACACAAACATGTTCTAAGACACGATAATGGTCCATGCAAATTAAATACCAGGCCCACACAGGACTCTGGAAATTTGCCACAGACAGGCGTAATAACTGAGAAGAAGAAGAAGGAAAAAAAAAATGAAAGAAAAAAAAAAAAAAGGCCCAGAGGGCTTGCATTCTAAGTGGAGTTTATCCAGACTGCTATTCCATTCATTAGTAACCAAAGCAGCATCCCAGCACAGCCTAGAAATGATTGTAATTGATGATTATCTGATGATGCAGCAATGGTCTAGGACGAATTATCCTCAATAATGGATCCTTATTTTCCATTACGTCACATTTAAGACTTGTTAAGACCTAACAAATTAACAAGGCCAAGTTGTTCAGCCATTTTACTTCTGCCATATTGTAAATTCACAGAAGAAATGAAGGAATTATTCAAATCACTGCAGAAATAAATATAAATATTTTAAAATGTATTCACTGCAGATCACACACACACACACACACACACACACACACACACACACACACACACACTTCATTAAAAAATGGTAATTAATCTATAATAATGCATTACTTGATATCAGAAAAACACACACCAAGATTTAAATGATTTAGATGCTTGTACCTTTATAAAACAATTTATATTTTCAACTTCAAGACGGTTAACTACAAAAATATTAATACTAAAACATTAATAAAAATAATAATAATAATTATAGAATATAATGTTTATCATATATCTTACTTTTCTATACTTTTTATTTTAATTATTAAATTGCTGAGTATCTCATTATTCAAACAAAACAATTATTAAAATGACAGTTAATAAATAACTGTAGTTATTTTTTTTGTGTCCACAGAATATTAGATACCATGAACATTTAATAATTATTTTTTTGCTCATTTTGTCTGAATTGCAAAGAAATTAATACAAGATGAAATAAAAACAAGTTAAACTTTTCATTTAAAAAACAAATATTTTAATATTTCAGATTTCATACCAATTTTTCCAAATGATTAAAAAAAATCATATATTTTTATATTAATATTATTACTCTCTATTGATCTAATCTTAAATCTTCAAAATAGAAATGCCTTAAATTATTTTTCTTGTACTCCTCAAGTTAAATGTCATCAAAAAATAGAATAAAATAAAATAAATAATATTGATAACTACAAAATAATAATAATAACATTAATTATAATAAGAATAAATTTAATATAACCATGAAATCTACCAATTTTAATAACAAAATATTTTTATTCCAATTTCAGACCAATTAATCGAGTAAAAATTAAAGCCTATTAAAGTTTCAAAATCAACAAATATCTTTAAAAATATTTCCAAATTATCTCAATTTTCTCCAGTGTTTAGAACAAAAACTGTAATTTTTCCTCTACGTTTCTATTAACCTCTAATTAATATAATTATCTTATATCCCATCACTACTTTGAAGAAATTACAAGAAAAACTGTAAGTCATTTAAAGATTAATTTTGTTCTTCTTAAATCTGAAAATTTCTTTTACAATATATTTAAATGAAACTAAAATCTGTATTTTAGAAAACTTGTATCAATTTTCATTTAAATTTTAATATTTCTTTTCTGGCTGCCAGTTTTCTATACTCTTGCAAGAATATGAATAAAAACATGATTTAGAAAAACAAAAATATTTTATTTCAAAACCAATTACAAATTCATACCAAAATAAAATTTTACTGCTTTGTTTTTTCCTTTAAAATCAGTTTCAAGTTTCATTTAAAAAAAATAAAATAAAATGTTTAGTATTTCTGATTTCTCTGCCAATTTTGCTCAATCAGGCAACAACAGGAATGAAATTATAATTATTGGATTAGAACTTTGATTTATCAATAACTCTTCCTTGAAAACTATTTTTCTCCTTGTACTTCAGAAAAGAAAATCCTTTCACTTCTGAATCAAGTGCAATTTGTAGGATTGTCCAGAGTTATTTTCAGAATCACTGACGTACATAATCATCTGTTTTTACAAGATAAAATAAAAAACGTAAAAAACAATAATAAGAAATTTAATGATAATAAAAATCCACATGAGGCTGATGAAAAGAACAATTTACCTATGAAACATATGACTTCGGTTTGAATTACATTCATAATCACGCAGCGATCCATTAACTCGATGCCTTTGTGACGACGTGCGTCACTGCGACGTCAGTGGCAAACCTCGTCTGAGCCTAACGACACCACAGAGACGTGTACGATGGGAAAACCATGGGAGAAATGAAGTGCTTAGAGACCATCAATGGAGTCTGCAGTTTGACATAATCTTTATTGTGTTTGTTGCTGCTTTCTTGTTTGTAGTAACATCAGACTCGAGAGAAATGTCTTCATGGATATTTGTGGAACTGCTTGCTCCTCCATCAGGCATAATCAGTTGACATGAATACAAATAACAGTGTCTGTATGCTCTGTATTATAATTTATCAGTAATAAATGTAATGACGTGTCCATATATACCAAACAAAATAATTCTTCTGATAAAAACAACAAAATATTCATATCTCAGTAAAATAATTTACCACTAATAAAAATTAACAAAATATTCATACACCAGTGAAATAATTTACCAATGAAAAAAACAGCAAAATATTTATACTCAAATAAAATAATTTACCAATGATAAAAATAACAAAGTGTCCATACACCTTTTGATATAAGTAATAAATACTGCAGTGTATCTTTATATCCAGTGAAAAATGTCATCACCAGTGACAATAACTCAACTTTTGCCCAGCAGTGAAATAAGTTACCATAAACAAATATAACAAAGTATGTGTGTTGTCAAGTCAAATAATTTAATAAATTAACAAAATGTCCATACACCAGTGAAAATAACAATAATATTTATCTGTATTTCCCAAAGAAATAATTTAGTAGTACTAAATGTAATAAAAAATAAAGAAAGAAAATTGAAAAAGAAAGCATCCATATATTTAAAGAAATAATAAAAACAAAAATACCTGTCTGCAAAACCCATAGAAATAATTTAGTATTGGTAAAAATATCAGTCTACACATCCACAGATAAATAAATAATTTTAATTTGTGAAACAAAAATATAAATATCTCACTGTCTGACAATAAAAAATGCAGTAAGTGAATAATTACTAGAAACTGCAGTTACTGAAATACAATGTTTTAGTAACACCTGCAGGTTATCAACTGAGGAATTGTGATAATTTTAATTAGGGAAATAATATGTGATACAGACCTTCCTGCTCTTGTTAAATAAATAATTTGAAATATGAATACATGTTTCTTCAAGCATTTAAATTTTTTTGTTTTAAATTAAATTCTGTTCATATAAAACAAGCAAATAAAGAAATGGTAATACATTTTTTTTTTTATCATCTCCAGTATTGTACATGTGACAAGAAATCTGGTTCAAGATATATTTCATTTTTATAATCAGAGACTGTTACACCTAGCTGACAATATGAAACCAGACATAATTTCATTAGCTAAACATCTTTTGTGTGTGTGTGTGTGTGTGTGTGTGTGTGTGTGTGTGTGTCCTAGCAGACACAAACAGAGTAAGAATCTGAAAAACATGATTTTGTTTTGTTGTATTAAGTCAGTCTTTGAAATACCAAAGTGTTTTAGGTGTCAAAAGTGGAAATTTCAGCACTGTCATATTTACAACAAAAAACTGGACTTAAGAAAAATACTAGAAAAACATGAAGTAATTTGAATAATTTAATATTTTTTATTTAGTATAAAGATTTAAAATAAGATCAGTATTAATACAAAATTAACAAGTAAAAGATCATGTTTAGTGAGAAACGTGAATAAAAGACGTTTTGTCAATATTCTGATGTTGATTTGATAGGTAATCTATCAAATATAGATGAAAAGAAACAAAAAGAAAACATTATAAAACGGATAATTATATTACAGTGGTGGTTAATTTAATTAGTTCAATGAAAATTTAAGATTAACTCAGCTTTGATACAGTAATAGGAGGTAATTGTGACTAAAGTGTTCAGTAAAAAGTGAGGATGAATTGCTGCAGGCTGGAAGTAATGAATCCGTATATCATAATGCTTTCCACATAGTGGGCATTTGTTTTACAACAAATGGTTGTATATAGATCTTTGTGCATATAGATATATGTGTGTGTATATGTGTGATTTGTGTATCTATATATTTAGATGTGTGTTACATACATCTTTTTGTATATATGTAGGATGTCTATATGTGTTTATATAATTATGTGTTTATGTCTGTGTATGTAATACGTATAAACTTGTGTCTGTTTATCTTGGGTCAATTAGTGCTTATGTCTGTAGTTCTGAATTATTTTGTAACAACTAAAACATTAAGTAGTTGTGAATAAACAGATTTTGCCAAGTCTGTCTCACAGGAGACCATCAGCCATCAAAAACAATGTTTTTGTTCTCTCCATCATCAGTAACTGAGAAGACCATCAGTGAAAAATAACTGAACAACACCAAATCATCACAACGTTTGTTGGCATGTTTTTTTTTTATATACAAAGTGAACATCTATGCAAACACAGAGTTAACTTTACCAAAGCCTGGATGGAGATAAAATAATCTGTAAACATTTTCTCAAGGCCATTTGCTCCCTCTGGTTATCATTTTGAGCAGGGCAAGTTTTACTGGATTAAACTTCTTCCTTGTTCTCCTTTCGTTCATTTGCACTCACAAAATATCTCTACCCCCAGAAGACATTTTTAAAAATAATAATAAAATAAGAGAAAGAAAATAGATTTAAAAAGTAAAAAAAAAAAGACAGAGAGAGAGAGAGAGAGAGAAGAGAGAGAGAGAGAGAGAGAGAGAGAAAGAGAGAGAGAGTGGAGAAAGAGAATGAAAACAAAAGTAAGGCAGGAAAGTGATAGAGAGACAGAAGAAGTATGAATAAGAATGAAAGAGAAAGTGTGGTGAAAGAAATCAGGAAAAATAGATATTAAACAAAGCTAATTGTTATTCAGATGTTCATGTGTCATCAGAAGCAAACTACACTGTGTTATAATCAGCAAACTCAAAAACAGAAAGAATCAGTTTACATATTCCAGTGTCATTCTCACAAACAAGCTAATAACTCCATCTTGTACCAGCCTCTACGACTGAAAACAAAAATCAGGTAAATATATAAGAGTTTGTTTTTCATTTCTAGGAAAGTGGCAGTGTCTTCAATCACAAGCTTCATCACAAAGAAAATATTTTTCTGTCAGTACAAAGTAAAGAGGCATATTGATGCATGCCAAAAATCAGTGACCGATTTTAAAGTAAATGGTTCTTCTTCCCTTTTTTCTTCTCTGGTTCCTCTATTTCAGTGGCTAATGACTGTTTAGGACATCTGGGATGTGACTTACTGGCACAGGACCAAGGATCAGTGCATGCAGTGTGTCCTGTTGGTAAAGTGGTTTGAGCCCTGAACTGAATTTATCTAGTCACCTGGTTTATTTCATCTCTAAGTCAAGTGTTTCATTATCCTTCATTCAGAGTCTGACTGGGCTGTCATAAAGTACAATTAAAATAATTCTTGCTGTTTTATTGAAAAATGTCTATAATCACAGGTGGAAAGATGTGAATTTTGTTGTCTCCTGAGCTCCTAATACAGTTTCAGATGCAAGACAGATTTAATTTAACAGAATTTATAGATGGATTGACAGTAATCAAATGTAAGCTACAGATGTAATTTTAAAACCTCAGACACAGATTAACTATAACCAAATAAAAGACAAAATTTAATTTTTGTAAATCTAGACAGTTTCAGCACAATTAAATCAAAGCCAAAGAAATAATATCTAAAATGCTGAGTCTATAGTTTCAGAATAGTAAGAAGTAAGCTATATTTCATTTGTACTACTCTAAGATAGAGTTTCATTTAAGATTAAATTTATAATACTGACATTTTTGTTATTATCAAATACAGCATGGATTTAATTTTGGAATCTGATTACATGATTTCAGAACAGCCTAATGTAAGGCATTTAATATAACAAATATAATTTAAAAAACCAGATTCTGTTAAAAAAGTATTAGGTAACTATATTTCAGAGTCACTTTGGAGAATTCACATTCCAGTACAGTATTCTTAATGAAAGCTTGAATTTGGGTATAATCCTCCTAACTGGCAAAGATCACAGCCAATATTGTGTTTCAACCACTATGACATTCATCTACTTCTACCTAACTGCAACGTTTAATAAATAGCTAAATATGTCTGGTGTCACCATATTTGAGCTGGAATTCAGTTTCAGTCTGCAGCAGTAAATCTTAAATATGGTGACATAAGCTAATAAGATAATGAATTTTTTTTTTTTTAAGAACCAACATTTTGGTTCATCCATTAACAATTTTAATAAATGATACAAAAACCTTGATAAGAACAATTTTATTTTTACCTCTTTTATTTATTTTAGTTTTTTGTTTTGGTATAATTAACTTCTACAAAAAAAATTGTTTATTTTGGCATTTCATTTTTTTTTTTTTAAACCAGATATATGCAGATGCATACAACAGTTACAAATTGTTATTATCACAAGCAGTAAAAGAGTTAATTGGAAGTGATAAACTCTAATATATATTCATGTGCAGCAACTGACATTAGTTTGACAAGTGGACAGAACATTTATCTTTCGCTTTGATGGCTGTTAATTTGATTCCATGCATGAACTCTTTCTTTTGAGTCATGGCCAGTTTCTCCTGTTTGCCTCCTGATCGATACATTTTGTTTAAGTTGGATTTAACTTGGTTGTCTAAAGCATCTGCCCTGGGAGAGGGACAGTGTCAGACACACAGCAACAAGCAGTGACAGAAGAGTAATGAACAGTAATGTCTTCAAAATAAAGCCAATTATTTAAAATATATCAGTGATTGATTATTTATGAATGTGTTAAAAATAAAGCCAATTATTTGAAATATATTAATGATTGATTATTTTGGAATAATAATGTGCTCAAAATGAAGCCAATTATTTGAAATATATTAATAATTGATTATTTAGGAATGTGTTAAAAATAACATCAGTTATTTAAAATATGTTAATGGTTGATTATTTAGGAATAATAATGTGTTTAAAATAAAGCCAAATTATTTAAAATGTACAAAAGCTTGATTGATTATAAATTTTATGAATAAGAATGTCTTTAAAATAAATAAATAATTTAAAAGGTATCAGTGTATATTGATTAATTATATATGATAATGTGTTCAAAATAAAACTAATTATTTAAATAATAGTAATGAATAATTGTGCTCAAAGTAAAGTCAGTTTCTGTAAAAGGTAACAATGATTATTTATGAATGTCTTTAAAGTAAAGCCGGTTATTCAAAATGCACCAATGAATGTTACTGTGTTCAAAGTAAATCCAGTTATTTAAAACATATCAGTGAAAAAAATGATTTATTTACAAATATCTCAATACATTTTAATATCAACTGTCATGAATATAAGCCTTTCTTTTCTTGTTGTCATGGAATTTATTTATTTTTGAAGACATTAAAGAATTTTATTTTGGTGATTGTTATTAGAGACATCTACTTTTATACACAAATGTGGTTTACAAACAAGTATCTTTACATGTATCTGAAGAAAGCAAATATGTTGAGTGAATCTTTACAGGAAACATTTCTTCCATCCTTTTTTTGATAAAGATGCATATATTTATAATGTAGCCATATTTGTCTTGGAATAATATACTGGTAAATGCACTCAACATGCAGATGTCAGATACATGATAACAATCTTGTACAGCACTACACTGGTACTAAACCTTATATTTAAGACAAATTATTCTCCCACTAAGCCTTAATGGTGTTATTCTTTCATAGTACACATTAAAAACAGAGTGCTCAGCATAGTGGGTGGGATAAACCTGTTCACAAACCTGCAATTGACACACACACACACACACACACACACTTTTCTCTCTCTCTCTCTCTCTCTTTTTCTCTCTCTCTCTCTCTCTCTCTCTCTCTCTCTCTCTCTCTCTCTCTCTCTCTCTCTCTCTTTTCTCTCACTCGAATTATGTAAGTAAGTAAATAAATATATATATAAATAAAGTCACTTCCTTCTTTTTTCAAACACATTACTTAATGCTAATTGTTGTTTCCAATTGATAAAACAATAGAAAGAAATATAAAAGTTTTCATCTCTTTTGAGAATCAGAATAACTGTAATGGTTACAGTTTTTATGTCAATCATCTCTAAAATTTAATTACTTAAGTTATTTAACTAAATTTATAATTGAACAACACTAATTCTGATTCTCATTTTTCATGTGGTCAGTTTAAGAACTTGTTGACAAAGAAAATATCTATCACACTTTTAAAAAAATATTAATGATATCACACAAGTTTATATAAAAATATATTGTTAATTTTTTAATTCACATATCAGAGAATAAACATGAAGCCTTAACTCAACAATATACTCATATCAGTTAGCAAAAAGTGATATATTACATGTACCTTTGCAAAGATCAGAAAACACACCATTGCCTTTTAAGCATGAGTTATGAGGCACTGATTGGAATGTGAAAAAGTCTAACAGTGGATCCTGTATCCCGACTGGACAAAGCTGAGCACTGTTTCATTTAAGGAACAGACTGATTCTCAGAAATAACAACCTCATCATCATCATCATTATAAATATTTAAATGGAACAGATATGACCAACACATGAAAAGAAAAATTAAAATTAAACCATACAGCAATACTAATGCCAAAAAGACAGTATATATTAAAAATGCTAAAGACATTTTTAAAACAACAAAAAAAAGTAAGAAATACACCATGAATGTATATTTATTTTAGAAAAATAAGCCATTGGATATTTATAGAATACAAAGAAATTATGTATGTAAGAGAGGGAAAAAATAAATAAAAAGTAGTTCAAATTTCGTGAAGTTTTCCACTAGATGCCTCTTCACGAGAAAGGAAATTCTCTTCAGAACTGTTTGAGAATGGAGGCAAATAGATTTAAGACCGGAAGCTGGTGATAATACTGAGTAATGATGCTGCTGTCTGCTGCGGAAACAGCAAATGACAAGATTGTTAGTGGACTGTAGTGCTGTGAGTGGTGAAGTGATTAGTGAAACAGAACTGCAGACAGGTGACTTGCCCATCACAAGTGACTGCTTTTCTCAATGAATCCAATCAGTGCAGTGTGATTATTTCTAACCAGAGATAACAACACACACTGTGTACAGCAGCATCTCACTCTTCGTGCTATCACCAGTCTACTATGGGATTCTTTTATATATAAAAATATTGAGACTCTGTACTGTAAGAATTAAAGAAAGAAATCACTGGAAGAAAAAATCTTTATTTTGCCAATGATTTAATTTTAAATTATTCTATTTTTTTTGTGATTTTTTTAATTATTATTTATAAACTAAAATGAGAAAACTGTTGTAAAATACATATTTTATTATGTGTTTAATTTTGAATTTGAAGATCTACGTTTTCAATAAAAGAATAAAAGATTTAATTTTCACTCTTGTTGTGAAGTTTTGTTTAGCATGTGTTTTAGGATCCTGTGAAATATATTTTAAAAACTTTGCAGTCTCATCAGTAATTAATTTTAGAATCCAAAACATTTTAAAATATAAAAACAGCCTAATCAAAAGAGTAAATTTATTGTAAAATATTTTAATTCTGCTGACAACAGTTAATCTTTATTAAAAATGTATATTATTTATGTAAATATTTATTTATTATTATTATTATTATTATTATTATTATTATTATTATTATTATTATTACTGTAAATTAAGAGTAGCCTACGAATCTTGGATAAAAATTTGTTAAAAAGTTAAAATTGTCTGATTATTACTTTGTCTAAACATTACAACAGCTGAATTAAACTATTTTAGAAATGTTCCACTCAAAAATTAAACAAGTTTACAGTACATTCAAAAACAACAATGAATATACCCCAAAACCTGATATAAAACAAAAAATAACATTTTAATTTCGTGACTGTAAACTGTATCCAAATTATTAATTCCTTTTGAACATAACATAATTTAAACATAAATTAAATGGTTTCAAACATTACATAATTTATTAAATAAATTAACTTGTTTTCATTGTAACTAAATTAAAAATGACAGCAATGAAAATGTGTTGTTATTCAAACAAAAGATTTTGATTGTCTTGAATGTTTAAGTTAATACTTATATAAGATTGTTTAAAAACAGAAAATAAAAACAAGTGCATGAACCTTTGTTTTATGTTTTACAATTGAAATGTGAAAGATTTTGAAGTGAATTTTCAAGATAAGTTCTCTATGGTAATGATAAACAGGAGAACATGTGTTTCAGATGAATTTTATTTTATTTATAACTTTTATTTTTATTACTTATTGTAATTATTATTACACACACACACACGTTTTTTCCTTTTTGGTATCGTTGTTCAGGTTTTATTTATTTTTTATTTAAATTAATTTTCATTATGTTTTTTTCATTGTTTTACTTTTTATTATTTTACTTTATTTCATTTTTTATTATTATTTTATTATTTTAGTTCATTTCATTTTACATTTCATTACTGTTTTTATTTTATTCTAGTTTTTATTTTAGTTTTTTATTAGTTTTTTAAAAGACATTTCCATATCAGAATCCAGCTTTATATTTATTAGTTTTTTATTACTAAATATTTCAGCCTCTTTGACTTCATTGTTAACAAAGGTTGGTGCCATTATGAAAATAAAACAATTATCAGGAAGAATAAATGATTATTCTTACTAACACTGGTATGGTTTATAAACATAGCTGTATTTGTGCTTCTTGAAATAAAAGCCCTCGCACAATAATTAGATTATGTCTGATGAAAATAACAACAAAAATAAAAATAAAACCATAAAACTGAATATCAGAACAACAACAACAATGATATTAGCAATAAAAATATAAAAATTAACTATAATAATGACAACAATTTTAATAAAAAATTAAATAATAATAATAATAATAATGTACTATTATTATTATTATTATTTAATTTATTTAATACAACTGTTACCACTACTAATACTAATAATAATAATGGAAGTAGTAATAATAATAATAACAATAATAACAACAACAACAATAATAATAGTAATAATAATAACAGCAACAACCACATGAATAATAATAATAATAATAATAATAAAAATATTAATAAGAGTAAAGAAGTTGTTTAGAATCTCTAACCTGAGCCTGTCTGTGGTAATGTTCATCCAGCAGACTCAGACTTTCAGACTGAAGTTTCCACAATGGTTGTCTTCGTCTGTGAACCTTGTGAAGACTCAAAAATCGAGACCGGAAGTGTAGACAATAATCTGGTGAAGACATCTCTGAAAACACAATTTTAAATGTACTTACATAAATTTCAAAACTAGTAATAATATTCAGAATTAATATTTATCAATTTTATAATCAAAAACAATATGCATGGATGGATTTACCCAGTGATGGGGCAATGTAATGATAAAGAAAATTTGCTGCCAAAACATGATGGGCTCAATACCAACACTTTTCAGCATGATTTTAATGTCCATGCCAAACTTCCTGTCAGAATGAAGGCAACTACTGTTTTATATATGTATGTGCATTTGTTTGTGTGTGTGTGTGTGTGTGTTTGTGTGTGTGTGTGTGTGTGTGTGTGTGTTTGTGTGTGTGTGTGTGTGTGTGTGTGTGTGTGTGTGTGTGTGTGTGTGTGTGTGTGTGTGTGTGTGTGTGTGTGTTTGTGTGTGTTTGTGTGAGTGTATGCATGTGTGTGTGTATTGTATATACATTGTAAACGAGACACTAACATGTACATGAAGGGAATATTTTGTACAAAAAGTTTTGTTAGTTACTGTAACTAGAATTTAATACTGTTAAAAATACTGATAGCAAGATTACAGAACTGTGTGATAATCTCTGAGACATGAATGGTAATTCACTATATTATACTGAACAGAATGTTCCCTGAACCCACAGCACACACACAGCACACACACAATACAAATAAACACACGTACCCATCCATTACTGGTATGTTTTACAGAGAATTAAACATGGCTGTGGACACAGCTATAATAAAATAACTATTTTTACAAGGGAAAAACATAATAAATTGCAAGTCAGTCCTTCTACATGTACTCATTGGACAATCTCCCATCTTAAACAGGTCACAGCACTGATTCATCAGAAAACAGTGATAGATTTTCTGCTGTCTATGAGCAGGTTCATACAAAAGATATTACTAAAAAAGAAAAGAAATAAGTAGCCTGATCTATGATGGCAGTGAGTTTTCTTTTTCATTATTTGTGTGAATCCATAAAACAAAAGATTTTAAAAAGGCTTCCTAGTTCAAGATTAATATTGTGGGCATATTTACATACAATATATATTAATCTGTAATATATACAATAGAAGTGTTTATCAGTTTTTTATTCACCAATAATATTCATCAGTTTGTAAATAAAAATAAATTTTAATATGATATTCAGTAATAATATGAATATTGTATATAACATATTCAATACTGATATGTTCATTGTTTAATATCATGCTCATGATATGCTTAACTATGTTAGTGTCTTTTTAATCATTTTGTCTTCCCTCGGTATAAAAATATATTTAAAATATTCTAACAGACATGATGAAAATAGCTAGAAAATGGCAAATCAATATTTATTATTAACTTTTATGTATTAGTTAAAGTCTGTCTTCAGTAGAGGTTTGGGGGGGTGAAATAATAATAACATACGGTTTGTAATTTAATGTCAAATTTGACCTTTCTGGTTACATTTTATTGCAATTCACGTAGGTGTAAAATTATTTTTAAACAGCTGTAAAAACTGACCGCATTTTCACAAACATTGACCAACAAAAACTGCAAGTAGAATATATTACAGTTATCCAACAGCTGGGTGTGCAATAAATATGCAAAGAGATGTCAGCATTCTTAATTAGCTTTGATCTCTATTGCAATCAGGCAGCATTGTTATTACAACAGATATAATTAGGAAAATATAGGTCAGATATTTCAGTCCATCATAAATTCTTTTTCTTCTTCTTCTTCAAAGGAATGTAATGTAGAGTGGAATTTTTAATCATCATAATTATCATTATCAACATCATCGTTAGTATCATTATATGGGAATCTTTCATATCATAATTTTCATTGTTATCATTATCATTCTCATCAATTTATTTAAGAGATCTAATTAAGAAAAGTAACAAAAGCAAAACCTGAAAACATTCTCCAGCATTTTAAAGAGTACCAATCATGATGAATTTCAGACAAGTCAGACAATTTTAATTAAAAAGAAAGTATGTGCTGTTTCTTCTATGTGTGAAATATAAATCAGAAATATAAACATTGAAGGAAATGCCATTAATTGTAATTCAGTTTTTGCAAATAACAAAATTATATATTTAAATCATTGTCTGTAACAAAACCAAATAAAAAATGAAACATTGAATATAACAGTCAAATAGTAAAACAGGAAAATTAAATCCAACACATTTATTTTTTTATATTAACTTAAGATTTATTATTTGTTTGTTTATTTATTTATTTATTTATTTATTTATTTATTAATTAATTACTTACTTACTTACTTACTTACTTACTTACTTACTTACTTACTTACTTACTCACATACTTATTTATTTACTTATTTATTTATTTAGTTATCTACTAATTTATTTATAATTTACTGGATTTTTTTGTATTTATTTCATTTTATTATTACTTTTTTTTAAATCTTATTCTTGAGATTTCAATTAATAAATAACAACAAACTAATGAAAACAAAATTTTTACATAATATCTGCCTTTAGAAAAAAAAAATAAACCTTATTCATTTAAACACTGTTTATCCTTTAAACTTAACAGACATTTAAATAAAACAATTGAAACAATACCAGGTACTTAGCCTGTCTCAACACAAAGTACTCCTAGTAGTGTCAACAGAATTAACATAAATGCAAAACACTAACATTCCTGAATTTAATGTTAATTTAAAAAAAAATTAAAAGTAAGATACATCGAAGAAAAAAAAAATACAAGCAAACAGGTTCAGGTGTACTCCATAAAACAGTAAAATTCACCTAATGATTTTATTTTTTAACAATATTCTAATTAGTATTATTATTATTATTATTATTATTATTATTATTATTATGATTATTATTCCTGTTATTAATATTTTAAATCTCTCTTCTTCTGTCTATTAAAAAGTAAATTATTTATTTTCAAAAAAAAAAGAAAAAAGAAGAATGTTTAATGTATTAACAATCAACATATATCAGCCTTGTTTTCTTTGAAATTTTAAGACATATTGTAAAATGTTTTATGGCTACCTTTATATAAATCACAAAGCTGTTATTTTTCTCAGTGGGATTTAAATGTATTCAAACTATTAAATGCATTTAAAATAAACAATAAAAAAACTGACTGAATGGATATACGTTTGCACATAAGAAATTTTAACACTAACACTTACTGAATGTCACAAAAACAGATCTATTATAATAAAGATATGAATGATAAACATACTGTGGTGACTTTATAGGCTATTCTTACTGATTAGCACAAAGGGATTTGTTTTATATACACAGGCATGGATTCACATACCATAACTTTGATAAACCATGGAGACCTAGGTGGAATGGGAAGATATCCAATGGTAGAAGTGGTGATGACTGATTTCTCAACCAATCATGCCTCAGACTAACATTCTAACAAATGACTTTATCAGATTAACTGAAGGGAGAGAAACAAGGACAGAATGTGTATGTGTGTACGTGTGTATGACTATGTATGTATATGTTATGTGGGTTTTTTTATGTCTGTTCAAGTGTTATATTACACACATATCAATTATCTAATTACTTTGTATTACAAATATCTCTGAGTGTTGTTTATATTTTGTTAATCCATTGTTATTAGTACATGTAATTATCTTTATTAATAAATTTTTATTTTTAATGATAAACAGAAATATTTTTACTTACTGTCCAGCAACCTTCGCTCGGATTCCAATATGGCCATCCTGGCACTGGTAATCTGAGCTGCAGTACTCTCCGGTTTAGTCCTCATCTTGACATCTCCTGTAACAGAACCTTCCTTTAGTTTTTACAGTAAACAGAATCTACTAAAATATACTTTTAATAACACAAAAATAACTGTCAGAAAAGAGTTTTGTTCTCATCATGACAGATCTTGTAATAAAACCTTCCTTTAGTTTTTATTTAAAAAAATCACCAGAAATGACTGCTATGTATGCATTAGTACATGTTCATAATTAAACAAATATCAGTGAATCAGCAGTGTATGTAAGTATTATTATTTTCAAAAATGGCTTAATAGTCTTATTCAGTCATGGGTGTTTGTTAAGTATTCTGATGTGATGCATATTCAAATTTTCCATTCATTCACTTTATGTTTCATTCCACAAACAGACAAATACACACTGTGGCCTATGATCACCGCGTTGTGTTATATGTATTCTGTATTAGATGACTGTATTCTGTATCAGATGACTGTATTTTGTCTAATGTATTCTCTATTAGATGACTGTATTCTGTATCAGATGACTGTATTTTGTCTAATGTATTCTGTATTAGATGACTGTATTCTGTATCAGATGACTGTATTTTGTCTAATGTATTCTGTATTAGATGACTGTATTTTGTCTAATGACTGTATTTTGTCTAATATATTTTGTATTAGGTGACTGTATTTTGTCTAATGTATTCCTGTATTAGATGAACTGTATTTTGTCTAATGTATTCTGTATTAGATGACTGTATTTTGTCTAATGTATTCTGTATTAGATGACTGTGTTTTGTCTAATGTATTCTGTATTAGATGACATGTTGTCTAATGTATTTTGTCTTACATATTTTGTATTAGGTGACTGTATTTTGTCTAATGTATTCTGTATTAGGTGACTGTATTTTGTCTAATGTATTCTGTATTAGATGACTGTATTTTGTCTAATGTATTCTGTATTAGATGACTGTATTTTGTCTAATGTATTCTGTATTAGGTTACTGTATTTTGTCTAATGTATTTTGTGTTAGGTGACTATTTTGTCTAATGTATTCTGTATTAGGTGACTGACTGTATTTTGTCTAATGTATTCTGTATTAGGTGACATGTTGTCTAATGTATTTTGTCTTACATATTTTGTATTAGGTGACTGTATTTTGTCTAATGTATTTTGTATTTTGTGATTGTATTTTGTCTAATGTATTTTGTAATAGGGCTGTATTTTGTTTAATGTATTTTGTATTAGGTGACTGTATTTATTTTATTTTGTTGTATTTATTTCATTTTATATTACATTGTATTGTAAGTATTTATTTTATATTATTATTTATATTAATTTATATCACATTATTATAACTTTTTTTTAATTCTGTACCATGACCATTTTTATTTATTTTGTATTAACACTTTTATTTTTTATTGTTTTATTATTCCTTTTATTAATTTGTTATTATTGTATTTTTATTTTTTTATTTTGGTATTTTCCTTTCATGTATTTTTCATTTATTTATTTATTTATTTATTTATTTATTTATTTATTTATTATTATTATTATTAATTATTATTATTATTAATTATTATTATTATTATTATTATTAATTAATTAATTTTATTTATTTATTTACATTAAATGTAATTTCATTTAATTTTATTTAAGATGAAGATCACAATTAAGTCAGATTTATTATCAATGGCTTCTCTCAATTCAACACTGATGACTTTCTTGTTCTGCTGTTATGACATTTTCTCACAGTAACATCAACAACCTCGAGTCTGAGTACAGAAACATGTCAGCCTGCTGTAACACACCACTGTTTGGAGCAAGCAGTGCAGTTTTAATATACACCAATCAATACCTGGCCTTATTGCATGCTCATGAATGAGTTAAATTCCCAGATGTGTAGAAAAATGGGTGTTGTAAAAATTAAAATTAAAACATGGCAAAATAATATATATGAACAGACAACAGAGGTGACTGCAAGAAATAAATAACAGAATTAAATAGAGAAATGAAATTAATAGAAAAAAAATGAAATTAAAAAAAAAAAAAAAAGAGCGAGAGAAATGAATATAAATAAGAAAATTAATATTAAAAAATTATATTAAGTAAACTCAATTATAGAAATTAAAAAAAAAGGAATATTTAAAAAAAAGAATTGAAATTAAATAAACGAAATGAAATAATGTAATTAAATTAAATGTAATTAAATAATGAAATTAAATTAAATAATATAATTAAATGGATAATAAAATTAACAATAATAAAATTAGAGTAAAACAAAATTAAATAATATTATTAAATACAAAAATGGAACTAAAAAAGAAAACAAAATAAAGAAATGAAACTTAAATATCAAATGAATACCTTTATAAATAAAAACAGAGAATGAAACTCAAAATGAAATAAGAAAAAAACAGAACAAAAACAAACAAAAAAGATCAATGTTATGGTAAATAATTAAATAAAGAAAGAGAAAACCTGAATAACAAATTTTAAAAGAAATTAAAAAGTCAGTAACAAATCAGTTATAGAAAATGAGTCAGTGTGAATGAGGCTTTATTACTCTGTTTGGAAATTACATTCTTGAAAATAAACTTTATTTATTATTATCTTATTTTATTACTGTTATTCTTAAATTTAATATAATTTTATAAGTTTTATAAAATGTGCTGGTAGTACTTATCAGTTATTGTTTTACTTATATTTACAGTCACAATTAAAAAATGTATATGTGTTTGATACTGTCATTACATGAAAACAAAATTGTGCATGAAAGACCATTTTTCAATACAGCAATCCATAACATATTTTAGAAAAACACACAAAAATCCCACAATTAAATAAAAAAATAATAATAATACAAAAAAAGAATTTCAATAATAGAATTATCATCTGAATAAATAATTAAGTAAATAAATAAATATCCCACAAACAACATTTTCTTCATAAAACTACCAGTAATAATTAAAAAAAAGTTTTCCATTTAGTCACCATCTTTTAAAAAATATTTTCAGTGCAATCACTATCTACAAAATAAATTTTATATACACAATCACCATGATGGACACACCAAAACATTTATCAATACAAAACACTGCAATCTGTACATTAAAAAAATCACTATCTACACCTGTATGTAAAAAAATCACTATCTAAACCTTCATGTAAAAAAATCACTATCTACACCTATATGGACCACCTGTATTCTCTGCATGTGATATAACTGGTGTGAAAAGTTTAAGTTTTATGTCTGAGTGTTACACTTACAGCCAGTGAACGATGGGCAAACACAAGATAAGTTGTATTAAATTCAGTGGATCATTTTCACTGTCAAGGCCAGCAATGTTTATAATCAGCAATAGCATCAGTCAGCTCCTTCAGTGCAAACATGACCTCTTTTAGAAGTACAGGGGGAGGGGGGGAAATGATGGTAAGAAGTAAGGAATGAAGAAAGGAATGAAGAAACAAATGAAGGAAGGACAGAACTGTTGTAGGAATGAAGGAAAGAAAGGAAGAAAAAATAAAATGGCAGTAGAAATAAATTTATCCAGTGTAAATACGATCTGTTTTAGGAGTGTGTAGGAATAAGGTAAATGAAGGAACTAAGAAGGAATTAAAAAACAGAAGGAAGAAATCAATAATAAGATCTTCCACCATAAACATGGCCTGTTTCAGGAAATGAAGGAACAAATAAGAAATAAAGTGAGAAAGAAAAGAAGGAAGTAAGGAAGTACAGAACAAATCAATGATGATGAATAATTATTTGTTTAAAGACAACCATTCATCTGATTTTAACAGTTTATCAGGTTTCAGTTACATTTCTTCCACAATGGTAACACGTGATAGGATATCTACAGTCATCATATCTTAATCTTATTGCTTAGCAGCAAGAAATCGTTCATATTTGCCTTCCCATGGAATCCACACAGATCAGATAAGACAGAGCATTTTATCACTTGTCACATATCAGATATTTTTTAAATAATTGTATTATCAGAGAAGAAACCTACTGCCATCTTATCACAAGTTACTCTTACTGATTAGCAGGAAGTGATGTTTATGTGTACCTTTCCATAACAAAGCATTTAACTAATAGAAACCATCTGAAGTTAGAGGTATTTGGCCATAAGATGCACTCTAACCTGCCACATCTATTAACAACTACAATGATTTATGTATCAAAAGTCTGAGTTCAAATTCTGAAAAAACATGATAAAGTCATTTAGTTGATTTCCAAATTATTTATTTTGTTTTGTTGCTGTTTGTTGGGTTGTTGTTAGTTTTTTTTCTTGGTTTCGGGTTTGTTTTTATTATTATTTTTTATTATTTATTTATTTTCTTTATTTCTTTATTTTTTTTTTTTTTTTTTTTCTTTAAATTTGTTTGTTTGTTTTTAGGTTTTATTTTTTTTATGGAGGTTGTTAAACAGTTACTTGGCACTTGTTGCAGGCCAATTAGAGAAACAACACATGCTGTAGTGGCAGTAAGTACAGTCAAAATATTCCACAGGATTTAACAAGTGCATCTGCAGTATAATCAGTGGTATTATCAGTGGAACAATCAGTATGTGCAATCAGTGGTATTATCAGTGAAACAATCAGTATGTGCAATCAGTGGTATTATCAGTGAAACAATCAGTATGTGCAATCAGTGGTATTATCAGTGAAACAATCAGTATGTGCAATCAGTGGTATTATCAGTGGTATTATCAATGGAACAATCAATCAGTATATGCAATCAATCAGTGGGTAACAATCAGCAATCATTTGCAATCAGTGGTATTATCATTATAACAATGAATAGGTATAACAGCTAATCTTTCCAGTAAAATCACTGGGTTAATCAGTACAAAAATCAATACAATCAGTGGGTAAACAATTTGTCAATATATTATCTGACAATTAAATCAATCAGTGGGTACAATCAATTTATTATCAGTGAAACAATCAAAATCAGTGGTATTATCAGTGGTATTATCAATGGAACAATCAGTATATGAATCAATGGGTAAAATTTACATTATACATGAATAGGTATCAATCTATCTTTCCAGTAAAATCACTGGGTAATATCAGTACAAAAACAATACAATCAATGGGTACTTTCAATATACTGACAAAAATCAGTGGGTACTATCAATTTACTGACAATAAAATCAGTGGGTGCTATCAACTTACTGACAGTAAAATCAGTGGGTACTATCAATTTACTGACAATAAAATCACTGGGTACTATCAATTTACTGACAATAAAATCACTGGGTACTATCAATAAACTGACAATACAATCACTGGGTACTATCAGTTTACTGACAATACAATCACTGGGTACTATCAATTTACTGACAATAAAATCACTGGGTACTATCAATTTACTGACAATACAATCACTGGGTACTATCAATAAACTGACAATACAATCACTGGGTACTATCAATAAACTGACAATACAATCACTGGGTACTATCAATAAACTGACAATACAATCACTGGGTACTATCAGTTTACTGACAATACAATCACTGGGTACTATCAGTTTACTGACAATACAATCACTGGGTACTATCAATTTACTGACAATACAATCACTGGGTACTATCAATTTACTGAAAAGTGTGAGTACAGAACATGTCCATTCCATGAGGTATTTTCTTCAATTAGCAGCAATAAATGTGAATCACAATATTTTTCATTTCTTTTAATTTTTAAAACAGTAAAAATGCAAATATCCAACCACATTAAAAACCAACAGTATCTTTATAAAACTGATTATCCTCAATTAACTGGATTTTTTACTTCAGGAAAATGTAATGATTTCAAACATGTCATATATGTAAAAATATCTCCAGTTCAGTCCATTCACATCAATCATATCCAGAAAAGAAAAAAAAACAAAAAAACATTTTAATTTTTTAATTTTTTTTATTATTGTTTGTTTTATTTATCATATTTTATAACTGGATAGAAATGCTTCCTAACTGAAGTTTAGTTTGAGATATCAAGTGCATTTCAGATCTGAATTAAATCATTTTTTTTTTTTTTCAGTTTTGCTATCAAGGTTGTAAAGTGGAATTTGGCAACACATGTTGCCCATAAAGTGTAAAAGAAGGAAATGTGTTTTTATTTAGCAGTTTATTTCAAACAGTTTTATTTCACTTGTCCATCATCACAGCTACAAACCAAACAGATAACAAAAGAGAAAACCTTCAGCTGCATGATGTGCTTATTCTTATTTTTATTATTCTTATTGTTGTTGCTGCTGCTGTTATTGTTGTTATTATTATTACTGTTGCTACTATAGTATTATTATTATTATCACTATTATTATTATGATTATTATTATTATTATAATTAGTTGTTGTTATTGTTGTTGTTATCACAATTATTATTATTATTGTTGTTGTTGTTGTTGTTATTACTGTATGTTAATGTCATTGTTGTTTTCATGTATGACTTCATCCAATCAGAATGCAAATTATTCAAAGACAAATGTTCGTGCATGAAGATAATGAACACTGTGCTGAACCCACTTTCCATACGCTGTCAAGTACTGCATTATGAATAGCATGCTATCTAGTCATCTTTCTGCTTCTTGGCTGTGAATTGGTGTATTTATTATTACTCTTATTATTATTATTTTTTATCTATATATATTTTTATTTTATTTTATTATTTTTTATTTTTGCCTGGTGGTTGTGTTTTTTGTTTTGTTTGTGGAGGAAGTGTATTTTTTTGTTTTTTAAATCAATACACAATCATTTAGGTTTATGGTTGTGAATTGTACGTGTATGTATGCACGTATGCTTGTGTTTAGTTGTGTATTTGTATTCATGTGTTATCTGTATGTACATATATATGTATTTATGGTTGTGAATTGTATGTGTATGTATGCACATATACACATGTTGATGTGTGCATGTATGTATTTGTTTTCATGTATGCTTACATGTTTTTGCATTTGTGTGTGTTTTTGTCATATATGTGTATGTACATACATATGTATTTGTGTGTCTGCCTGTGTTTGTTTAAACCTGAGAAATCTATATCAGTTTTTAAAGAAAGAAGTAATCACAAAATGAAAACATCAAAAATATATTTTTTTTTAATAACAAAGAAATATATCCAAAGCTCTCACAAAAAGAATTTTAAAAACCCCACAAAACAATAACAACTGAACTAAACCTTTTACAACAACAAAGTAAACAACCATTTCCAGTTTATTCAACACAGAAGTCAATAACTCTGAAATTACATAATTCTGTAATAGCCTGTGTAATATGTAAATATTTGGTTACTTCATCTGTACTAACCATGAACTCAAGACAATTAACAGTGAATTCAGAAAAAAAGGTCATTTCATTATTAAAACCAAACAAACAAGTAACAAGATAAAATGTCTACTTGGATGTTATTACAAGCTTTCAACATGATGATGTTCTTAAAGATTCAAAATGGAAACCACAGTTCAAAGAGTTAATTGATTTTTCGGTTGTTGTTTTTTTCTTTTGTTCAGTTGAAGTAAAATGTATTTTTAGTATCTATACTTGCAGTTATTATATGTTGTAATAATTTTTGTTTTCAGTCAAGATTTATCTATATTATATACAGGAGAAAAGGAATATTTTATCTCATCAGTGTAAATGACTCATTGACTGACTGATAAATTAATAAAAGGAAAGAAAAGCTACAATTGTCTTTAAGGATTTTTAAAACACACACACACACACACACACACACACACACACACAAATATTTATGCTACTAATTTGTTTTTTAATTTTGTTCTGTTTATTTATATTCCCTTACTTATATTGGCATGCTGTTAAAACAGCTCCTGATGCAAATGAAACACACCTTTTTTTAAACTGACCATATCCCTCAAATTTTGAGTGTTCTATTGTAGAACCAAAAACATGATGAATCATCAGAAATGACTAAGTAATATGAGAAATCAACAATTCTGTTTCCAGAAGAATAACCAACTTTATCTTTTTTACTTTCATACAGATCTAAAATGGGGACATGCATGCTTGCACATACACACACTCTCAATAATTTTAATGTATGTGTGTATGTGGGTGTGAGTGTGGGTATGTTTGCCTATATATGTATGTGTGTGTCTATATATGTGTGTATATATATATATATAATCTATATACATTTTTAAAAATGTCATTAACCTGAATAACACAATTTTTAATATATATTTTAATAAAGAATGAAACATATATCACATATTTCATACTGTCACATCCATTTACAACTTGCATAATAAAAACATTTAAAATTTGTTTTGATGTTATTATGTTTCTTTGAAGAATTTCAAGACAAAATGAATACTTACATAAAAGGAAAAATTCCATTTCAACTTCAGTCCTAACATTCACTTATCTATTTTATTTTTTAAATCATGTAAAATATCTGATAACAAATTTCATAATATCTATAAAAAAACACAAATTTAAAAAATTATGATTAAATAAATCCATGCAGAAGTAAACAAGACACAAATTCTTTTGTAAAAATAATAATAAAAAAAGAATTATTATTTATGAAGCCAAAAATATCCAGTGAACTTTGAAAGATGTGAATGGGCAATTGACTGCAAACTGCACACACACAGCTCCACTCTGTGCAAGCAGTGAAAGGTAACAACAAGAATCACTCCCCATGACACATGCAAACCATGACCGAAACCAATGAGGTTAACACAAGCAGAAAAAAGAGAAAAAAAATCTTCCAATAATAAGCTTATCTTTATTTATTTTTGTATTCTTTCTCTGTGTTATTGTCAAAGACTGAACAAAAGCTGAGAGTGGAATACACGACAAACACTGTCACAAGAATCAGGTCGCTCTTTTAGCACTGACCCTGTTATTATTATTTGATCATGCCACTTTCATGCTTCGAAGGTTTTCTAAGCCGTGGATAGAAATGTAGAGATATAACGACATGGTTTGTACCTGTTACTTTTAGAATACAGTCAACATGTCAGTTTGAACATTTAACTCTACTCCATTGCTTTACTGTTATTACCACCACATTGTCAGGGAAGGGAATTCATCGTTTTTCACTAAAAAGTATCATGTTCTTTTCTATCTAAAGTAACAGTGTTTTTTACTGAGTAAAAATAATATTGCCTATAGAAAAATAAATAAATAAATAGAAGTAAATGAATAAATATGCAAATAAATAAATATAACTGTGTAAGTGAGTAAATATATAAATAAACATAAAAAAATAAAAATAATAATAATGATAATAAATATAAATAAGTAAAAGCAAAAATAAATAAATAAATAAATAAATAAATAAATAAATAAATAAATAAATAAAGACAGAATGAAAGAAATGTAATATAAATTCCTAGTAAAGCTATACAAGTATTATGGCATTTTTTTCCCATAATGACCATGTACCTTTTTTCATTAAAAACTGACTGTAAATGTTTTTCATCAAACAATGAAACAACCTTTTTTCACCAAACAAATCTATTAGAAACCATCTTGCATTGTCAAATAAAAAAATAAATTAAAAAAATAATTAAATATTATCTCTTTTCATTGAAAATGCCTCTCCATTTTCAATTTAAAAAAATCTATTTTGAACTATTAAAAAGCCATCTTGTCATTAATTACTTTTCCAGTTCTTTTCTTCTAGCTTTGCACACACAGACAGAAATGTTAATTAATACGACTACAAATATTGATTACTTGACACACTCATGTGCCGTATACATTAAAATTATTTTTTATAAAAATGTCCTCTTTTCTTGAAAAGTTTTACCTTGAAAACTGAAAACAGATGCCAAGGCATTTTAAAAAAAAATACAAAGACAAAAAGTCCTAATGACAGTTTTTTAAACAAGAAATTATTGCTAACAAAAATATTATTTCAAATTTTTTTTTGATTAAAATATTAATTTAATATAATTTATTTTCTAATAAAAATATTATTTCAGTGTTGCCAAAAATTTTTTTTATTATTTATTGGTTTATTTATTTTATGTTTCAATATAACAAAAATGTATTTATATAAAAAAATGTTGTTTCAAAATATCTTCCAAATATAAAACTGTTTTCAGTTTTCAAAAAATGTCTTAAGGTGGAATAAATAAACAAACAATTAAATGCAGGTCATTTCTTTATATTGGAATGGGTGATATGAGTATGACTTCATAGGAAATCCTGAAATTAAGTTCAGAATCGAAACATTAAATATATTTTAAACATACAACCTCAACTGTAAATGTTAAATAAAACCTGGTCCTTCAATGTAAAATCTCAGATTTAAATATAAAAACAGATCTTTAAAGGTAAAACCTGAATTTTATAATAAAAACTAGCTTTATACAAAAAACCTGAAATTTAAATGTAAAATTTAAGCTTTAAATGATAACAAGTAAACACACATGAATAATGCATAAATAATATTTGAACTCAAAATGAAAGTGAAAGTAGACTGAACTCACCTAAGGTCCGAACATAGATTGCATTTTTGTCAGACTTCTCAAAGGAGATGCCTCCTCTTCGCTGAAAGGAGAAAAAACCATGTTACTTGATAATGTTTAAACTGATACTTATAAGTCTCTTTATGGTTTATTTATTTTGCATGTTTGTTTGATCTGTCTACTTTTGTTTGTTAATGTATGTTTGTGTGCACTTGTTTTTAGGTTAACATACCAGTGGCAGGTTTGTTTTTATTTACACTGGTAACATGTGTTGTGATCATTTAGTTTTATCAATGAGTTGTTAAGTAAGAGCTGAAGACATCATATCATGGAGTGCGTGTGTGTGTGTGTGTGTGTGTGTGTGTGTGTGTGTGTGCCTCTGTGTGTGTGTGTGTGTGTGTGTGTGTGTGTGTGTGTGTGTGTGTGTGTGTGTGTGTGTGTGTGTGTGTGTGTGTGTGTGTGTGTGTGTGTGTGTGTGTGTGTGTGTGTGTGTGTGTGTGAATATGGATGTGTGTGTGTGCCTCTGTGTGTGTGTGTCAGAGAGTACTATCTGCATATGTGAGAGAAATGTTTTACCTTCAGTGTACATGTGTGTGTGATAAATGTAAATATAAATACTTGTTACTAGATGGAATACAAATAACTGACAAACTATGCAAACATGTGAGTGTACCTACTTTATACATGTATACGTACATTACATATTACATTATGTATTTAAATATGCATGTACTTTTGTGTGTGTTTATGTGTTATGCATGAATATTGTATGAATATAAAAATTTGCATTGAAAAAGGATTCATATTTACTTTATATTAAAACCTGAACATAAAACTTAACCTTTAAATGGCATCAAGGAAATACAGTTGAAAATAAGTAAGTGATATTTACTTTTCTGCATAATTTATGAAATTATAATTTAAAATATCCATTCTAAATATAACTTTAAAAAAATATATATATAAATACAGAAATGTGTTGAATTATTTGCAAATACCCACCAAAATAACAGATCGAAGTCAATAACTTTCTTACAATAATAAATCACTATTAAAAAATATAATTTCTGATTTCCCAGAAATGAACATGTGAACTCAAAATTTTACTATATCCTTTCTTTAAGATATTCATTAAAAATAAAAAATACAAGCACTTGTAGCAAAAATTAATCTGATTGAAAAAAATATTCACAATAAAATCTTTACAGAGAAACTAATAATTTACTATGTCATCATTAATAAAGGCTGACGAGTCAGAAAGGTTTTTTAAAATAATAAAAAAAAGAACTGAAATGAAATGAAGGTAATATGAGTCTGAGTGAAGGAATGTCTTCTAATGAGAGTTATGTTCTCCTGGGATCAATGCACTGGTGGAGTTATTACAATTGTGTCTGAATGATGTCAGAGTTATATTTCATCAGTCATTTGACGCACGGAATGAACACAGCTTGTTTTTTATGGCCAAAAGGAAAGATGCAGTCTTGTAAAAAGGCATTTCTTAGATTTCTGAAAATCATTTTTTTTCTCTCTCTTTTTGATTTCTGTATTTTTATGCATGTTGCTTCTTGCTCAGGTTTTTTTGGGGGTTGTTGTTTTTGTTTTTGTTTTTTTTTTGTTTTTTATTAATTTTTATTAATATTATTATATGTTGTTATTTTTTTTTTTTTTAAAGAAATGAGTTTATCAACAGTATGTAATGTTGATGTTTAAAACAGAAAAGAAACAAGGTGAGAAATGATGAGTTGAAAAGAATTGGGAAGGAATTTAAGAAAGAAGAAATGGAAAAACAATGAGAAATGTTTGTATTTTGGAAGATTCCAATTAAAGTTCATTTTTAAATAAATATTTTTATAAGAAGAAGATAAAGATACAAAGATACAAAGACAGAAGAAGAAAAAAAATAATAAAAATTATAGATCACAATGATTTTAGGTAGAAGAATAAGATAAAAATAAAGAGGATAAGAAACAGAAAAAAAAAAGGAGAGGAAAAACAATAAGAAAATAAATGGTGATAATATTAGAGGAGTGTTAAGAAAACAAAACACTCTTGTTGTTCTGCTTGTAACATCAAATTTAATTTTACCTTGAGGATATATTTTTGTTTTCACAAAAAATAGAAATTTCCAAGCCTTCAAGGAGTGGGCAGGGAATAACAAAGAAAAAGGTTTTACTTGTAGGATTTCATATAATATAATGCCAAAGATTTCATAAACTTATAACATTTTAATAAACAAATGTAATGAAGTATTATAAAAATAAAAATAAATCAATTTAATGAGTTATTTGAAAATATAGTGATGAGTTCTAAAGATGGGCCATCTTATGTTGCATATGTTATAATGAAATCTGTCTGTCTGTCTTTGTCAACAACAAATTGTAATGATTTATAAATGTTTTTACTTAATGATAAACTCAGATGTTTTAATCCTTGATTTCAAGGCATCATATAATAATGTTAAAGACCAAACATGTGAGAAATAATGTTACATGTGAGAAAGGGAAACACACTGTCATGATGTGATTGGATCGTCTTTCTCATTTAGCAAAAATAGGTCACTTGTAACCACCTTCCCATAAACAGTCAAACACATATACGACCTTTGGATAAATCAGTAGTGACCTGGAATAACAAGTGGTTAATTAGACCAGAAGTGCAGAATCAGTGTAAGAGAAAATACTGATGGGATTATGGCAAGTAACAAGCAAAAGGAATTCTCTGTTCAAGTTGTGTTAATGTCACAGAAAACTACTAATAACACTGCTTACTAGAAAACATACAAGTAGAAAGAGTTCAGAGAAAACTACTAATAACACTGCTTACTAGAAAACATACAAGTAGAAAGAGTTCACAGAAAACTACTAATAACACTGCTTACTAGAAAACTACTAATAACACTGCTTACTAGAAAACTACTAATAACACTGCTTACTAGAAAACATACAAGTAGAAAGAGTTCACAGAAAACTACTAATAACACTGCTTACTAGAAAACATACAAGTAGAAAGAGTTCACAGAAAACTACTAATAACACTGCTTACTAGAAAACATACAAGTAGAAAGAGTTCAGAGAAAACAGTCCCAGAAGAGCTAGTTAATTATTTTTCACAGTTCACTTTGAAGTGCAGTTTCCAGTATAATCCATTATTCAGTAACTACAGTTTTTAAATATAATGTTCTTATTAACATCAGTAACTTCAGTGATACTTTGATTTTGAAAGGTGTATGAATTCTGAGAAAACAGTTAATTATAAATGATGTCTGTCAACAATATTGCATGTGCATTCATACAACATGTGTTTGGATAAATAATTAACTCTTTAACACTGCAAGTGATTTTAACTTGTTTATTTATAACTGATATGGAGAACACAACACATACACACATATATACTGACAAATACACAAACGTATATAAAGATAAATACAGGAATATATACATTACACATACACATCTCTCTCTCTCACTTATACACACACACACACACACACACACACAGATATATACACATACACATACTCACACATATACATACAAACACACACATACCTAATACTTATTAAAATCAAATACATATTTTGTAAAAAAAAAAAAAAAAAAAAAAATACAGCATTCAGAAATTTTCAAATTTAATTATAAAGCAGTTTGATAATTGTTTTTATTTTAAACAACAAGTATTGATTGCAACAGTTCACATAAACCCATCAATAATGTTCATGATATGTTTAAAACAGTTCTGCTTTCAAACACACTGATCAACTGAAATCATCTCAACCTTTCACTATTTCTTTTTACTTTATTTTTATTTTTACTTTTATTTATTTTTTTTGTAAACAATACCCCAGTGATCCAACACCCGGAGAGAAAAATACAAAAACAATAAAAGGAGCAGTTGAATAACATACCTTTAACATGTAAGCCAGGAAATTAATATAGATTCCTGGTTGTCTCAATGTTATGGTAATCCAGTAACAACATAAAGCAACACGCTTCCTGCCTGCAGCATGGAGAACAAAGCGGAACTCAATGCCACTAACTTTAAAACTGGATGCAACACACATAAATCAGTCGGTGAAAAGGTTTAATTAATCCGATTTATGTAAATGCACAATTCCAAACGAGCAATTTCATGATGGTCTTCATTATAGTGGGTGCAGAGCAGAGCTTAGACTGCGCAAGCCAATGCATATTTTTAAACAATTCACAGATTAAATGAGTAACTGAAGATAATTGTCTCTGGTAATTAACATTTCCTAATTCATTTTCTGTTGAAGAATTTATTCCTTTTTGTATTTTATTCCTTCATATAATAACAATTGTTATAACAATAAAAATAATAACAATAATCATAATCATCATTATCATCATCATTCTTGATAATACTAGGCTATTTTTTTATTATTATTATCACTATTACAATTACTGTTATTATTATTATAATAAATTATAACAATAATAATGATAATACTTATCATCGTCATTATTGTAATTACTGGGTTATTTTTCTTAATTATTATTATTATTATTATTATTATTATCATTAGAATTACTATGATTATTATTATTATGCTATTATTTAGTCTTTATTATTATTACTACTGTTTTCATCTCTGTTCTTGTAAAGTAATCAAAAATTATAAAAAAAATAAAAAAATGATTTATCTGTATCATCACCACAGTCATCACTGATTAATATACAAACTGGTTTATTACTCTGCAGATTATCTTCTGTTTTAATTGCCATACTTTTCCCCACAAGCCCACATTCTGCTTGAACTGCCGACAGGTTATTTGTGAAGGATGTTCTGTCCAAGTGAATCTGACTGGTAATTGCAGACCAAACCTTTCTTCACAGCATTAAATGAATTTTTCTGTTTGTGTGCGAATTGCCCAACTAGGAATTGTAATGGAATAGTGCGTTTGCCCGGAGGATATTAATTTGCATCTATGTAAATGATTCTTCATGCAATAAGTTCCATCAGTTAAGAAAATGAACAAACTGAAGGTTACATTGTTTCTCTTGCAATAAAAAGAAAACTTTCATTTTCATCTTCTTATTTCTGAATATTTTACATTATTATTATTATTACCATTATCATTATCATCACCATTATCATCATTATTATTATTACTATTCTTATTATTTTGCCATTTTCTTTTTATTATTGTTTCTTTTTCCTTCTTCATATTGTTATTCTTCTTGTTATTACTATTATCACTACTTTATTATTATTATAATTATTATTATTATTATTATTATAATTATTATTATTATTACTATTATAATTATTAATATTATCATTTATTTATTTATTATAAATATTGTTTTGTTTAGTTGTTCTTATCATGATCATTATTCCATAATCCCATGTAACAGTCTGTATAATTTTCACTATATATTCAAAAATCAAATCTTACAAAACCCACATCTACATTACTCCACTTTGATGAGAAATAAGAACAGAAAAAAAAACCCATTTCAATCTATTTCAGTATTCAGTCATGTAAAAAAAAAAGAAATGAAAAATTTCATTGATTTTATTTTCTATGCTTTATTAAAAAGAAGAGAAAAAAACATAGATTTCATAAATATTTTATATAAGATAAATTAAATCATTTCTAATTAATCTTTATAACATAGCGGGTTTATAATTTTTTTCTTTTAAATCCTCGTATTTACAGAGATATTATTATAAAATGCAAAGCACATGTTGTGATTATTAATACATTATTCTGTTATTTATTGGATTTGATTCTGAATGTTTCTTTATTGAGTTGTTGAATAAATAATGAAATCTGTCTCAGTTATTATCATGTGCCAATAAATTCCAGTATGCAAGAACCACCACCTGTTACACCATCTCTAATAAAGCTGGTTGGAATGGGAAATCATAAAATGCCACACCATGAAGGACTAACACACATCACCACACATCTTTCAAACTGACAGTTTAAAGAACACATGCCTGATTTTTACGTCAAAACCAAAATCATTAAATACAATACCATCTGACTAGATAATCAGTGACTGGAATAACATCAAACACTTATTTTTCATACCTCTTTGTGATGGTATGACACTTTCTTATTTCATAATCATGGAAGGAAACTATGTTACTGGACAGAAAAAGAAAATTAAGTTACAAGACAGACAAATTGCTGTTAAAACCTGTGTGTTTTAAACAAGACAGGAATTGTTGGCAGCCTGTCTGATATAGTGTGTTAGATTAGAAACATTTGAGAAAACAAATCTTACAACTATACCCAATTGGCTTTCAGATGGCTACATTAACAGATATAATCCAAATATTGTCTATTAGTATTTGATTCCTCTTTCTACAGACATGTGTTTCTAGAGTTTACCATGATGTGATTCCAGGGTCTATCAGGATGTGATCATATATATATATATATTGAGGATGAAACCAGAGTGTCTACCAAGGATTGTGATCAAATCATGATCCAAGTGTCTACCAGGGTGTTAAATCCAGGTCTACCAAGGATTGTGATCCAAATATATAGTAGAACATTATCCAAGTGTCTACCAGGGTGTTAAACCCAGGTCTACCAAGTTGTGATCCAGGTCTACCAAGTTGTGATTCAAATGCTCTTTGACCTTTTGTTTCTCTGGATATGTTACAAATGTCTACAAGGAAGTGATTCCTAGAGATTACAGGATATGATTCCATTTATAGACTAAAAAAAAGACTTGAATAATGGTGATAACCACCTGACTACCCTGAATAGATGTGAAGAAAGAAAAATAGAGTGGGCAGCAGTTAATTGCAGAATCCATAAATCAATTGTTGCCATGCTGTATTATTCATTGAAGATTTTTATACAACTCACATGTTTGCCACCGTGAATAACTAAACAATTGGCCACTGGTTAGTTTGTATTCTGCCAGTGATTAATAAGTTCAGTCTGCCATATTTTGTCAGGTCCTAATGGCCTCCATGATTTATAGCTCTGTGGTTGCACACGCCAGCAAGTCAGTGCAGCGGTAAATGTCAACGTGGGATGTGATCGCGATTCTGCCAAGCCACTGAACCCTGTGCTACTCAGGTTGCTCTTATCATTATTGCTATTATTATTATTATTATTACTGAGGTGATGATGGTGGTTGTTATTAATTTGTATAGACATACATACATACATACATACATACATACATACATACATACACACATATATACATACATACATACATAGACATATATATATATATACATACACATACTTGTATATGGCATATATGCATAGGTGCATACAAAAGATATGCAAGTGGAATGTGTACCAATACTTCTCCGAGTTAATTATGTACAGTTTCAATTTGTACAACAGTTTTGTTCTGTATAGAGAGCAACTCTGTTATCATAGCTCAACTTTTTTTGTCACAAAATAACCTATAATGGATTTTTATAAATGATTTCTTTTTTCTTTTTGTCAGTATAAAAAGGTTATTTCAAATGAATTAATTATCAAAGCTAACTCGGTCTTTTTTGCTTCTATTTTTGATAAAGAATTATGAATATGAAAAAGCTAACATGACAAGGAAAATGAAGAAAAGACTTTGATGAAGGATTTCAGACTGTGACATTTCCAGTGCAGAGTGAGACTTGTTGTGGCCACTGCAGGTGTTTGTCTGTTGTTATCTATGATTAGCAACATGCAGGCCTTTCTCCTGCTACATGATCTGTTCAATCATGTAAGCTGAAAATAGCAAGTTGGGAACATTTTAAGCGTTATATATTAAATTACATCCACGCACACCTACACCCACACATGGACATGCTTATATTTTACATACAAATATATGCACACATAAACATACACTCAGTTGCATATACACATGCACACATCAATACTAACACAAACATATACACATATGGGCCTGCTTATACTTTACATACATACATATGCACACATAAGCATAACATGAACACACATATCCACTGATAGACAGAGAGGTACAAATACATATAAACACAAACATAGGCTGGCATTCATAAATCATTTGCATATGCCCCCTCCACACACACACACACACACACACTATATTAATTTAAATAATTTTAAAAAATCCACTGAACTAGGGAAGAAAGGTCTCAACATATTTCTCAACTGCAGTTACACAACATCATACACACACCTGAAGACTGGAAATCTGCTGGTGACATGAAAAAGGATAATCTTTTTCAGTTACATGCACCTTCTCAAAGACATAGCTAGCTAGTGAGGGAATAGTTGAATAAGAAGACAGAAGACAAGGTTTGATCTCAAGACCCTCTGTATCTCAAGCTGTGCTATGCACTGATGGTGTCGTGCTCTGTAGATCACAAATTCATAAGAAGCAAGACAAATCTGTCACAAACTAATGTAAAGAAAGACAAGAAGGTAGAAAGACAGAGAGGAATATTTTACAAAAAAGAAAAGAAAGAGAGAAAATAAAAAGATTATATGTGAGCAATAAACACAGAATTTTTTTTTTAATTTTAAATAGTAAACTAAAAAATCAGTTTCTGTTTTCAAAGGTAAATAGTAACAACAACAACAACAGTAATACTATTAACAGTAATGATAATAACAATAACATCAACAACAATAATAATAACAACAATGACAATAACAATAACAATAACAACAACAACAACAACAGAAAAACAATAATAATAATAAATGCCTTTGAACAGTCATGTATTAATCTTTCATGTTACTGAAACGAATGATATTTTGCATCTGCTGACAACAAATCTGTTAGCAGTTCGGTGTCTCACACTAACGATTATTCAACATTTTAACTTCTGTCGCAAGTCACAACAATTTCCCCAGCTTTAGAAATAAAGCTCAATACTGAAACTACTTTTCCTGTATGGAATTTTTTATTAACCCCTTGAAGCCATATTCAATTCATGTTTCTTTATTTTATTTGCAGAAAAATCACAGAGAACATATTCATACATCAAAGGCAAAAAAAAAAAATTATTAATAATAATGTTAATAATAATAATGATAATATTAATTTGACGTCCATCTGTTGCATATCCAATAACCGTGTATCACTAATATGAGTGATTGACTATAAAATATCAAAGAAAACAGTAAGTTTCATCTTCTCACATTACCACTTTTCAAGGCTGACCAGTATTAATCATCCCCAACACAATCCACTCTGCCCCAACAGCTGCTGATATACTTAGCTATGTTGTAAATACTGGAAATTTTCTGTATAAATTAATTCAAACAGATCAAAATTTTGGAGCTAAAAAAAATAATTGTATTGTTATGTAACATAACTTGTAGTTTTAAGACTGAGAAACAAAGCTTGGTAAGATCTGTTGTTACATAACTTGTAGTTTAAGACAGACAAACAAAGCTTGGTAAGATCTGTTGTTACATAACTTGTAGTTTAAGACAGACAAACAAAGCTTGGTAAGATCTGTTGTTACATAACTTGTAGTTTAAGACAGACAAACAAAGCTTGGTAAGATCTGTTGTTACATAACTTGTAACTTAAGACAGACAAATAAAGCTTGGTAAGATCTGTTGTTACATAACTTGTAACTTAAGACAGACAAATAAAGTTTGGTAAGATCTGTTATGTTACATAACTTGTAGTTTAAGACAGACAAACAAAGCTTGGTAAGATCTGTTATGTTACATAACTTGTAGTTTAAGACAGACAAATAAAGTTTGGTAAGATCTGTTGTTACATAACTTGTAACTTAAGACTGACAAACTAGATAAGTCTCATACCCAATTAAACCACAACAGATATATGGTGAAAGATATATCATCTTTGGCAGAAAATAACATAACATCAACAAGCAAAGCTCCTGTGTCATCAGCTCTTCTTGCATGTATGGAATGTGGAGAATATACACATATCTGCTTCACAGCCTTTAAACTACATCATTATGTTTTTGTGTGACCAGTGACTGAGAGAGATTGAGTATACAAAGACAAATATCTTCTGTTAATATGGGCAACATCTGATTCAATAATCAATGCTTCATTTGTGATGGAACATTATTAAACAGTTATAAAATTCATTTATTTTTCCCCTGGTAGTGTGTAAGGATCATATGACTGCAAGAAGAAATAATATTCTATGACTTAACCAAATTACAGCACATAATCTCCTGTCTCTACAGATGTGTTTTTCTTGCTTTTTACAGCTGGAAAAATAATGTGTGTGTGTGTGTGTGTGTGTGTGTGTGTGTGTGTGTGTGTTGTGTGTGTGTGTGTGTGTGTGTGTGTGGCTGTGTGTGTGGCTGTGTGTCTATATGTGTCTGTGTTTATTGTGTATGTGTTTGCTATATATGTGTCTGTGTGTTTGTTGTTTATGTTGTGTGTATTTGTTGTATGTGTATATGTCTAAGAATGTTTTCTCTGTGTGTTACGTGAATGTATGAAGTTGTAAATGCATTATGAGTCTAAGTGTCTACATGGGTACATGTGTGAAATTATGTGTCAGCATGTGTGTGTATGTGTCAGCATACAGACACTTAAATGATTTTCTAAAGGTCAGTGCAAAGTAAATAAAAATTAATAGAGCAAGGCCCAGACTGCTCTGCGGTACAATTCTGTAAAAGAGTTATATATTTATAATTAATCAGTTATCGAGTTTTGGCTGCTAAAACATGGGTATAAAAGTCTAGACAGATAATGTCATTCTGCTGGCAATCATTATGTATTGTGGTCATTTCATATGCAAGCCAGTGTAATTTGCTGTCATGGAAAATGTCACTGTGATGTATTTTTAGAGTGTACAACAGGATTTAGTCCACTGAGGCAGTGTCTGCTTGACAGATGGGAAGTCAGGAGATCAATCCTTGTCAACAGCTTTATCAATTTTTTCCATGTTATCAACAAAATGTGTTCATTCGGGGCTTTATTCTTCAATCTGTTTATACGTCTGTCTGTCTGTCTGTGTCTGTGTTTCTCCCTGTCCTTCTGTCTGTCTATCTATCTAAAATACTGTATTATTTACATGAAATTAATATTATATATTTCTCTGATGAAGATGATGGATTTTTCTTACACTGCTATTTACACCTTTGTAAAATATTATGTCTTCTGTGATAAATTTGTACAAAGGAAAGTAATGTATCACTGAAGTCAGAATGTGTGAGTGTGTTGTAAAAGGTTAATGTATGTACTGCTCCATGTACAGGTATCAAAAGGAGGGGTACAGTGCAATAAAACTTTGATATGTTATGAAGCTCTCCCATAACAGATATACATACCCTCCCAAACACACACAAACACACACACACACACACACACACACACACACACACAGACATACAGACACACACAGTATTATACTCCCTCATGAAAATTACTATGTGTCTGTAAAGTTACTTTTATAAACATATAGTTACAAATACATTATATCTGTGAATGCTTCAGGCTACAGCTAACAGTTAAGTACACTATAATATATTAACAACAGTTAAGTACACTATAATATATTAACAACAGAAAATATTTACATTTTCTCAGTGTGAGAAAGCAAAATAATAAAATGCTCATACAAGGTATCACAAGATCAATTCTTCACAGTGTTAGAATTCCGCAATTTCCCATTCCAACCAGTATTCCTCAGTTAGTTCATAAATGTTCAAAGCATGTGCTTTCCTGTGCATGCAAAGAGTTATACAAAAGATCCCTCACTGTTAGTTAATAAATATAACCCATTATGAAGCAACAGCAAGATTATTTTTTCTCCCATGTCATTATTATATATATATATATATATATGTATATGTAAAAAAAAAGGAATTATGTGTTTGAAAACTTATCATCAATATACAAAAGTAAAATGAAATTTGCTGCATGTTTGAAAGCTGATAACTGAGGTCATTAATTATTCATTCATTCAGTGAGGAGAAGTGACAGAATGTTACATTAATGATGAATTTCAGTCTTTTACTTTTATCACACACAACAAACATATCTGAGTGGTGATCTGCCTGCAATCAACAGTTATGGATTTTACACACACACTTGTATCAATTATATTATAAATGGGGAGATAAGATGAAAATCATTTCTGACAAGAGTTATGTAACAGACGGGCTTGGTAATGGAAAAGAAATAATGATGACTGTGAAGCGAAGTCAATTATTTAGAAGCTAAAAGTAGATATAATTACAATTGCAGACAGCTTCATGACAAAACACTGGAGCCAATTTGATCCTGATTATGAATTAGTGTTGTCACTGTTTGAATGAAGGACTTTATCATTATTATTATTATCATTATTATTATTATTATTATTATTATTATTATTATTATTATTATTATTATTATTATTATTATTATCATCAACATCATGATTATTATTTTTTATTTTTTATTTTTTCTTTTTTTTTTTTTTTAATTTGTACTGCTGTTTCTTCTTTTTTTTTTTTAATTAATTTATTTATTAGTGTATTATTGCTACTGTTTTTATTCATTTTATTATATTTATTATTTACTTCATTTATCTGTTTCTTTGTTATAATTTTATTAAAAAATATATTTTATTATTATTTAATTATTCTTTTATATTTATATATTCATTATTATTTATTTCTAAAACAGTACTGGCTGACAAAAATATGATAATTTTGAATCAGCCATCATAAAAATAAGACAAATTGGTGTAAAAAAGTAAAAATCAGCTGTTAGATGTCATTCTATGGTCATACTAATAAATTGCTATTTTTAAATAAATTGCTGTAAAAAGCTGATTTATAATATTTTTAATTCAAACGAAGTAGAATGGACTGGATAACTTTTATAGTTAAAATTTAATTTTCAATTTGAAGAAAGATAATTAGAAATATTTAGATCAATATAAATTTGTAAATTTTATTAAAGAATAATTTTAAATATGGGCATGAAGATGCAAAAAATATAATATTCTTATTTATATTTTTATGTGTGTAGGAAGGTAACTGTCTGTGTGTGTATGTATGTAAGTATGTTTGGATGAATGTACCTATGAATATATTAATGTACTTGCCTATATATCAATATGTATTTTTTTGGCACTGAATTACAAATATAAATTTAAAATGTTTAATAGTTATATTTTTTTTGTCCCACTCTGTGTATATTTGCTATGAATTTGTTTTTCACTTCAGATATAATTATCAGAAATTACAGAACTAGCTTTCTTTACAACTTAAAAACAACTTACCTCACAAACCACATCCTTGTGGCTTGGACCATCAGATGCTAAGGACCCAAAGGTCAAGTCACCACGAATTAGCTTCCAACCCATGGCACCAGTGCGATTTCTTCGAAAACATATACATGTTGTGAATGGAATCATGACAAAGTGCCAACAACAAAAAGAAAAAAAAAGTAGTAAAAAAAAATTAAAGAAAAAAAATCTGAATTCAATATGTCCACTTTAGAATCCTTAATTGCCTAAAATGAGTGAGTCCACCGGAGAAAACATCTTCCCAACACAACAAGGCTGAACAAACTGAGCGCAGCATCGGTGAAAGAATAATATCGTTCATTAGACCAGAAATAGATGTAATTCAGAGACTGTTACAATCAAATAAACACATCAGCTGGTGACAGTTCTCTTGTCATTCAGCAATTCATCTGAAGTCAGCACAGCTCAGAGAAAAGAGACGAAGAAAAAAAAAATAAAACAACACTTATAGTGTGGAAACGTTTTCACATACAAACACGCATTTCTGCAATCAATTTTTGCCCACAAGAGAAAATTACCACAATGCCTGCAGATGTCATATTATAAAGACAGCTCTCACATTGACATAAAAGGTTAAGTCCTTAATTGGCAAAAGTGTCGCTCAGAAGAGCCACGGTCACATGCCGCAGACTGCCACAGTGAGCGGTCGAAACAAACAATAGGCAGGGCACAGTACCAGACCAGTTCCAGACTGCACCTCACACTTGTCGTCTTTACTTCAGTAGCAGTGGTGGCAGCAGCAGCAGCAGCAGCAGCAGCAGTAGTAGAGCAACAGTAGCCGTAGCAGCCAGCAGAAAATGAACTGAATAACAGAATGTGAGATATCCCCATTAAGTGACAATCATATTAAGCATGGATGCCTTCACAAAACAAAATTGCAGCAGTTTACGAGTGATTGACACAATTTTCAGCCACCTTCTCCACTGAGTGTGGCCCTCCATGAGCATTCCTTTAGAGATCAATGATTCATGTGAGGTCGCAGGCAGTTCCTAGAAAGAAATGATAGCAGAGAGCTAGCCGATGATGATAAAATATTCTTCTGCTCTCAGTGAATGCCCTATTAATGTAAAGCTGATCTGAACCTTAGCAGCAGTTATGTTACACTGCTTAGCTTTTCATAATGAAAGAAAAGTCATGCAAAACATCGAGTATAAAAAAGATCAATACTTTTCACAACAGTTGTGTTCGCATGATTCTCCTCTGTTCAACGCCAGGTTTAAACGTGAAATTCCACCACACAGGTTGACACTTACTCAGATTGCATGTGACTGTACAAGTATTAAATCTTCTATTTAATTTTTTTTTATAATGTAAACATATAAATAAAAATTAAAAGTTATGCTATATATTTATTTTTTTATTTTTTTATTTTTATTTTATTACTATTATTATTATTATTCAAGTTATGTTAGTTTAAAAGAACAAAAAAATTACACCTGAGTTTTATTACAGAAATCTGGATGAAAAGTAAGTAAAACTGTATTTTTGCCTTTTACACTAGGTGGATGGACAGTATATGGATAAGTTCCTGATAATATAAAGTTGATCTAAGTCACAGATGGAAGGATGAATGGATGGATGGATAGAAGGATGGATAGAATGGATAAATGGATGGATGAATGGATGAATGGAGGATTGATGGATGGAATGAAGGATGAATGGATGGATGGAGGGATGGATGGATGGATGGATGGATGGATGGATGGATGGATGGATAGATGGATGGAGGGATGTATGGAGGGATGGAGGGATGGATGGATGGATGCCCTATTGAAGGTTATCTGAGTTAAAGCATTAGCTGTGTTATAATGAAAACAGCTGTAAACATCAGCTTTAAGATTTAATATATTTGACATGTGAGGGGTAATTTAATTTAAAATTTATTTAGAAATTTCACAGTTTCTTTCTTTTCTCAACAGTTTCCTTGTTTTGGTAAACTTACTGATCTTGTTCAAGAAAAAAGTAAAAATAAATATATATTTAAACTGTTTTACCACAATTCTATTTAATATTACCAATGTATGAACAATGGAGGGATGATAGCTGGCTGTATATAGTTGGTTATTTGGAAGCATTCATGCATGTGTATGTAATATATAATATATTGATTTTGATGGTACAGATGAAACAGGATGGATGAATGGATGGATGGATGGATGGATGGATGGATAATTAGAGAGCCAAACAGATAAATAAATATCCAGACAGCCAGCCATACACAAATACTGACAGACAGACAGACATAACAAAGGCAAAAGGATACTAAATCAACTTACCACAAAATACCACTGTGCATTTTTGTGGTCAGGAGATAACCCCAGCCACAAAGAGAAACAAACAGTGAAATAAACAAACTGACATTAACATACTTTGTTAACAAAGACCTCCGAGCCTGCCATACTATCTGACTAGAAAAACACAACAAAATTTCTGTAACATTCCCCATTTTCCATGGTTGCTGAGCTGCCTCTGTTCACTTACTGACAACACAACGAGACAAAGTAAGAAAAAAAGATAAAGAAGAATCTTCAAAGAACAACACTTACCAGTAAAACTGCGTAATATGTACACAATGGTGTCAGATAAATATCCATATAAAAACAACAGTTAATTCATACAGAACAGATAGGTATTAAACTATACTTTTAGTGGTGTATGTAAATAAAGGAGAAAATTGTATTAATGGAATAATATCTTTAAAAAATCTAAAAAAATATGTATACAGTGATATTAGGTAAAAATTAGATAAACATCTGAATTAAATATAATTTTAAAAACACAGAGAGAAGTGTATTAAAGTGGGCCTTCTATCATACTGAAATGTAAAAGTAAAACTATTTTGAAAAAAAATAACAATTCCAGTTATACTTCTTTTTTTTTTTAACCACTTCACAAAAAAGGAGAATTATTACCAGCACTTTAAGGGAAGGGAGTTTTATTACCAATACTTCACACAAAAAGGAGTTTTATTACCAGCACTTTAAGGCAAGGGAGTTTTATTACCAATACTTCACACAAAAAGGAGTTTTATTACCAGCACTTTAAGGCAAGGGAGTTTTATTACCAATACCTCACACAAAAAGGAGTTTTATTACCAACACTTTAAGGAAAGGGAGTTTTATTACCAATACTTTAAGGCAAGGGAGTTTTATTACCAGTACCTCACACAAAAAGGAGTTTTATTACCAACACTTTAAGGAAAGGGAGTTTTATTACCATTACTTCACACAAAAAGGAGTTTATTACCAATACTTCACACAAACAGGAGTTTTATTACAAACATTCTACACAAAATAAAGTTTTATTTCCAACATTTTATAGAAAACATTTTATTACAATTATTCAAAACATTTCCCATTCTTTCTTGTCACATAATGTCCAGAAGAAGATAAAAATATACTGGGTTACTTGTATCAATTATCAGCAAAGGATGTTATCCATTTTATAAAGCCTTTAATAAATTATCTAGAAAAGCAGTGAGATGAATTTTTTTTTAACATGTTACGGTTATTAGTATTCAACATTAATTTGAAATTAAAATGTTTTCAAAATCGTTATATCAAACATGACCAAAATGAATGATAAACAATGTGTTACTGAATCTGTGTTTTCATTACTGTCCAAGTCTTTATTAACTAAGTCAGTTTACATAAACATGTTTTCATTATTAGAAAAACATTAAAACAGTTTGAATTACCAAAGGTTAAAGTAACAGAATGTTTGCTTCATCATAATGCTCAGTTCTCAGAGCAAAGCTCATCACACATTTAAAAAAAAACTTGATGTCATCACAATAGATATCTTTTAAGTTCACTGTTAATTTGCACGTGTATGTGTGTGTGTGTGTGTGTGTGTATTGTATGTGTATGTATTCATGTGTGTTTTTGTGTGTATATTTGTGTAAATATGTATGTGTGTGTTTATGCAATTGTTATTATTATTATTATTATTGTGCATGTATTTGTGTGTATGTTTTCTGACTGGCAGATAATATCTTATTGGAATAAATTTCTTGGGTATTTGGTATTTGTGAGTTTTGCATGTGTTTGCCTGCATATATGTATATATTTATCATATCATCGTGCTATAATTAATAGCAGAAAAAGTAACTGATTATCAATGTTTGTGTGTTAAAGTCAGAAACATCTTTACTTCTTTGCATAAAGAAATAGAGTTATTCAAGTTTTGAAAAGGTAATAAAGAAAAACTTTATAATGTGATCACCTAGATAAAGTGAGCTTTCCATTATAATGACCAGTTTCTTGAATAACACTACTCTGATATGAATGTTGTCTTTGTAGAATAAAACTAACTTACTAATCCACAAGTAAAGTTTGCATTTTCTTTCAATGGATGAACAAATGCTTATATATTTATATGTTACAGTACATTTTGAATTTAATAGTTATTAAGAATCACAATAGGTTTTTCTTTACTTTTGTTTTTTTATTTATTATTTAATACTTATTTATTTTATATAATGTTAGTAAGAGATAAGAAACAAGATGTTGCCTTTATGACCTATTCTTACTGATTAGCAGTTAGTGAAGTTTATACAGACAAGCATGCATGCACATACACACACATGCATACACACACATGCACACACACACACTTCTCACAGACAGGAACACACATAAATGCCTTTGATAAACAAGTCATGGAGCTGTAGTTGGAACAGGCAATAACCAGATAAACATACAAGTTGAACTGATCCTTTCATACATGAATTTCTCAAGGCATTCACTCTAACCACTAGGCTATTTTGAATTTTTTTCTTGTCTGTGAAAGTCAAGAAAACATAAACAAAATAATGACAGCATTCATTTTATTTTTATGTATGTGTTGTTTTCTTGCTGGTTTTTTTTTTCAGTAAATTGGTTTAAAAATGCATACTAGAACCAAAAAAAACACTGCTAAAATAGTTTTTATATCTTCCGTTTTATTTTGCCTATCTTTGGCAAGTGGAATATTAATCATTGCTTGTGAGAAAAAAAAATACAATAAAAAACTGTACTGAGACAGACAAAATGCTTAAACTTGAGTGACCTTGGTCAAAACAAGTTAAACCAATGATTTTAAGAACAGAAAGAAAATTATTTCAGTGATTTTTTTTTTTTTTTTAATATTTTCTTTGGTAACTGCATCATTATAACTATAAAACCATGTGTGCTTAACCACTGACCACAGCTATATAACCATAACACATAATTTTTATAATGATAATTAGACAACCAAAAATAACCATTCACCATAATGGCCAACTAACCAAAAAAATACAACCAAAAATAACTACTGAATATAATCATATTCCATTATAAATACACAACCAAAAATAACCATGTTCCATTATACTTACACAGCCCACAACTAACAAAAAATAATAAGAGAGGTGAATAAACAGGCTTGGTTCAGGGATGAAGAGAAAGGACGGTGAGGAAATTGGGCAATCTTTAATGATGTCTTCGAGCTTGCTACTTGACATTTGTGAGACAATGCAGCGATCCACGCAGAGAGAGTTCAGTCTGACTGGCTCAGACCACTTGCAAGCTTGTTGTGACTACTCTCCAGTGTGGATTACGTGAAACTTGCCTAGGGTTCGGCCAATGCTGAGTGACAGGGATAATGCAAGGACACTTTGTAAGAGCTAATAAAGGCTCTATCATCCATGATGTGATTAAGAGAAGACAGAAACAGACTGGAGCCAGACTCTAAATGCTTCCTGATGACAATGAGGTTATATACAGTGTCCAACTGAACAGTGTCATTAGTGTTGGGAAAACATCGGCAAACCGTTTTCTCAATCATCTACCGTTTACGATAATAAAAAAAGAACAGATCCATTTTTTTTTTTTTTTTTTATATTTAGTATGAATGTTTTCTTTTGTACTTTTTATTATTATTACTTTTTTTATTACTTCTTTTTTGAAGAAGAAGAAAATTTTTTTTTTTTTTTGTGTGGTTTTTTTGGTTTTTAGATTTTAGATTTTTTTTGTTTGTTTTAATTTTCTTTTGTGTTTTTATATTATTTAATCTAAAAAAAATATTAATTTATGGTTAATGCCAATTTTTGTCCTGAGGGAACTTTCTTTTTTCTGAATGTTGTTGTTTCATCATTTTTTTTCTCCCTCTCCATTATTTATTTACTTATACAAAACACTTTCTTATAGTTTTTTCTCCTTTATTTATTTGTTTGTTTATTGGAAAGGAATATTTTTATGTACGTATTTCTTCAGAGTTTTGTGGGGGGTTTTTTTGTTCTTTCAAACAAAAACAAAAAAAGGCTTTCCTGTTGTAAGATTTAATTTTTTAATTTTTTTATTATTTATTCACCATTTAGTTATTTATTTTATTTTAAATTATACAAAAATAACTTAAGCAAATAAATTTATGAAAAGTTAGAAGAAATTCCTCCACAAACACTTTCATCTGCTTCCAAAAGCCTCTTAGATTCTAATCGGGCATTGACGTTTTAGCACTGAAGTTCCAGATTGCTTTGTGTGGCTGTCAGTGCTCGACTGGTCACTCAATACGTGACCTATTGCTTCTTTCTAGGATACTTTGAGGACACTGTGTGTGTCCAAATATATCTGTGAAGATGTCTCTACACTGATTTATCTTAGTAAGAATCTTAATATTCTGATCACTCATTCAAATCTCATTATCAATTTATTGTTTTTACAAAAGTTATTTATTTTATTTTATTTTTTTTATTTTTACTCATCATTATTTTCTTTTCTTTTTTTTTCTTTCTTTTAAACAAAAACAAAAAAAGGTTTTCCTGTTGTCAGATTTAAATTTTGTTTTTTATTTTTATTCATTCATTCATTTATTCATTCAATTTATTATTTTTTTTATTATTATTATTATTAGTAACATTTTTACATTTTAATATTGTTCACATATTTCTTGTTGTTCAAACAATGCCATTTTTATAAACAAAATTTAGTTTGTGCATACAAAATATAACAATTACTTTCTCAGAGGTCAGTCTCTGACTGTCCTCAGTGAACTTTGGAAAGTTGACCTCTCACCTCAAATCAGGGATTAACTCATGATACCAGAAAATGTCATGCAGTCATATTTTTTATTTATTTTTAAACTGATGGAAATGACTTCATAAATACCTTCAATAACAACTCTAAAAGAAAAAAAGTTATGAAAAGGTAACAGTCAAGAAGCTTCTGAAGGATCTTTCTGAGCTCCAGAGTGAAGACGTAGTCTCAGTTTTTTAAGTGGTAATCAGCTAGACATGTTTTTACAACCACACAAGTTACTGAGTTGTGAGTGTGTGTGTGTGTGTGTGTGTGTGTGCACGTGTGTGTGTGTGTGTGTGTGTGTGTGTGTGTGTGTGTGTGTGTGTGTGTGTGTGTGTGTGTGTGTGTGTGTGTGAGTGTGTGCGAGTGTGTGTGTGTATGTGTGTGTGTGATGGCAGAGTTGTTACATTTCTCATCATAAAAAAGGATAGTTAGTAAACAGGATATGATAAATACATATGGAGTGCAAGCACAAATGAGAAAAACAAATGCTTTGTTTATTGTGGGCTTTTTGTTGCTGTTATTTATTTGTTTAAAATAATAATAAAGGAGATATAGATAAAAGTGTAATGGATATGTTTTATTCTCTGTTTTATTTAAGATTTTGTGAGAAGATGAAGCAGATGATTTTGCTGTTATTTCCCTTGGGTTACTCTGATATTTTTGTTTCTTCTTTCATTGAGAAGACGCATAATGAGGGAGTGAGTCAAGGACAAACATGGTGAGTTTTCTTAATGAAAACTCTGACTCACAGGAACTCCGGCAGAGAGTTCAAGTGATACTGCAGTACTCTGTAATTGATGTCAACACCTTGAGTACATTTTAGCTAATTTTGTCACAGCTTAAAATAATCATTCATCACAGCACAGAGGATAACTTATCAAGTACTCAGTGGGGTGCTTAACAAAACATGAAACGGATCTCTAACACACAGGCAGGTCCAGTAATTTACCCAGGGGTAACCTCAGCTGGTGCATTAAACAGACCTGTACAGCACAGACAGATCCATGTTTCAGATCTAGATGTAGCAGACCTGGTACTTTACAAAACACCAAATAAACTTTTGTAGCAAAGGCAGACCAATATTTTATTTGGTGGAATAAACCATGTATATTAAAAAACATGAACCATAAGCAGTTTGAAAAAATGAATATTAGTGAATGGTTTCCTACTTTTTTTTCTGTGTAATAAAATACATAAAAATCTTCTAAATTATATTTAATACAATAAAACAATTTCCTGATAAATGCATCTGCCGCATGTAAAACATCCTTTTTTTATTCCCATTGGGTCTGTTAAAAAAAAACAAGAGCCAGAGGCATATCAAACAAACAGAACATCCACTGAATGCCTCCTTGATTTTTTCTTGAAGATAAAACTCATTTCATCTTGTCCACTACCCCTTTTCTGAAACCTGGATCTGCCTCTAAGTGAAGATGTGTACTCAATTAAGTTGGAGATGTTGACAAGTACTTTCCAAATGCTTAATATCTTCTTCTTCTTTCTTTTTTAGATAGAAAACAAGTTCATGTTACCTCTGAACACTCCACCACCAATACTGCTCTGATGCCAAAAACAGCATGCTGGGAGATGCTGCAGATTGTAAAGGTGTGATGTTGCATGTGAACCTGTGCATCAATATTTGAAAGTGTGTTTGCACTTAAGCCATAAAGTGCCAGTGTAAATATTTCCCCTAATTTGGCTGTTGCTTATCTCACAGCATTGCAATGTTATTCTGTGTTAATAACTGATTTGAAACATTCCGCATCTATAAAGTAGAAAAGCCTGTATAACTGGCTTGTTGTTGTTGTTGTTTTTTTTATTTATTTATTATGGCAGATTATTAAAGAAAGTAAACTGAGTGGATTACATAAAAAAAATCTATTAGATAACTGGAGTTAATAAAATATTGATTGCTTTTCTCACCTAAGTTCAATGGGATATGTTCCCATACTTGTCAACCCCATTTGATGGTGAAATCACTTACCAGAATGTTTCAACTCTTTCCCAAGAGGAAATCTGCACATAAAGTTAAAATGCATACTACAAATTTCCAAGACATTCAGGAGGCTTTTTGTGTTAACAAAAATCACATCAGTTGACATACAATGGTCTGTTCAATCAATTTGAACTGTACATAATGCTAATTATATAACTTAACATTCAGGTGTGTAAAAGACTTATTGTTTACTGCCAGAGTATCATAAACAGTCACTAACAAAGCTAAAATCTATAAGGATGTTTTTACTAAGAAAAATTAAGCATATAAAAAAAGTTTTCATTAATTGATTTCTCAAAGTAAATGTAACTCCTAAAAATTGTGTAAAATACATATTCAGTACACACACTGGATAAACTGAAATCATCTGAATGCTGAAACTAGTTATATTATTAAAGCAACTAGTTTATCTTGAATAGTGTACATATACATGATAGAACTTTTATATATAAAAAATTCAATATTTTACATTTTAATTATTAGCCAAATAAATTTTACTAATATTTTTTTCACTGGAAGTGAAAATCCAAATATTGTTTTACTTGTTTTTATCTGCTGACACAATATTAAATAATAACTCAGATTCCCTCTCTTATTCACAAGCAAAGCCCTTAACTTCTCCATTTTTCATTAAAAAAGATTTACACTCCATTTCTTTATTTTTTTATGTTTTCTCACTCCTGACAGACAAACTTTATTGGTCCTTCTAACAAAAATTAAAAACACTTTACAGAATATTTTCTCAGGTATAAACCAACAAAGAAAAATAGCAGACATTTGTCAACAATGATGATTTCAATAAGAAATTCCACAGAGTGACGACAAAAATAAAGACATCTTTCTGTGACGGGTACAGAAAAGTGTGAAAAATCAAGAGAAAATATTTTAAATACAATTTCTGAGGAATTCAAACCACGTAGCTGTGACATCAGACATTTCACCTGTTGTCACATCAACACGCATTTCATTAACCAAACAAACAGCAACAATGAGTACCTGTCAAATGAGGAGATTTTTTTTTTTTTTTTCCTATTTCATTTCCTGGCAGTTGTTGTCTGTGAAACAGTGTTGCATGTTTGAGATTTAAAAAAATATTCACAGATAAAATGCCAAAAGCATAAAAAAAAATATTAAAAAAGTGAAAAATAAACTTCTGCCTCAGATGAACTGTAAAATAAAAAGAATGCTTACTTGGTGTTTGTGAATTTTTTGTGACAGAATTGTTTGCTGATGAGTTGGTGAGAAGATGGGAGGTGACATCTTAACAGGGAAATAAGTTAGCTGACGTTTTCTAGTGAAGTAAAATAATAGTAATAATAATAATAATAATAAAGTAAAATAATAGTAACATGAAACCTTGTGATTAACAAAATATAATAGTAATAAAATAAAAACATATAATAATAGTAATAATAATAATAATAATAATAATAATAATAATAGTAATAATAATAATAATAATAATAATAATAATAATAATAATAATAATAGTAATACTAATAATAATAATAATAATCCATCCTGTCATGTACAGTCAATTATAATTTTTATTTTATTTTTGTTTATTAAATTATGAAGTGTTTTGGAAATAAAAGCATTACACATTTTAGTAAAATTTTGTGAATCATAAAAATACTTAAAATTCTTAAATTAAAAAACAATTTGTTTTTAAAATAACATTTTTCATTATTTTAAGATTTTAAGACTTTTATAAATTTTTATGTTTATGTAAGTTATAATTGTATTTCTAATAAAAAGTATATATTTAAATAAATAAACAATTTCTATTTTATTACATTGTTACAATTCACTATTATAAAGTTTTTAATGAAGAATTTTTATTATATCAAAATAATAATAATAAATAAATAAATAAAAATATTACTTATTTTTATAAATTTTTAATTGTAATGTTTTGTATAATGGTTGTAATTGTATGTTAATAATTTTGACAATTCAATTAATCCATTCTACTATATTTATTAGTCAACTAATTTTGAAAATTAAAGATTCATAATTTTCTATAATTTGACAAGAAATTTAAATTCTCTCTCTCTCTCTCTCTCTCTCTCTCTCTCTCTCTCTCTATATATATATATATATATATATATTATTATTATTATTATTATTATTATTATTATATTTCTAGCACATGGAGTATGAATATGAATACTTATGGCTAGCCGAATGTTCAAATTAGCAGTTGCTAAACTACCTGTAAGTGATGGCTGTCAATTTACTAAGTACAGGTATGAGAAACTTGATTGTAATTCCAAGGTAATCAGGTAATGTACGTATGTAAAGACTGTAAAAAGTTACAGGTGTTTAACTTACCTACCTGTAGTTGTCAATCTGATTAACACCAGGTGAACTGAGAAAGAAAAAAAATCAAAAACACTTTCTACTTGTTACTTGTTCTGAATATATTATTATTTGTAGGAGAAAGACTGTCTGTTAGTTATAGCTTGTGTCTGGATTTCTAATGTACAGATCTTCCAATATATTTGTAAGAAATATCCAGTTTGACTACGAAGTATATCGAACAGGGTATTTGTTGTTCTTCTTTGTTTTTCATTGTTATTGATTTTGTTTGTTGGTTTTGATGTAATTGTTTTATTGTTGTTTTTGTTGCTATTGTTTTGTTTTTCTTCTTTTTCTTCTTTTTTTTTTTTTTTTAATGATTTTAACAAAGAAATAACAATAAGGATTTTGATAATTTTGTCCTCCAAAAAAGAATTATATATATTCTTTTTCATTTAGATTTCACAATCTACAAAAATTTACTTTTGCAGTTAAATTATTAAGCAATGGCATGTAACTTAACAAAAGATTTTTCATGGAGCTTTCCTTTCAATGGACATTTTGTTTTTGTCAGTGTTATTATTGTTGTTGTTATTATTATGATTATTATTATTATTATTATTATTATTATTATTATTATTATTATTATTATTATTATTATTATTATTTGTATCAGAAGTTTCAAATACATATGACAAGATATTACGTATAACAGGTGAGTTAATTAAAGGACTTGAACAAGATTACAATCTGTGTAACCAGACAACAGGTAAGTTAGATCAGATAACTTGTGAGAGATTCAAAACATTATACCTTGAATTAAAATAAACAAAATACTTCAAAGAATAGGTAATCAAATAATTTACCTGATAATGGCAACACACTTTGAAATAAAACCCATGGATAAAGTATTATGCAGAACAAGTTGTTATTTTTCCCAATTACCTTTTCCTCAGACATTCAGGTATTTCAGAAAACAGTATACATTTTAAGTCAGTGACTTCACATTTTTGTAATTATAATTTAACTCATTCAAAAATCTTCATCACAACAAAATGTTTTCAAGTTTGTCTAGTCACAGTATTGGTTTAAAATCCTTCATTTTCATAAGGTTTTACACAAAACGGTAGAGGTTAAAGTCTGCTTACAATAGCTAACCTCAAAAGATTAACACTGCCTATCATTATGTAAGTGGTGGATTTAACATTCGGGTCAGGTCACAGCTGAGGACCCACGTTTCTACCCTTCCTACCCGTCACACTCTGCCAAGTCTTTCCTAGTGTCTTCTTTCTCACTTCCTGGGGGTTTTTCATCCTCCATGAGCATCTGGTTTTCCTCTTCCTTAATTAACCTATTTTGTACCCTAAATATGTTTACCTATTTTCTACCCTTTTCCTTGATTATCTGTGATTTCTGCCCCTTTTTTCCTAAAATCTATTTTTTCCCCTTTTTCTTTTTATCTTTTTTTTTTCTAACCCCTATTCTGATCTCCTGGATTTTCTTGCCCTTACAGTTACACATACTTTTTGTTTATATCTCTGTTCCTTCGTCTCCTGCCCCAGTGTTTTAACTTCCTTCCCTGTCTGTTTGTATTTTCTTGTTAACTCTATGTTTACTACAGTTTTTTGTCTCTGAAACTGTAATTTTCCATGTATCTACAAATCATTTTTCTCTGAAATACTCAGTTTTCTTCTTCACAGCAGACTGACACACACAAATTATGTGAAATTACACAGGAAATTTAAAACAGAAACTGGTTTTCATTTCACAATGCAATTTTTATTTTATTTTATTATTATTATTTTTTTATTATTCTGTAATGTATATGAGTGTTAACTAGTTTATGTAACTTATTTATGTGTAGTGAATAATTAGAAGGCTGTTTTGTCTTTCACTATAAAAATTTCCTCATATGTATAAATTAATAAAATGAAAATATGTTGGTTTGTTTTGGAATACTGTGCTTTATTTGGTTAATAAAACACAGTTCTTTACTACATATAAAAATAAATTAAAAAAAATATAAATGATTCATATAGTATATGATATACACAAAAATATTCATTAGGCACCTTCAGGAAAAACATATATGCACACATAATACATGAATTACAGATTCTCAATACAAAAACAGACACTCTCATACATCATACACATTGTATGCATAACACATGTCATATACATAGCACTGCTGAATTCACGAGAGGCTCAACATATCTACCAGTGATAAATAATGAAGAAGCTGACATCTCATTCTTCTTCCGTCTTTACAAACATCTCACTTAGCAAATATACTGCTGACTTTTGCATAGATACAAATGGTATTCTATATGTATGTGTATGTATGCATGCAGTTATGTATGTATTCCACAAAATGAGTGTATATATGCATATAAAGTAAATATTGATTCATATGAAAAATACTAATTTCATTATTTTTTATTATAATATTTTATCACATACTGGAAGGATCTTTGGTTATGTTAATTTCCTGAGACAGTGTAGTATGAAACAAAAAATAGAATTTAAGTTGTGCTATACACTGAATATTATGTGCTGATACCAGCATGATCTAACTTTCAGAATACAGTTTTTTTAATTAACTCAGGATGAAGTTTTTAAAGTATATAACAGACAAATTAAAAGTAATTCAAAGATACAGTTAAATATCACTGACATGGTTACACACTGGTTACAACCATTCAGTTACTGATCAGTCATATCAACATTTATCATTAAATGAACCAAACTCTTTTTTGTTTCTTTCTTTCTTTTGGGTTTAGACCATTCTGGTTGTCAGCCTTTCATATCATCAATAGTGTATATACTTTGTCTTATTATAATGTGAGAACATGTTAAAAATAATGTTATTAAAATTATGATACAACAAATAAATAATAATACAAGGAGTAGTAATAAGATGGTTATAGAAGCAGCTGCAGTAGCAGTAGCAAATATAGCCTTGGGTGTAGTATTAGGAGTAGTGGTAATTACAGTAATAGTGATGTTGACAATAATAATAATAATAATAATTTCAACAATAACAACAATAACAAATCCTTTGTTAAAAAAAGAAAAAGAAAATCTGTCACTTACCAAAAACAATCAGAAAACAAAAGTTGAATGACAGGAAATCTTAGCATCACCAGAAATATCATCACTTTTTAATGTCCTCACAGAAAAAAAACACCTATCTAAAGTATCAGTGAGACAGCATCTCCACAGGCTGTCACTTCCAAACTTACAACTTCTTTAATATGCTGTAACTTCAGGCTGTGTTTGTACTGTGTAAATTAACACCCAGTCGACTACGTCATTTGAGGCAACATGGGATTTTTTTTTTTTTTTTTTTCACTTCTGTTCCCTTTTTTTTTTTTTTTCGTTTCAGGACAAAGTTTCGACAACACCAGGTAAGAACAAATGCTGACCGGCTTGTGTGGTAACATAAAACCCATAATGCTTTGCAAGTTTAAGAGAGGGATACACAAAATGTGTGCTAATCATTATTGGCTAAACAAGTTCTCGTGTTGGATAAATTGCAATAAGCCGTGGATTTACTTTTTCTGGCAGGGAGCGGAACATTCCGTGACTGAAGTCTGAGCAAACACAAGTGAGGAGGAGTAATGTGAAAAGCAGTTCTCTCTCTTTTCAAACTCGTAAAACAGTTGTAAACTTACCTCAACACCTTTACTTCTTAGAAGATTTTTTTTCTTTTTTAAAAATAATACTTTCAAGTCATTGTTTCTATTATTATTTTCAGGTTATTAACATTTTTTCTTAATTGTTTCATATTTATTTATTTATTTATTTATTTATTTTACTTTATTCTTCTGTTTTTATTATTGTTTTTTTTTTTTTTTTTTTTTTTTTTTTGCTTTATTACTGTATTCTATGAAAATATTTTTATTTTGCTATACATTTTTAATACTGATAAAACTCTTTAAAAGTTAATAATTAAAAATTATAACCAAGCAGACATACAGAGACACACACCTACAGATAGATAGATGGAGCTTTTATTTCTGACAGACTGATGAACAGACAAACCAAACAAAAAAAAGTAGGTTGAAAGAGACAAACTGAACATCAGACAGAAAGAAAGACAGACAGAGAGTAAAACAGACAGATAACCAGGCGGACAGATTATTAAGACTTTAAATGCTTAAAAGCTGAAGTTTTCTAAAACACATTAATACATTCCAGGTTCACGGTTTCTCTGTTAAAGATTTTTATCAGTTATACAATCAAAGTCCTCTACCTGAAGGTGACTGTTTAAAACAGTTTTTTTTACTCCGTATAAAAAATAATAATAATAAAAAATATTTTAAAAGTAATACTAACGATAATTAATGCAGGTAGCTGAACTGCACAGATCTGGTTTCAACAATTAAACTGTTTTGAGCACCATGTTATTGACTCATTACTACAACTTAAATCATGCCAAATCAGGTGACCTCTTATAATACTTCAGGTGACCTTTGAAAATAGGTGGTTTTCTTAAGAAAGACTGGAGTGTACTTATGCAATGGAAAACACACATGCACAAACAATATACATTTATATGCAGCTTAAGTCCATTAGGCTTCTTAACGACCATTAAAATGTCAACACCCAGATACACTTATAAGAGGCAAAGCTGGCTTACACACTTGTGTGTATGTTCAGGAGGGTGTAAGATTACAGTAAAGCTCTTGCTAAAAATACAGAGTAACAAAAACAAAATAACAAAAATTTATTTAATTTTTAAGGTCAAAATATTACTGTAAATGTTAAAAAAAAATGTAAATAAATAAATAACAACAATTTGTTTAATTTTAATTTGAAAAGATTACTGCAAAAGGTATAACCAAAAATATTTTTTTTATTATAATTTTTCTAACATGTTACATTTGAAATTGTTTTCCCTAGTTTATTTTGTTTTAGTTTTTTCTCTGAAAACTTAAAGTTTATTATTGTTTTATTTGTTTTTATAATACTCTATTGTTTATTGTAATATTATTTATTTATCTTTAATTTAAAAAAAAAATTAATTTATATTTAAATAATTTAATTAATAAGATGTTTTATGTACAGGCTGGAGTCTGTACGGCTGTTTGTAATGGCTGTGCAGCTCAGATTCCAGTCAAGTAGTACTACATGCTGAACAACAATTTTCTATCACTTCACACATTATAACAGTCTAATCAAATTACTGACAAGATTTTTTTTGTTTTTTTGTTTTTTTTTAGAACTAATTTCAAACAGCAAATCAAATGTCCCAGCTGAAATAAAAACTATGCTGCATTTGGCAATCTAAAATAGAAGAAGAATATGTTTTTTTTATATTTTTATTAAATGCTAACTGCATGAATTCCAAGATTTACTGAAGGTTTTTTAGTGAGGTTTATTGATTTTATTTGTTTTAAATTTAATTTAAATTTTTTTTTTTCTTTTTCCATTATTTTCTGTTGTTTGTAGATTTCAAAAAAAACAAATTGTGGGGGGGTGTACAGTTGAGTTTGTGTGCTATTTCTATTTCTTTCATTTTGTTTTGATACAATAACAATGGTATTATTCAAATTGTTTTGATCTTTTATCTATAATAATACTAAATGTAAATATTTTACATTAATAAACACACAAACACCTCTACCCCTCAACAGACAACAACAGAAAACACTTTGGTAAAAAAAGGAGAGATGAAAAAGAAATCAAAATTTAAAATTTTAATTAAAAAGATTACTGCATGGCTGAATAAATACTAAACAGTTCCAAAGATAAAAATAACTTGAATAATTTTTCAGTAAGATAATTAATAAATTCCTATTCCAAACATTACAAATTCCAAGTCAGTTTTCTGTAAAATACTTGCAAACGTTTCTATTCCAAACTTATCCTTAAAAATAACTCTATATCAGCTTTCAATAACACTTAATTCATGGTCAAAAAAATATTAAAACTTCAAAAATTAATGTAACATCTTCACACAATCATAATCACAACTTTTCAAAAACACTTAAGTCAAAGTGCAAAAGCATGTTGCTTTTCTTCCCTTCCCATTTTCATTTTCTTCTCCTTTTTTCTGTTTGTTCCTTCTGTCTCTCGACACCTACACACCTCTCCACTCCCATTGTCAGCCAGCGTACGGCACAGACAACACGCAGACAACAGCAGAGGCTGACGTAGGTGAAGCTGAACTCTCTTTGTAAGCGCTTGACAAAATCTATTATAAAAACGAGAACAAGATGTTTTTTCATCCCCGGATTGCAGACAGAATTCGTCAATCATTAAAGTATCATCGCTGACGCAAACACGACACTAGATCTTTCTTGTCGTAAATGATGTAAGCCACTTGCTGACGCCAATGCATGGTAGAGGGGGGAAATTACACACACACACAGACAAAAAGAAAAAAAATCAATAGTACCTTACGTGTTGCTGCATTGTATACTATATAAGAGAGATGACGCAGATGTGATAAAGAGTTTATTGCACACTAATCAGGTGTCTCTTACGTTAATGACGTATCTGGTTTCTTTTACAGATTATACTTGACACACTAGTCTTAAATCTTGTGATAAAAGCCAAATACTAAATCTTCATCACAATTCCAACAATTCCACTTACTTATTGTTTGAACAGCACCACTTATTATCAGTGTAGTCCCATTTAGTTAAATATTTACTGTTAGAACAGTTCCACACTTACAGCCAGTAAAATCACACTGACATTTTCACTTCTAGCACAATCCCATTTATAAAAATGTTAACTTCTAACACAATCCCATTTATGAAAATGTTAAGTTCTAGCACAATCCCAATAACAAAAATGTTAACTTCTAGCACAATCCCATTTACTTACATCTGGTATAATCCCAGTTACTGAAACATATGTAAAAAATATCCCAGTGCTACTACCTGGAATAATCTGATGAATTATTATGTTTCTATTTATTACTAAATCATCTCACTAATGTTGTTGTTGTTGTTGTTGTTGTTGTTGTTGATGAGGTTATTGGCTTGTTGTTAATTTCTTTTTCTTTTTTAATTTAAAAAAATTAATAATAATAATATATCAATTTCTCTTTAAAAATGGGCATCATAATGGGCATTTACTCAGAACAGACCTTTTCATAAAAGTAAACTGAATAATGTGGCTGTAGGCAGGTACTGTTTACAATAAAGTTATTAGAAATATATATATAATCAGTTTAAGAATGTTTTGCTCTGGTATTAGCTTGTTTCATTTTACCCATGAATCTTTTTAGATTTTAATATTTTACATTTTGAAACATGATGTAATATGAATGGAGTCTTGTATGTTTAAAATAGTATCTACCAAATAAAACAGTGTTTATCTCTGTACCTTCACAGCCTGGACTGCATTTCTTTTGTTAATCAGTGTAACACAGTGTTTTTTCAATACAAACTAATACTTATCTGTTTTTCCTTTGTCACTCAGTATGCCTTGTAAAAGACATGTTACAGGTTGCTGATGTTAGGCTGCATTTCTTTTGTCATACAGTATACACTGTACAAGATTATGTTCGCCATTGCTTGCCTGATACAAAGTGATTCCAGTCTGTATTTCTTTTGTAGCTCAGTATACACTGCAGTACATCAATAAAATATTGATGAGACAAAGTAATTTCCAATTTACTCTAACACTTTGTTTTTTTCATTTGCATACTTCCAGATGATACTACCTGCTTAATGAGCCAGCTACTAACAATGTGTTGACAATAACAACAACTAAAACAAAGAATCTAAAAATTATCTTACTTTTTAAGAAGCCTCTATAGGAACTGGTTCCAGAAAATTAGATATAGTTTTTAAATGTTTAACAAATGATCATGATTATTAAATGATATGATAATTCCCAATGTTGTTTTTAACTTCTTTTTTTTTTTTAATATTCTTGCTAGTTTACATTAATAATTATTAAAAAAAAAAAAAAAAAGGTATTTCTATTATTTATATATTTTTCTTAGTGTTGCATAAAATTAAATGGTCATATTATTATTATTATTATTATGATTATTATTATTATTATTATTATTATTTATAATCACTACTGTTTTGTTTTTGGTTTTTTTTCTTTTCTTTTTTAAATACTAAACATAAGTTAAACTAAAGCAGTAATTTGTATTTAGTAACTGAACTGATTAAACAAAACCAAGTTTATTATTCATTCATGTATTTACTACCTGGTATAATTTAACTAGAAAAACAACAGAAATGTTACAGACATACACTCATGTTTACTTACATCACCCCAGCCAGTCAGCCATGGACAGTATTAATTATACAGCACCAGATAAACATGCAGTTTTCACAGCAAGACAAATGTTCATGAATTTTCATAAATTCAAACCAAAACAAAAACAAAGTGCAAATAAACTCTGTATATAACAGAAAAAACATAAGTCATAATTAGATATAAGATATGCATAATATAAATCTAATAAATATTTTACATTATATACTTCACACTACACAAATGGATTCAATTCAGCAGTGTTTTGAATAAATTTATTCAAGTAACTACCACCATAACTTGTTAAAAGTATCCAGCAACCCTTCTCTCATTATAAAATAAATTATTCAGAATAAAGCCACTATGATGGAATAGATTACACAAATAAAGAATTATACAAGGTAATAGAAATTCAAAACATTAGCAATAAAACCTGCTGCTTAGGTCATGATGTAGAATACAGAGGTTCACCGGTTTAATTCACCACAATAAAACATTGTGTGTAACTTTAAAATTCTCTTCCTGGTTTAGTAACAATACACAGGTTTAAGACTGAGAAATGACAGCTTGCATGCCTGCACGTGCACACACACACACACATAAAGAGGCACTGACAGAGGAGAAACAGAGAAAAAAAGGGAAAGACAAACAGAGCAGACATGGGAAGAATGGGAAATAGAAAGAGAGACAGAGAGAAAGAACGAGACAGACAGAAAGGAGACAGAAAAGAAGAAAGAATGAGTAAGAGATAGAAAAAGAAATAAAGAGTTTTTACAGTAACCCAGTACTTCTTGAACTATTTCTGTATGATTCTCCCTTGGGTTTTTAAACACAAAATGTCATTCATTCTTTCATTCCCTTATGTTTTTGTTAATCTTTGTCTATAGTTTTATTCACCCAGAATAATTTCAGTCACCCCTGAGCGAACCATTTGCCAGTTTAAGAAGCAGTAAATGGTTCATATTTTATTCATTTCATTTCACACAAGTCTATTGCTGTTCAAAGGTTTGACACATTAAACTTCAAGATGCCTAATTCACGTTAAATATTTCATGAGAGTGTTTTATGAAAAGCTGTGAAAATACACAGCGCTTAAATTCCCTTTAATGTTTCATGCCATTAAAGATGTATCTTTGTCTGGAATTGAGAAAAATGGTTATATCAGATTTTATATAATTTTGTCCAAAGACAATTCATGCTTTTAACAGATATTACTATACAGGACTGTTGTTCTTATTGTTTGTGTTTAACTGTGACCATTTTGCATTTGTGTGAGTGTGTGTGTTTGTGTGTGTGTGTGTGTGTGTGTGTGTGTGTGTGTGTGTGTGTGTGTGTGGATGTGTGTGGGGGGAGCTGTGTGTGTTGAATAAGGCAAGAAAAAGCAATCCCTCTATGAACTATTATAAATTATAAATTACCACAACATTTATGGCACACTGGTTGGAATGGGAATGTATCCAAGAGCCATACACTGTTATGAATTAAACCAGCATATCATGTGTGTGATAAATTATATAACTCAGACAAACCAGTGTAAGAAACAGATGTGGAGTGAAACAGATAAGTTTATTATATTTTAACTGAAAAACCATGACATCTATCACAAAATGATTAAATAAATCTATAATATATATTTACAAAAAGCAATGAAATTAAGTAATGATAACTCAGTCTGTTAAAACATTTTGCTCGATAGAAAATCAGTGAGAAACAGTTAAAACAGAAATATAAAAATAATGTATCCTAAAAACACAAAACAGCAGCAGTCACTGAGATATATTTCATTTAAGTACGAAATTTTATTGACACAGTCTCAAAGTGACCAGTGTTGTTTTAAATCTCTAAGCTAATTTTGATCTGTACAAGTTTCTTCATCAGACTGAGTAACTGAGTTTTTCTTTGTTTTTACCACTGTTTCTAGTAATTACACAAATTAGTTGTTTTCATTTTACTGTCCACTACTCTTACACATAAAACAGGATGATATTTTTTTTTTATTTTTTTTTTTAGTTTCTAAATAATTAAAAAAGCTAAGACATTTCAGCAAGAGATTTTTTTTTCCCAGTCAATAAAGTTATATAGTTTTGTTTTTTCTGCTTTTTATATGATATATGACAAGAAATCTTTCACCAGCAAAGTTGTTCTTTTATGAAAGGATTTATTTTTATGTACTCTTTCCTACAGAGACCAAGAACAAAAGCTTAACTGACTATTCCAACCTAATTTTGTTATTTCTTAAACAACACTTAATTTGACCTTTTATTTCACATAGTAAATAAGTGAGTTAAGTACTTGTTATCTTAACACTGTGAGATACCATTTTTATATCTCGATGGACTTCCTGTCGGATTATGATAATCATCAGCCAAATACTGACAGAATAAATCTTTATATAGTGGTCATTTATATTGTTAAAACAATGAATTTTTGCTGTAGGTTTGTAAAATGTTTTCAAATATTTTTTTGGTTGTTGCTGTTGTTTTGTTATTATTTTTAGAAGTTACTCTATTTTTCTAGCATGTATATATATAATTAAAATTAGATATGTTTTTTTTTTCTTCTTTATTAGCAGTGCAAAAATTAAGCACAGATTCCTATTAACTGTAGTTTCTAGATTATAAATAAAGATCATTTTCAGTGTCATAAACAAAGAACAAATTATTTCAATATGTTTGCTCTTATTTAATTTCTTCTGTCTCAATTACATACAGCATATATTTTCAGTTCAAAAATTAATAGGAAAGTTTTGCAGATGGTCTGAAAAGAGTGTAAAGAAATAAATTAATTTTCTAAAATTGCTACAGCTTATTGTTAGAATACTGGTCTAACTAACTGCTACAGGTTATTGTTAGAATACTGGTCTAACTAACTTATTGTTAGAATACTGGTCTAACTAACTGCTACAGCTTATTGTTAGAATACTGGTCTAACTAACTGATACAGGTTATTGTTAGAATACTGGTCTAACTAACTGCTACAGCTTATTGTTAGTAGACTGGTCTAACTAACTGCTACAGCTTATTGTTAGAATACTGGTCTAACTAACTGATACAGCTTATTGTTAGTAGACTGGTCTAACTAACTGCTACAGGTTATTGTTAGAATACTGGTCTAACTAACTGCTACAGCTTATTGTTAGTAGACTGGTCTAACTGATACAGCTTATTGTTAAAATACTGGTCTCAAAACCTCTTCAGCTGCATCAACAGAAAAATGTCCTGATCCAGCCAGTACATAGCAGTGGTTTGTCAAAATACATATTTCTGTCCTTTGTGTAGGAATGCAAAAAATTAAACATCCCTTGCTGTTACTGAAACTTTTTTTTTATTAATAATAATAATAATATATATTTTTTTTTTTTTTTTTTTTTTTTTTTTTATTATTTTTTTTTTTTTTTTACATTTCTATTTTAATAAATATTTATAGAATATATATATATATATATATATATATCAAGTAGGCTTTATTGTATTTGTTATTCAATCTACATATATATATATATTGTTTTAATGTTGTATACATACTTTTAAATAATATATATTTTCTGTTAAAATATTAAAGGAAACAAATATTAAAAATCTAATTTATAATGCAATCATAACCTTGCTTTGATTGTTACAATAATAATGACCATAATGACAGTTACATTATTGTTACTAAAAACTATTATTATTATTATTATTATTATTATTATTATTATTACTACTAGTACTAGTAGTAATATTTTTAATATTTTCGTTAACTTTAAAAAATGACCATATAATAAAAATAATACTATTCCTAAATAATAATGTCACAAAATTACTAAATACAGCCACCACACACACACACACACACACACACACACACACACACACACACACACACACAAACAAACACACACACACACACACACACACATTTAACATATCTATAAAAACTATACAAGTTCTCAATGAAACAAAGCAAATAATTATCCATCTGCTTCAGAATATGCTTCACCTAAATTCAGTAATCTCATTTCCTTCTTCTTCATCTCCCTCAAACTGCCTGTAAGTTGAACTAATGCAAACATGGCTACAAATACATACACAATAAACTGAACATCTTCACTGCTGTCAGCATTCATTACAGAAGAAATGGCAATTAGGCTGGGAGCTACAGCATGGGAATCAATTGGTTTAGTCATGTTATCTGTGTTAATTTGAGTAATTTGTACAATGTGAAATAATTTGTACAATGTGATTCTGTAATAGAAGACTTCAACATAAATTAGAAATAATTTTTTGTACAGTTCATGACTGAGTATGTGTATATGAGAGAGAGAGAGAGAGAGAGAGAGAGAGAGAGAGAGAGAGAGAGAGAGAGAGAGAGAGAGTTTTCTATATACTATATCATGGAAAACTAAAGATAATTGTATAAATGAACATGAGGAAGTATGCTCTAAATGTTTTATTAAATTTTAGAGAGAAATAATTTTTAATCTACAGTTTTATTATGCTATTATACATATCATTTAGAACCATACATATAAAAAGAAAAGAAACCTTCTACTGCCATAGTATAACCATTCTTTATTGTCTGGTAGCAAAACAACTATACAATATGCACCTTCCCACAGGTTGAAAAGCACATGCTGCAATTTTGACAAACTATTAACACAGCAATTAAATATTTAACAAAGGATGTCAGGTACCTGGATATCACATTAAAATACCTTCTTTTTTTTAAATCTGTATTTTGATCAATTTAAAAATAGTATTTGATTTCAGTGATAACATACATACATACATACATACATACATACATATATATATACATACATACATACATACACACAGACACATATAATTCATTTATGCATTTACTTATTTATTTACATATACTTTAAATTATTTAATTCAGAGAAATTCTAGAACAAAGGATGTTTAGAGAATTCTTCTTATTATTATTAGTCATGGTATATATCAGAAATATTGCTTCTTTTACAGAAATGATCTTTCTTGTTTCACAGTTTGTTTACCAAACTAAGCTCTGAAAAAATATATATATAAATTTAATATAATCACCACAAACATGTAACATCATCCCATGTTCACCAATTTCAGATTCATTTTAACTGTTCTAGAATTTCACTGAATTAAATAATTTAAAGAATATGTAAATAAGTAAATGCGTAAATGAATTATATGTGTCTGTGTGTATGTATGTATGTATGTATGTATGTATGTTATCACTGAAATCAAATAATATTTTTAAATTGATCAAAATACAGATTTAAAAAAAAAAAGGTATTTTAATGTGATATCCAGGTACCTGACAATTACTTTTTATAAACCAGTGTCTGAAAGAATTCATATTTTCATTTTTAATGAGTGCGTTACCTAGGCAACCATGTAATTTACTGTAAAAGCTTATGTATTAAACACAAATTATTTTTTCACTTTCAGTAATCATATCATATAGTCTTAACTACACCTACTAACCTGAACAGATAATAACAATAACAATAACAACAACAACAACAATAATAATAATAATAATAATTAATAACATCAATAATAACAATTCTAAAATTAATAATAATAATAATAATAATAAATTGATAATAATGATAGCAATTACAATAATGCTAATAATAATAAAAAATGTAAAGATAAAAATTAATAATAATAAAATTAATAATAAATTAATAATAATGGTGTTAATAATAATAGTACAGAATGTAAAGATAAAAATTAATAATAATATTAAAATAATAATAATAATAGTAATAAAATTAATTATAATGGGGAATTTTCAACAGGCAGTAAAGATTTGTTTTTATGATAGAGCCTTTTGATGGAATATTAGTTTTTTAGACTGTTTGGTTTGTGTTTATTCCTTTCTTTTTTCTTTTTCATTTTTTTTTTTTTTTTTTTTTTTTTTAACTTAATATTACTAATCATTACCATAATTTTATTTATTTATTTATTATTATTATTATTATTATTATTATTATTATTATTATTATTATTATTATTATTATTATTATTATTATTTGTTGTATGTTTCTTTGTTTTTTAGCATTGTGATTAAATAAGTAGATTTTCTCTTATTGATAAACTGATTACATCTGAAAAAAAAAAAAAAACCACACATGCTAATAATGGATTAAAACTTAAATTTTTTATTTTCACTTATTTTTTAAATCCTCAGGCTAGGTGGAAGCAAAACAATATAAAAAAAATGATGATAATAATAATAATAATAATAATAATAATAATAATATATGATGGTAATGAAATGTGGATTGTATCAATTAAAAAAAACTGGCTACATCATCACTGTGGTAGATAACATTTCCAAACTGAAATGAGATTCACATATACAAACACATACATACATGGCAAATGTATTACAACAACCACATGTATTTAAATAATTACATTTTGTGTAATTCCAAATGATAGCTCTGTTACTACTGATGGCTAACCATTGGTAATCATAAAGTATGATAACAAAATAACAAGTTCATGAGAATACGTGAAGGCTGACATTTTCCATCCCAGTGTAATGCAGCTTCATAGAGTCTGGACAGTTGATATTTTCCAATTATTTACTTAATGCTGCAGATTTCTTTTTTTAACATTTCTATGTACAAAATATTTTATTGGTAAAAAGAAAAATGTCAGCTTCCATGAATTTATTTTGTTTTAAACTTTGTTTATTAGCAGTTATTTTCATAGCATTCGAAATCTGTTCTTTTCAATGTATCAGAGTACAGAATGACGTCATGATAAAAGAAAAATATCAGACTCCATGCATCCTCTTTTTTATTTTTTTTTTTTTTAAGTTTATTAACAAAGATTAGTGATATAGGAAAATAAGCTACATAGAAACAAACACAATGTATATAAATAAAAATAATTCAAATCAAACCACAAAAAATAGATATCGAGAAAAATACACTGAATTTTTTTAAAACTAAACCATAAGAAACATACTAATAAAAAAATATATATAAACTATAAATAGTTAAAACCAAATCACAAGTAGTGAAAACTGAAAACAGACCAACATTCCATGTTATCCAGTCTGTTTTCAGTGTTCTGTAGATTGCAGCTTCACTTGATTGGCAGGTAGCTGAAATTTCATTATTTTGTAAGGTATGGTGTGTTGACATTACAAGTGGACTGTATATATAGGATGTTGACACTGCATTCAGCCACATGGCTATCTCAGACATTTAACATTGCAGCAATTTTATATACTTATCTAAATTAGCCCATGCTGAAATCTGTGGCATAAAGTTTATAGAACACTTATAGGTAAAAAGTTATAACAGCTATGTTAATGTCAACTCAACTCCAACCACACTATAGTTCTGTAGTAAGACATTATTAAATTTATATTATCCATTATTCAGTATTGCCTTCTTAAAGTCAGTATATGGTAAATGAGAAAAGCTGAAATGGCTATTAATGGTAATAACTGTTACTTTGAAAAGTTGTGGTTAAAAAAGAACTCTTATTATATTCCAAATATTTTATATTCTAAGAACAGTATTGTTATTACAGTATTTTAAAAGTTATTACTGGGTAGCTATCACAACAACAGAATTATTAAGAGTTAAACAAGTGTATTGCATATTATTATATTCTCAGACAACTTCACAAATATCTACCTATAACAACAGCTCTGTGTAATTATTAACATGTTAATTGATGTGTTAACAATGAAATAAATGTTTATACTGTGTCATGATGAATAACATATTACAAAGGAAGTTTGCTGTCATCACTGCATTAAATACTGATAAAGATCAGCAGCAAGGGATCTTTTACACTGTACTACTAAAACAATCATGTCTGGGACAAACCAGTCACAAATTTGACTGGATTGGAAAATTATCTGAGCGGGCACACACCAAGGAGAACTGAACCAATGACCTGTCACATTTCAAGCCAGCACTTTAACCATCTTTACCATTATGCCAGCATCAGCCATGTTTTCTCCATTATAAAACAAAATGTCTGTGTACTGTAAACAAGTTACATAACATTGAATAAACCGACTATTACATCATTATACTTGTTTTTTGCTGACAACAACAAAAAGTAACAAAACAAAAACGTGACCCACATTTTGTGTCAACTTACCTCAAATTAAGTAAGTAATATCAGAACTTTTTATCTTGTTTGTCTCATCCTGCACACACAACTGTTTGTAAGAACATTCATTGGAGTTTTTCACCCACAAAAAATCTTGTATTAGAATTCACTATGGTCTTACCAGGTTACATGGTACATGTACGTGAACATGTGTGTGTTATCATGTTACTGAACAACAAACCACGACTTCAACCTTGCACCAGTCTGTCTTAACTGGCTGCATTTTAAGTTTGCAAACTTACTTCTCTGAGTTAATAACTGAACATAATTAGTTTCTTCAGTTAATAACTGATGATAACATGTTTTATCAGCAAATAACTGAACATAATTTGTTTTCTCAATTAATATCTAACCATAACTTGTTGTTTCTTCAGTTAATAACTAATTTGTTTTGACTTAGAAAGAATTAGTTCTCATTGCCTGCTGATGTCTGAGTTAATTACTGGATCATACATTCTCAGTTAACAACTAGTTCAACTAATTTTACTAACTGAATTAAGTAAGTTAATTTTTCACCTAACATCTGATTGTTTTATTGTTACACAATTGTTTCAGTTAGAAAATTGTTACTTCTATTTAAGTTAATAACTAGCTGAACAGATTTCACTGTTAAAACTTGTTTATTATTAGAAAGAACTTGTTTCCACTTTTGTAACTGATTTTTATTATAATAAGTTGTTTCTCACTTTAGACAGTGTAGAAATTGACTAAAAGAGTGATTGGACAGACAGAATGACAGGCAGACAGACATACAGTCACATAGTTGATAGATTACTCTGAGTGGCTCAGAGAAAGTCAGAGATTGTTAAAAACATGGAGACAGAGGCAAAACATCCACAAAATACACTCACATAACAAACATACACAAAATACACTCACATAACAAACATCCACAAAATATACTCACATAACAAACATACACAAAATACATTCACATAACAAACATCCACAAAATATACTCACATAACAAACATACACAAAATACACTGACATAACACACACACACATACCACACCACACTAAACATAATAAAAACATACACACAACACACATAAAAAATATATATATATATATAAAAAATATTAAAAAAAGTAAAATAATAATAATAATAACAATAATATCAACAAAAATAGCATAATTAAAATTAATAATAATAAAACAATAACAAATAATAACAAAAATGGTAATAATTCAAAATACAACAAGGGTCCCCCTCTACAGCAAGTTAAGCCTGTCCTTGCAACTTCAGCTTGCAGCTGTTGATGTTAAATTAACACACAGGTTTGCCACATTACATAACCTTTACATACATCACAGGCTGTGACAGATTTAAACAACCAAGTTCACTTCAAATGATCGGGTTTCCAGCACCTGCTGCAGCAGACCTGTTTCACTTCGCACATATTACATTTATTACCCACCCACTTAACAGATATCATGTTTATTTAATAAAGAGCAAGAACAAGTGTATTAGAGGGATGATACAAAAAAAACACAATTAATAAAATGTATGATTAAATTAACAGTTAAATATATTTTGTTCCCAAAACAGTTGGGTTGCTTTTTTTGTTATTGTAATTTTTTTTTTAAATTTAAAAATTTAAAATAACAAAATAGTATTAAATTTCTATGCTAAACATTTTATAATGTTTTGACAAAAGCCATAAAGGTAACATGATACAAGTGTATGTATCTTCTGAACATAATAAGCAGACATTTTATGAAGGCAAACCCAAACATAATAACACACACTGAAAACAGATACACAGAAAATGTCTGCCGGAGGAGGATACACGTATTATACTGCATCTACATGAATGGCTTTTTAAAACATTTGTGTAACATACCCTTAAAAGGTCAGAAAATGAAATAACAAAATACTCATACATATTTTACACACAAACACACACACATGAACATAGACAAGCAAAACATATAAATTTAAAAAAATAATAATGGCACACATGTATGATTAACAATAAAATTAAGTAAAAAAAAATATTAAATCAAAAATAATGTTTAAAAATTTTTTTTTAGTTAAAAGATGACAAAAGGAAAAAACTCGAAAGATTAAAAAAATAATTAAAAACTGCATATTTGTGACACTAGATTTTAAAATATGGGTAGAACTGAGTGTCTATTATTAAATTACACACACACACACACACACACACACACATAAATTTTTTTAATTATTTATATTTTATTTTATTTTATTTTATTTTATTATTTTTGAATTTCAGTGTCATTTCTGCCTTCCAAGGAAACAACAACTAGATTCATATTACCCATCACATCTCAGCTTTATTTCAGAATCAGAATCCCTTAATGTGGTAAAAAAGACTTTGTGAAATAAAAAGTGATTATAATGGTTAACAAAGAAAAAGAAATTCAGTTAGTCTGTACATCAGCAAGCAAAATTGGTTATTTCAGTTTACGTCATTGTACTAATATACATCATATTTCTCTTTGTCTGTATCTGCATCTGTCTGCCTGCCTGTATGTGTGTGTGTATGTGTGTGTGTCTGAGTGTGTGTGTCTGTGTGTGTATTTGTGTCTGTGTCTGTGTGTGTGTGTGTGTGTGTGTGTGTGTGTGTGTGTGTGTGGATACATGTTTATATGTATGTTTAAAAAAGATGTGTGACTGAGTAATATGTGTATGGATATAAAAAGAAAAGGTAAGTTTTAAATCTGTGTGTAGTACAAGAGGTATTGATCAAGTGTATGAGGACCATTAATCAACGTATGTACACAGTAAAAGGATAAGTGGCTTGGCACCCTGTTACACAGCCAGTCGGACAACACAATAATCAATAGCTGCAGGAAGTGTTCATGTTTTACATGGCAGGGCATTTGTTGATTACTCACACTATTTGTGAACTTGAACTTTGACATAAACAGACAGGAAGGTTTCTGTTGTTAGTGGGTAATACAGTTGTTATTATATCAGGTATTTTGTAGAACAGAAGGAACAAGAAGATTTATTTTTAAATAGTCAATAGATAATACAATTACTGAATTCCAGCATCGTGTATTTTGTCAAACTGAATTGCTGAACGATCAGGAAAGTTTTGATTTGTGATTGTTAACAGGTAATGAAATGTTGAATTGATGTTTGTTTTTCTGTCAGACTGAATGGCTGCAGGGACAATGAAAATGTCTTTGTTTGTCTAGTGATGGTGAGTAAAATGTTCAATTATCTGATATTTATGTAATCTTCTCACACTGAAAGGCTGAAGAGAGTGGAAAGTTTTGATTTGTTTTCTGCTGAATCAGGTAATAAAATGTTAAACTCTGTTGTCTGTATTTTGTAAGAAATCAATGTACATTTACTGTCAGCAGTTAATTCAGGCTGATCAATACCTAGATGCTCATTTTAAAAATATGTAAGGAAAGAGTTATGTGTGTGCATGTCTGTGTTTGCAAGTGTGCTTGTATGTATGTTTGTGTGTTTGTCTGACTGTGGGGTCTTTGTGTTTTGTGTGTATGTGGTGTGTGTATATGTGAGTGTGTGTTTATGTGAGTGTGTGTATATGTGAGTGTGTGTTTATGTGGTGTGTGTTCACTTACATGTATGTTTGTATGTGGCTGCTGTGTCTGTATCTGTGTATGTATCTGTGTATGTATCTGAGTATGTATCTGTGTCTGTATCTGTGTATGTATCTGTGTATGTATGCACACTTCATTATGTAATCAATAAAAGTTGAATCATGCTAAGAAATAAAGACATTTGTTTAATGAGTTTGACAGTGTTGTCATCCATACAGAACAAATGTAACAATGACACTCTGTATAATAAAGTTGTCAGCTTGTTTTTTAGGCCCAATTAGAACATCTGTTTTCATGCTCACACAAAATGTTAACACTGGATTTTCTATTTTACAGAGTAAGTTACTGAGAAGTGCACACTTCCTGAGATAGACTGGTTTATCAGACACAGTGAATGTGTTTAAAATTAAATCAGTATCTGATTGCTCCTGCAAGCCTCAAAAACAATTATTTAATCAATGAAAAGAACAAACCTCCAAATGTAGTAACATTAATCTCCTGTCCAACCTTAGTGACAACTAGAATGGTCATCATTTTGATTTCCACTTTATCTGTAGTGACCACTGTAGTGGTCAAAATAAAGTGATTATTGCAGAATTTCCATTGTATCATATCACATTTCCATCAATTTAGTGTGATGCCTGGCAAGACTGGTTACAGATATGATCATAGTTCTGTAAATGAAATCATCAATAGATGGTGACATAAAAGTATTTGTTCAGTATGGTTAATATCAGTATGCTCTGTATGACAATTTCAGCTGCTTTTATTTTCTCAAAGCAGAATAACATTATCAGAATCTTTATCAAGATTAGTAATCAGAATAAACACAGGATTTAAAATTCAACTTCTTCTTCACCCTGTCTCTTGTCTACTGAAGTCCATATGATCTGATACCTTTAATAAACAATTCTATCAAAGTTACACTGTAGCATTCCTATGTACTGATATCCATATGATTTGATACCTTTAATAAACAATTCTACCAAAGTTATACTGTAGCCTTCCTATGTACTGATATCCATATGATTTGAAACCTTTAATAAACAATTCTATCAAAGTTACATTGTAGCATTCCTATGTACTGATATCCATATGATTTGATACCTTTAATAAACAATTCTATAAAAGTCATATTATAGCATGTCTATATAAGTCCATATGATTTGGTATCTTTAATAAATAATTCTACCAAAATGCTATTATAGCATTCCTTCATACTGATGTCTATATGATTTGGTATCTTTAATAAACAATTCTACCAAAGTGATACTGTAGCATGGTAGTCATTATTAGTTAAGCATCTATTAACCCAAGGAGTGTTTTATTATGCAGTTAATTAGGAGTTACCAGCAAGGAATCCTTTATTATGTATATTAACAGTTACCAGTAATTGTCATTATTGTTTTTGTATCAGTTACTCTGTGCAGTAAATGTTGAAAATTAGATTCCACTTTATATATATTATAATGGGTGTACTATATGTTTGCAATGTTTGTGTGTCTATATGTATGTGTATGTGTGTTGTGTGTGTGTGATGAGCATGCATGCACAAGATTTGTTGCTTCTTCATTCCTTTTTATTCTTTTTATTTTTATTACCTATTCATCTAAGCAGTCTCATCAACACATGTGCAATGAAAATAACCATGCCAGGAATACATCAAGATGATAAAAAGAAATTTAAACAGCTCTGATTTTGATTAATTCATGTGGTATTATTGAGGAAATGTTTTAAACAAAGCTTGTTAAACTAAAACATATCAAAATTCCATTTTACTGTTAGCTGCCACTGATGACAGAAATGATATTTTTTAAACAAACTGCATAAAACTGCATCAAGTAATCCATTGACATCAGAATAAAAAAAATTCAAAACAAAAATACAAACATTAATTACTGGTAAACATTTACATATCCCGTTAAAATTTTTATTATATATTTCAAATTATTGCATTTTTCACATATTTTATGTATGTTTTTAATTATTATATTTATCACTTCAATTATTAAAGCTGTAACTATAACAGCACTTACTGAGTGTTAACACGGCCAATTACGTAATCCATTACCATAGTAATATTTGCTCGGTCCCTTTGCTTTGTGGCCAAAATCCATGGACTATGTTCATTGATAGTTTTCAATGGGAAGCCAAGCTATATATGTTACTATTCACCCACAAATAAAAATGTATTGGGTCCTAGCTCGGTGGAAACGTCTAACTGCTATGTCACTATGTGTGTTCAGAAAGCGTGACACTTTACGTTTGCCGAAATCATGAAATGTTTCTTTCATGAAAGCGGATTAAAAAAGAGAAAAACCGTAAGAAAGCACACAAAAGAATAATTACGGAGGGCACCTACCTGAAACCTTGGCACGGTTAAATAACAGTTACTGGAACAAAAAGAAACGGCATCCCTCCTACCAAGTGCCGTTCTAGGCACTGCTCGATCCAGGCTCTGTTGTGGAGGGTAACACGCACCCTCGGGATAAAGAGCCGCCATGCCCTGGTTACACCCAGAGCAGACCGTACCGCACACACTCTTACGGTCACCACTAGACTTGCTTATTTCTACGAAGGGGTGGCGGGTCGCTCGATCTTACGTGCTGGTCGAATCAAATGACACCGATATTGTATACAATCCGTTCGATTGACGTCACTGTTGTGTGCTCTAGAGATGATCTCTGCTTTTTGACATTCTGGCGAGAAATCGAGTAACATCATGATGCAAGCTGACGCAGAAATGAGCGGATGGATTCCCCTTTGTGTGATGGGACACACGCAGCTCGGAGAGAGCCAGGCCAGAAAACGGCGGGGTCTCTTCCTCTGTGTGTCTGTGTGCAGTACCCGCTGCCAGGCTTATGAGGTGATATACTCTGGATATTGAACCTGCTTTAATACAGATCCTTATCATAATGAGACATTAATTCCATATGTTCGATTATTAGTAATCTTTTAAAGAAAAACCAAACACTGACATTAACGTAATTGCATTCATTCTATCAATGAACGATGGTAAACTCTGGCAGTCTTCAATCAATACTTGCCTGCGCTGTGTCAGACGTATATATTAATAAAAGCGAATTAAATATTGTATTTTCAGAAGTAAAAGTGTAAGTGCCTCTTAATTATACTAATGGAAAAAAATACATATAAAAAACATGATATTTTTGTTACATATATACGTATTTCTTCTGCGTTTTCTTTTTGTTTCCTTCTTTTTTCTTCTTCTTCCTGTTTATTTATTAATTATTATTATTATTGTTATTTATTTATTTTAATTTTGTTTTATTTATTGATTATTATTATTATTATTATTATTATTATTATTATTATTATTATTATTATTAATTACAAATTATTTACACTGTTTCCTTTGTTAGATATTTGGAACTTTCCTGCTTTTAAGGGCGCGGCGTTACAATCAAAACCATACCGGGGACAATACAACTAATATGTACTGACATTCTTATAGCCAGTATTATTATAATCCAATCTGTATTTGGCTTATTGTACCTGGATGGTAATTAAAAATATGAATGAATGAGTAATGTTATAATTAGGTCAAGGATTTACTTTTTGTTTTCATACGTATTACACGAATACACTGCGTAAATAACTGTAAATCACCTGAGAATATTTTATATGAAGTGATCGAACGACAGGAAGAGATACCAGATATACAAATGACTGTCCAAACTACATCCGCTGTCAAACTACTTATTTCATATACACTCTCCATCTAACTCTCTCAGAATATAACGCCCGTAATTGTTTTTTTTTTTTTCTGAGATTTAATTTTTTTAAATGTATCATTATCTTCTTCTTCTTCTTCTAGTTATTACTAGTATTATAATCGATAGCAGTAGTAATAGTACTGTTCTTGTTTTATTATTTTTACATGCATAGTTATTATTACATTATTAAAATATATCTATTGTTGTTGAAATTCTAATCAAAATTTAATATCAACCAAATGGCGTAGACATCCTCGTCTTCTAATTTACTGCAGATAATCTTGTTTTCAAGCTACCTTGATAAACAAGGCACACACATTATGAAGTCTGCAGACATATTTATTTAAATAAATATACCTATTGTCAGACGAATGGTTGCAGACGCCCGAGCAGCTAATTAAAGAAAGGATCGATATTTGATATTCTATTCATTAGCTTCTTCTTTAATAAGGAATGTTCTAGAAAAACGTCAAATAGGGTGTGTTAGACACTTTTTGTTTTTCCTTTTTTTTTTTTTTTTTTTCCTTCCATTATCCACACACTTCGGTGAAATAAAACAAAGTTTATTATTCGCAGGTTTGAATACAAACGGTTGTTTTGGGTTTTTTCCATTAACGTTATTGTTATCATATAATAGATCTTGTTTAAAGTCCTTACATTCTGAGTTTATTTTTACGATGCTTACAGGCGAAAAAAATCAAAAACAATATCATTAAAAATAATGATAACAAAAAAGAAGACGGCAAAGAGTGAACTCAAGATTTCAGGAAAGGCGAGGGACGCCATTGTTTTCTTGTTTGTATGTTTGTTGTTGTTTGTTGTTGTTTTTTGTTTTGTTTTTTTGGTCAGTGCAATTTAACTTTAAAGACGAAATCAAAAACAAAATATGGAGGAGGAAATAAACAGGAATCATCGGCAGTTCGGTAAGGGTATGTACAAAAGTATCTGATGTTGTTCACACAAAAAACTACCAAATTTAGACAAGTGCACCAGTATATCTCTCAATATAACAATATTTTATGAGACCATGTGTACGTGCCTGTGACTGCACGTCTGCGAATAAAAATCCTTTCCAAATTAAATGACTGGAACGGGAAAAACAACACAACCTCCTGCAAATCAGTCAGATAGACTTAACTGCAAGATAAACAGAAGGAAACAGTAATAATAATTATTATTATCGCTAGAGATCCCGCATTCACATGCTCGTGTGAATGTCCAGATGTTTGTCATGAACCGTAAATAGCATGGGTCACTCAGTGGGCTATTAAATAGCCATTAGTGAAAGCTGAGTATAGGTAACGAGTATTATATACCTGTATGTTAATTATTTGTACACTCGGTTTTAGTACATAGCGGACAGATTTAATTTATTTTATATTAGCTTGTTGCAGCATAAACTGTTGTTGATGGTATTGTTGTAGTTTATGTATTTTCGGTCATATTTTTTATTTGTTTTGCTATCTTTGTTGATGCTGTTGTACAACATTATTATTTTAATAGTATTATGTATAATCGACATTATGTCAATTTATTACTGTTATTATTATTGTTGTTGTTATTTGTTGTTGTTGCTGTTGTAATTGTTATTGTTATGATATCCATTTGTTGTTATTTCTGCAGTCGTTAATTTAAGCAAAATAATTTGTAACAGTAGTAGTAGTAGTGGTAGTATAAACGTAATATAATACGAGGTTCGTTTCGTTTAAAACGAAGTAAAGCAATTTTATACTATCTACGAGTTGGTTGCAGTATTTATTTCTGTTTTATTAAATAAAACAAACATTAGTAATAGTAGTAGTAGTAGTAGTAGTAGTAGTATAGTAACAGCAGTAGCATCGGTAGCAGTAGTAATACGACGTTCGTTTCGTTTAAAACGAAGTAAACAATTTTACACAACCTATGGCGTTTTCTTAGGCCCTGAACCAAGAATGCCTATACTAGCAATATCAACGCTAAGTCGTAAACATCTGATCTGTTGAGACTTTCTTTATTCTCTTCATCAGCCACTGAGAACAATTATTTATAATTACTTTTACACATGACTAATGTTTATAAGTCGCGAATCAATAAAGAGTTTTCATGGAGAGGTAGAGAAGTTCACAAAATCAGGAAGAGAAGGGAGAAAATGTTAATATGTATAATTTTATGTCTACTGTTCTGTCGTGTTGTGTATATAATTAGTTATACATACATACATAGTTACATTCGTACCTATATATATATATATATATATAAATTTAAAAATAATAATAAATAATGAAGGAGTCACTAAATAATTCAGTGAGATTAACGACATCGGTGGTCCTGTAATAAAGTGGTTTTATGGAAATGTGTATATAATGACATCAAATAAAATATGTTTGCTTACCAATCGCATCTGTCGTTATCAGTTTGATAGAATTTTGTAAACTCGATCACATACATGGTCAGATATGGCGTTTGTATGTTGTCACGTGACTGGTTCTATGTAAACAGCACGGCATATTTGATAAGCTCTAATGATTGAGAATATGTAGGTTAAAATTACATTGTTCTTCTTTCTGTCATTAATTCTTCCACTGCAGCAGAAAATTATTTTAAATTAGTTTAACAGCTACACTGAAATAGCGACAATGTTTTAATGTGCTCTCTCTCTCATTACTTTTTCCTCGCTATATAATATAGTTTATCTCTCTTTCTCGCTCTCCTGCTCCAGTAAATTATTTGACGATTAGTGATGTTATTTATGGTTTTAAATTGTTGTAGGTGGAGAGATCATTCTCTTAAGTAAGGGTCCTTGAAACAAGACGGATCACTGTCTAAAAATTATTATGGACCAATAAATAACACATATGGAATTGTTCCGGCATATAGGTACTACAGCATAAACAATGCTGTAGATTACATACAAATATCGAGAACTGTACACATACGTATAGTTACTATACAATTATTTGTAATAAAGAAATGTCATGGTTAGACTAAAACAAAAAACAAATGTATTACATCAGAAAATATTGTAACAATATAGGCAATCAATTTTATTTACTAAGTTAGGAACGAATATATCTGTTTGATAGAGTTCATTTAGTATGCCTATTTAATAGAGTTGTTCTCAGCTGAACTGTATAGTAACAGAGGGCAATAAACAGCAATAAAAGAAAAAATCTTCCATCACAGCTGTACGTATATTTCAATCTAAGCAACACTAATTTACTAAGCACAGTGTCAGTGCCTATGTCTGTGTGTGTGTGTGTGTGTGTCTGTGTCTGTCTGTGTGTCTGTGTGTGTATGTGTGTGTATGTCTGTGTTTATATGATTGCAGTCATTTTACAATTATTATGATAAGTTTTGAAAACGAGTACATTTACGAGTATTCTTCAATTCTGTTACGGCAAGTATATTTAAGGTGATTCGTGCAAAAATGTGATTTCGAGTGCATTTAATGTTGGCTACATTCTGCAAATCAGTAAAAGCGAATATAATTCCATGCATATTCTGCAAATCTGTGACTGCGAATCATTTCTATATTATTAAATGCGATTTCTAATCTAGATCTAATCTGTGCATGGCTCCCCAGTGTACGTCATTAAATATTCATTTCCGCTGATCTGTAGAGGAGATAGAGGTTTCGTTATGGAATGATGACACTGAGCGAATTAATCATTTTACGCTCGTATCAAAACAGCGTCACTGCTCTCAGTAGACTTGGGTTGCATTCATGCTTCTTTCAGGTTAGAAGTTAATATGGGAGAAAGATTCATGATTAAATATCGTCATGTATGTAATGTATGGCACCGATACCCGAGTTCTGAATAAATTATATACTTGTCCATCTATTAAAATGATACAAAGGAGAGAGAGAGAGAGAGAGAGAGAGAGAGAGAGAGAGAGAGAGAGAGAGAGAGAGAGAGAGAGGGGAGAGAGAGAGAGAATACATAATTACATTTTAACTAGTATTTTTATAATACATAATAATATAATATTTTGCACACCTGAATTATTTTGTATTTTTACAACCGTGACTCAGTAAAGTTTCTTTAACTGAAACTAGCATCAACTTAAACGTGACGTGTTTATACAAACATCAGTGTACGTCATTCGCGTGATCTTTGATCCTTATATTGACAAGTGAAACACACCACGCTCGCGTGTACAGCTAGCTTGCGTCACTGTGCGAATTACACTGATGCAATACAGACAGACAGAAAGAAAGAAAAAAAAAAGATGTTAAAGAAAACGCACTCACTGAAAAAACCTACATATATCAGTTAACCCACCCACCCATTCAGATACGTTCAAGCATACATACATATATACATACATACATACATACATACATACATACATACATACATACATACATATACATACATACATACATACATACATACATACATACATACATACATACATACATACATACATACATACATACATACATACATACATACATACATACATACATACATACATACATACATACATACATACATACATACATACATACATACATACATA
>CM022670.1:28206380-28326380 GCA_012295275.1 Chrysomallon squamiferum
AAAAAGTGAACAATTTTTATTTATATAATTTGTTGTTTGTTTTTCATTATTATTAAATACATAGATCAATTAGTAAATTTTATCTTTTCCATATTATAATAAGATTAACGTGATGCGAAGAAAACTGATATTTATTAAATGTTGTGTTCTGACAGTTAGCATGCTTTCAGTGTCATTCTATGTGAAACATATTTTATTTTTTATTTTAATTCTGTGAGAGAAATGTTTCCTTAATTCAATAACTGTTGATAAAAACAATACTTTCAGACTTTTTCTTATTGATTTTATGCTGCTTTAGAGACTTTTTCAGACTTTCTGTTTAAAAAATATGCTGTTACAGTTAATTCACTTATTTATTTGCAAGTTGTTATTTTTATTCTATTTCCTTCTGTTCTTCATGTGCTTTTTTCTGGATGTGGTTAATACAGCACAGGTAAATGAAAGAAACCTGCTTCATTTCGCCGTGGGTTTGATCAGTAATACATTTTGATATGCACCATCTCATATATATATGATTGCCTCTGAATGACACTGTTGCAGAGAAAGAGAGAGAGAGAGAGAGAGAGAGAGAGAGAGAGAGAGAGAGAGAGAGAGAGAGAGAGAGAGAGAGAGAGAGAGAGAGAGAGAGAGAGAGAGAGAGAGTCATATACAACAAACTTTCTTTCTTTATTTTTTTTTTTTCTTCGTTCTTTCACTCCTTGTTTACGTTAAAACGCTAGAGTAGACAACAACAGTAGTATTTGGATAAATAGCCGCCAACAAAAAGGTGAAAAGAAAACAAGAGAAACAACACACTATAACGAGAACGTTTCCTTTCTCATGTCATATCGATTAGCAATTAATTGCTGTATTTCCTTAAGTACATACTTTATAACAAATCGTTTATATGGACAACACAATACACAGTATTGTAGTAGTAGAAGAACAGTAACAGTAGTAGTAGCAGTTGTAGCAGTGTTTGTTGTGGAAGTAATAGTACTAGCAATATTAGTAGTATTATTAGTTGTAGTTGTTCTAGAAGTAGTAGCAGTAGACGTAATATTAGTTGTAGAAGTAGTAATAGAATTCAAAAATATAAGTAATAATAGTAGTATCAGTAATAATAATAATATAGTGTTGCAGTAGAAAAAGTAGAAGTAGCTGTAGTAATAGTAATATGTAGAGGCGGAAGCTCTTTAGTATCAGTAATACAGAAAAGATAGTAGCATGAAGTAGAATAACAAAGTAATCGAAATACAAACTGGTGAGTGGTAGTATTAGCGATACGGAAGTAATTGTAGTGATAACAGTAGTCGTAGTAATAACAACAGTTATAGTATTTCTGTTTACTGTTGTTGTTTGTTGTTTTTTGTTTCTTTTTGTTTTGTTTTTTAACTTTCTTTTTCTTAAACATTCACACCGCAATGAAAACTCAGCAATTTTAGAAGTAAATAACTTAACTGTAAAACAGAAAAGTGCCAGCAATATTATGATTATTGTTGTTGTTGTTGTTATTATTATTATTATTATTATTATTATTATTATTATTCATTGTTTATGGAGAGTTGATACGTGATCATTGCGAATGTGGTTAAAATAAACAAAGCAAAAACATCCGCCCCACAGTTCCCTTTTTTACAAATTTTCCCCTCAAAATGTAGATGCAGTATGGATTTCTCGGCGCCGTGGGTTTGTTTTATCGATTATTATCGAAAAAGAATGAAATGACGCAAATTCGTCAATTATCGAACATCGTTTCATGCTTGCATAAAAAAACCGTTATACGTATGCAACATGAATGACGTATCTGAATGCGATGTAATACGAAATTAATAAAGACACACAGTAAAACTTTATCGCTTTCTTTATTTGGCTTGCAGCTTTCTTTTCTAAGACCAAGATGATTATGGTCATTACTTTTTGCGTAATAAAACTTGAAGTTATGTACTGCGAGTTATAGGTTTTTACATGTTACACTTTTATATTAAACTTGTATTTTTTATTTTGCTGTATTATGTCATACAGAGTCATTTTATGCTTCGATTTTGTAATTGTTGTTTATGTAACAACAACAACGATGACTATGGTGATAATGATGATGAAGTTATTACTCTTCTTCCTTTTATTACTGCTACTACAACTACTACTGCTAGTACTACTACTACTACTACTAATAATAATAATAATAATAATAATAACAACAATAATAATGATAATGTTGTTTCTGTTTCTGTTGTTATTGTTTTTATCACGATCATCAGTTTTATCATTACTGTTATTTAAAACATTTTCATCATCTACAACATCGACATCAATATCATCATCATCATTATTATCATTATTATTATTATTATTATTATTATTACATTTTATTATTATAATACCTATTATCACATATTTGAAGCTCAGGTTTATAAATATATTTATATCGAACTTCTCCGACTTGCTTTCAATAATTATTCGAGTTAAGCTACATTCAAGTTATTTGGACACACACAGACGACGAAATACGCAGGCACAACAAAGAAAAGTTAGATGTAAACATGTTTCAATGTTACAGTTATGAACGCCCTATGACACATATGGCAGCCTAGTCCAGAAGTTAAAACAGGTTGAATTAGGTTAAAAAAAAACACCAATATATATCTGAAGAATTTAATAAAAATTCATGAGGTGAAATAGAGTGAAATTAGAATGAAAATAATGCGCTGACGAAACCACGTGACCTGTCGGCACAAACGTAGATCAGTATTCTCTCTTTTCTTCTTTTCTTTCTTTTTTCTTTCTTCTTTTCTTTTTTTTCTTTTTTCCTAATTCGTTATCTATCTAGCTAGCTAGCTAGCTACATTCCTACCTATCATTTATTATTATTATTATTATTATTATTATTATTATTATTATTATTATTATTATTATTTTGATACTGATATTTTTATTTTATAATAAAATTAATTTCGTTTGGAAAGTTATATCTACAATACAATTGATATATGTAGCCATTTGTTATGAATCCAAGATCCACCAGTTCATATTAATATATATATATATATATATATTTATATATATTCCCGTATTCTGAAATACTGTAGTCGATATGTTGTGGACCTATAAGATCATCATATACCCATTATTTTTTGCTTGAAAGTTAATTTTAAAACTGATTAATAATAGGAGATTGCTTAATATTACTTTATACGATCAGATCCAAGCAAAATCATAATGATTAAGTAATTAAGTAAATATACATTATGCAGTGATCTGCAGTAGCAATACTCAAACATGTTATTTTCTCGGATATACTGCGCCGTGGTTGTCTTACTATATATGCAGTACTTTTTGCCTTTGTACATTATGATACATGGTATGTTATGCTACATATTACACTTTAAAAAGCACAAAGTATGATGTACTGTTTTATAATACTTTTATCCTTAAATTTCGTGCTGTACTAGACTGATACTTACATTACGTTAATTACATTTTCTTACATAATCTAAGCTTATTTGATTGTTGCCCCATTGACATTTTATTTACCTTTTTAATTTTTAACACATTGACGCACGTAATATTTTTTCCTAATTGTTTTCACATCGTTGTAAAGCAGCATCATCCCGTGACATAGATTATTGATTTAAACTAATGGCAACAAACACTTAGTCAGTCTCTGACGTCATCGCGTGCCCAGACTATTGTCACGCGAGATTTGATATCGTGTAGTTTCGGGAAATTCTCGTGTTTTTACATTCGTGTTCTCATCGATCCGGACAAAACCCAGTAAAGTGATTAAACTCAGGATGCATCTGTGTTCATTTTTGAAGTGACTATTGAATAATATTTTGTTTTTCCTTATTATGTAAATATAAATTATGAAATTATACGCATTCGCGAAATCTAAATAATAATAATAATAATAATAATAATAATAATAATAATAATAATAATAATAATAATAATAATTATCAGTATTGATAATAATGTTGATGATACAGGGTGATGACAATAATAATAATAATAATAATAATAATAATAATAATAATAATAATGATGATGATGATGATGATGATAATAATTTTGTAACGACTCAATTTATGAAGGAATTTCATTTTAACATACATAATTACTTTCTATAAGCGGAAACTGATTTTTGTTTTTATTTATTTATTGGTGTTATTGTTATTGTTGTGATTATTATTATTATTATTATTATTATTATTATTATTATTATTATTATTATGTCTAAGAAATGTAAATTAAGATGTAAACAAATATTTATTTCTCCAATATTATTAAATATTTTGTTATATTTTACGCACTTACACACTACATGCATGCATACGTACAACATATAAGGGACATAGTTTCATGCATAGTGTGTTAATATTAAAAAAATATATATAAAAAGTATTTATGTTTAAAGATTGGCGTTAAAATGAGCCACTTATTATTGCTGTGGCTATATTAAAATTTTAGACACACACACACACACACACACACACACACACACACACAAATATACTTATCTGAGTATATTCACATATATATCCAAATGCATACACTCTCCCACTCGCAGACACAATTCAAACTATACCACTCCTTTCCACCTGCTATGTCCTGCACATTCGGTAATTGTGTCGATCAGCTGTCAGTTAAATTATGAATAAAAAAGTTAGTGTCATACGCTGGCTTTAAATAATGATACATGCACAATATGTGTATTAACGTTACTCTACTGACAACTCCCATTGCGAAATACCTATTGTATTCAAACAGTTCGTGCAAGGCCAAGTGCATATTTAAAATGGCTACGACTGGGTCTTCACGTAAACAGTTTAATAATGATTCATTATATGAAACTTACTAATAAAGAGAGCGGAATTCGTACGAATATAAGCATAAAGGACAAGCTTTGTTCACGAGCAGATTTCAAGTGCAATACTTTGTTTATTTTATTGTTGTAACATGTAAACCACATTTAGGTTTGCATAGCTAGGAGTTACTTGTATGTATTTATTTATTTATTATTTTATAGAATTGTTATTGTCTAAATTATTATTATGTTAATTTTATATTAGGTCGTTATTAATACACACACAGACCTATACATGCATGTACATTCATACATACATACACACGTACATGTTTATTTATTAGTTGTTTTCTTCTAATTATTATTAATATTAGTATTAACCTGTTGGTGGGTTGTAGTTCACATGGTTGTTAATTAAGGGATCGCAGGATCAAATCCCTTGAAGCAATCATTTGATTACTTCCCAACTGTTTCATCATTGCATGTACTTTCCTGCCTATTGTTTACAACAAACAAAACAAAACAAAAGAAGAAGTCGAAAAAAGTTCCCTTCTTCCTTTTAACATGTAGAATATACATATTTAAACACTAGTGTCTACACAGACTGCCAGGCCTGTAATGAAACAATAAACACGAACTGGAACGACCATAGAATAGCTGGCGCCTAAGGTGATGCATTAAACTGCTTCGCTCCAAATTGACAGATGTATAGGAAGTCAGGGGAACGCGGACCACTCGCCGCTCAAAGTGAAAAGTAATTACAGCTAAAACCAGGCTTTTCATACCATCTTAGCAAATCAGTGACGTATCAAGCAAGACACTGACGTTTGTTTGTCCGCGAAATAATCATTTATCCTAAAGCGGTAATTTCGATATCCGCGAATTAACAGCCACCAATTAGTTGTGGGGAAGCAATCTGTATGGCACTGTACTGCGAGATGAGATGCTCAGTTACCATAAACTGCCGAAGAGACTCGGAATATACGAAGTATGTGAAATGTTACGTTCGGTTATTCAGATTTCCACGGAGTGAAAAATAAAATATATTCTTGGCGTTAACTATAATTTGTTATTTTGATAAATCTGGCTTACCAGAAAAACGAATAACCGCTTTAATTCGCAAAATGCTTACACCAATAATAATAATAATAATAATAGAAGAAGAAGAAGAAGAAAAACGATATTAAAATTATATCCTCAGCAGCGAGAATGCACACATTTATACTGATATAATTTTGTATGTAACAACTAAATTAAATTCATCGTAATGAAGTGAAGGATTGCATTCTAATTCTTTAAACTACTAAAAGAAAAGAAGCTTGTGTACATGCAAGAAATGCCAGTTTAGGGAAGAACTTGGGTGGGCCAGCCAATTCGGGTTACGAACTTAACGGCTAGTTGAAAATGGCGAGAACTGTAATTACGTTTTCACGCCAGGCGTCTGACGTGTAGTTACGCCGACGTTTGACGCCATCAACTTGCCGCGAGCTATTTCCAATAATCCAGTGATGGTTTCTGTTTCAAGGACAGCTTTAAACCTTAAGCTTGTTATTAAATGTTAATTAACATTTAAATTCAAGAAACTTATGGATATATTATTTTAATTTTTATTTCATTTATTTTTATATTCATTTTTTCTTTCTTTCTTTCCTTTTATTTATTATTTTAAATATTTCCATATCAAATTTTTATCATTAATTTTTGTGTCTCAATAAAGCGAAATTTAGTCGTATGTCTCTGCAGAAGGTAACTAACATTCGAGTTAAATAAACAAGTTAATAAATAATGATGATGATTATCTTTTATTATTACCACTTTTGAATATATAGTGTAGGTAAATGAGGTTCACTGCGAATCTGTAAATTATAAACCACTGCTTAAGTGACTGAGTTTTTTCTCTAATATTAACGTTTAATAGTCCTTTTTTCTAACAATAATAACCTTATGTCCACGGAATAATTAAAACAGCTTAAATTTCGAGTCAATAGTATAAGAAGAGTTCTCTCCCTTAAGGAAACGAAAAAATGACAATAACGCGATCAAAGGTACTAGTGGTACAAAAAAAATATATATGGTTTTTATTTTTTCAAATTTTCCTGGTTTTTTTTTTTCATTATTCGCAACTAATCTTTCCTAATAATAAAGTGAGCAATAAACAAATATCTGCTGATGCAATAAATTTGACCTTTTGATAATTACTTTAGTGTTATACCATTTTGTTAATATAAGAAAGGATCATCTTGGATCTTTATAGTTATTAATTAAAAACAATAACTACTAAATTGAAAAATATAACTATTCCTAAAAGAAAACATGTCACAGGTGTTGCTTAAATAACTGTATAATTTCCTCCACGTTCTTTTATTTAAAAAAAAATCAAAAATCGTACAGCGTTAAATCCTGCCAATTTTATTGTCAATTTATATTATACTAGTGAGGAATTTCATAAACAGATGTACTCATTAAATTACATTATATTCCATTTAAATGCCACTGCTAATCTTTTTATTTACCAACTGCAAAAAACTATTATTTGTTAACTGTGCAGTAACAGCAGCAGCATGTATTTTAATTATAGTTCAAATTCAATATTTTTAGTCCCATTAGTTATATCTTTCCTGAACAAACATACCATTCAGTTAAATCCCTTGTTCATGGTATTTCAAAGTCATACCAATGTTTGAAAATGTTAAACAATTAGCTAATGGATGGAAGATTCATATAATAATATATTGTCATTTGATATGAATTATTAAGTAACGACTTGAAATTACACTGCAGTGTAGCATTCTGTTAAGTAACATTAAATGTACAAATTGTGAAATGCTTTATGAATAAAATGTAGACAAGAAGCTATATATATATATATATATATTAAATGTCTAATATGTATACTATTTAATATTTCTTTATAAATGAAAGAAATAAAATATTTTGAATCTATAAAGATTGGGGTTTATTAATGTTTTTTGACATTTAAATCAAGTGCTGTGTTGAAGGAGAGAGGTAGAATTTATACAAAAACAATACTAAAACAAATGTTAGGTGGAATATTAAATGCAAAATATGTTATTTTTTAATTGTTATATAACAGACAGACTGTGATTCATTTTAGCAAGTTGTTAACAAATAGAACTCACTAGACCAGAAGAACCTGTAAGTACTGAACTAACATGTTAAAGTTTTTAATTTCATTTAAAACATTTAACACATGCTGTACACTAACAGGGTGCAAATTAAAGTGTAATCTATAGCAGACAGCTGTACAAGCATTCCTTGAATTTTATAACAGCTCAGAGTGTATGTTTCACTTTACTTTTACATCAAAGAATAATGATATATAGCCTCTGTGAAAGCTTTATGTTAGTAACCTCCACGTGAACCTATTTATTGGCTTAGCTATCAAGTAAGTTTCATTTTGCACTGTACTGTAACATTAACAAAATCATAACTTTATAAGTTTAATTTTTTTTTTTTTTTTACTTCTGAAACTGAAACTTTTATTATAATAATTATATTGAAATATATATATATATATAAAATAATACACATTTTAAAATGCCTTTTGCTATTTAAAAAAACCATTAAAAATCTCTACTCATCACTCTTTGATGAATATATCTTACAACATAATCATCTTCAGTTTTCCTCTAAGTAACAAATTTTAACATTAAGTAATACTAACATTATTATTAATACTAATAATTTTGATAAACAGTGTTGGAAGACTGTAGGGAAATTAGTTTCTAAATGCACACTTTTATTTCATTCAGTAACTGACATTTTCCTGATTTCAGTCTGATTGTTTGTAAAAATTCTATCTACTGCTGGATTATTCCTGCAGTATACAATTCTCACTTCTATAAGTCAAACTTTCCTTAAAAACACTTCACAATTTGAATAACACTTCTTCTTCACAAAACCATTGCTGAATCACGTATTTTCTTCTCCAGAGTTGCAATCCACATCATTCTGACCAAAAACAATCACTAGCTTTAAAAGCTGACTGTCCAAGAAGAAATGAATCGGTTTTTTCAAAAATTTGTCACAAATTCCAGTTTCTTTCTTAACTGCTATCCAATAAGGAAGCCAATCTTTCACTACATCCATTCTGTTTCTATGTCCACTGTATTTATAAATAAACCATTCATCTGTTTTTCTCTCCAAGATTTCAGGAAGACACTTCCTCCACATTTATGTGTGAGATAAATCGAAGTCTCAGCTGCAAGGCTGGACGTAAGTTTCTAATCACTTTTTCCACTTCATTTTTCACTCCATCTCCAACAAACATGTACTTGATGTGGTAACTAGACTGAGTTAAGGAGATGTAAACAGCACATAATATAAAAAAAAGAAATATTTGTGTTAAATGAATCTATACAAAGTGTTTAATAATATTTTATTATCAAGAAAAACCAAAACAGTAATTCTGATGAAATGAATTGAGCAGATCTGTAATATTTAGTCAGATGATTTGGGAAGGTCTATGTTTAATCAGGTAAAATTTACTAGAATCAGATTCATCAATATGTATTCAGTGTTATTACCCAAAACTTTTGTTTTCAAAACTAAAGAAACAAAAAAGAAAAAAAGGAAAATTTAAAAAAACAAAACAAACTGAACAGTATTTAAAACTGGTGATGACAAAGGATACAGGAAATCACAGATCGGATCAATGTAATGCATGTGACTACTTGACTTGTCAACAGTCATCAGTATTTCATACAGCTCCATGGTGATCTGAATCAGAAAAACCACATTTAATTAACATTTAATATCTTGTACACACATATGTAATATTAAATGACAGATCTTGTGATGTGTTATTTTATCACTTTATAATTAATTTTTTATCTTTTGATTTTTATTATTTACATTACAAAAATATGCAGCATGAATAATCAAAATTGGATTTTATCTGTGAATAAACAAAAGTATTGTAAACATTACATTGTAAAATCAACATCCAAACATCATTGATCTGAATTTAATTATTCAATTGTTGTAATATAGCATTTAATGAAGACTATAAAAGCATTTTTATGTAAAAAAAAAAAAAAAAATACATTACAAATGAGAAATGAGTGATGGCTGCATAGCACTGTTATCAATTACTTTAAAAAAAAGGTTCAATTTGTTTGTAAATCAAGAAAAACTGACATCAAGCAGACAGCGAGTTCTTTCAAGATGAAATCTTTGTAGAAATGGTCCAATAAGATGACAGAGATACAAAAACTGTTCCTCTGTCTTGATGATGGGTTGCAGTCTGTCTTTGATAAATCTGCAACAACACAGACACCAAAAGTTTTTAAACAATGTAAGAGATTTGTATTGACAAACTTTTATAACACACTAAAACATTTCTTTTTTAAACTTTCAACAAATAAAAACAGGAATTTTCAGCTTCAGTGTTTCAAGTTATAATTTTGCTTTCATGGAAGGTTGACCAAAATATATTTAACTGAGAAAAACATTTATTAGCTTATGTAACAACAGTAACAGTTCATTCCATTGTTGTATGAGACTTAATAAACTTATTTAGCAAGAATAAATAAATTGCTGAATTATGGTTTAAAAAGACAATAGATTTTACTTTACTACTGACCATATACTGTCTGTAATAGACTTTTTATTAAAAAAAATCATAACAGATATAAGATTTAATTAACAGACCTTAAACTGAGTAGACTGAAGGGGGCAAAATGATTACAATTCTTACATTGAAACTGAATGAATTAGTCCAATAAATCTAAGGTATTTAGTGTTGTCCCTTAAATCAAGAATAAAATGTATCTAACATTTTACATCAGTGGTGAATGGTTCATCCAAAACAGAACAAAATGCTTGGGAAAGTAACATTTTGCATTGAGCAAAAACAAATGAAATGTTGTAATAAAGACTTGAAAGTGACTGAAACTGAAATAATTTAAGAACTGAAAAAGACCTGTGGATGACTCATAATGAAATAGTTCAAGAAGTGAAAATGTCTTGATGGTGACTGACAATAAATAGTTTAAGAATAGATAAAGACTTAAGGTGACTGATAATGAAATGTTTCAAGCAGCACCAATTTATACTAAACTCACACTGGAAGCAAACTCAGCTGGCCTATACCAGCGTGGTGCCAGATGGTGTGACAGAGGCCGAGGAGGTAGCTGCAGTGTTGTTCTGCAAAGACTGTGTGGCTGGTGTAGAAGTTGAACATCTGGAAGGGGTTGCTGTTTGGTGCTGGGGCTACAAGTTGAGGCATGCTCATGGCTGACACTATGTTTTCATGTAGAACTGTCCAGAATGGATCCTGAAAATATTTCATTTTATACAATAAATAATAATTTAAAGAGTAAAATACTTGAATGTTTAATGTGGATCAGAAATATCTTCTTAGAGAAAAAAAAAAATAATAATAAGAAGAAGAAATAGTATTAGTAATAATGCAATAATTATTATTTGGCCCAATATAAAAACATGTTGATATCAGATAATATATTTTATTAAGTAAATAAATAAATAATGAAGAAATAATAATAATTTTTTTGTCAGCAATATAAGTAGCTACCAACTATAGACCATTCACAAATTATTCTAGTATTATCACAAACATTCTGAAAAGAAACCAAAATTAATGACTTACAAAAACGTATATACAAAAGTGAATTTTGAAATGCTTTTTGAAACCACATAAACACATCTAAATAAGACAATGGTTTATGTTCTTATTTTAATCAGAATTTTTTTTTTTTCCATAATTTGCACATACAGTATACTCATATATAAGCCATTACTGCCCAAGATTCTTCAGATTTCAAACAACAAATAATTTATTTCCTGGTGTAAAAATACAAATTTGAATACAGAATAGATAACTTTTATTCTGTAAAATCATTTGCTTCCAAAATAATTCCTATTTTAGGGCCCCATGTCTGACACCACATTTGTTTTAGAGGTTAACAAAGAATATATAAAAGAGAAATAAAAATCAAACATCCAGTTTAAAACTACTAAAGGAGGTAGAACTATTGTTATTTACCGGTAAAGCAGTGAGGACAAGACCTACAGCGTTCATCCATGAGATGATTTTGTCTTGTGGAAGTTGTAGAAAACTGTAAAACAAAATTTAGTCTATTAAAATCCTATAAACAATACTGTAAATGATTTCATCTGTAACTGAGATATATGCTACATGTCTGTACACTAGCTATAATTCTAATTAGTAAGAAAACTTCATAGTCACTTTTTGTCTCGATCATCAAGATAGGTGTACCTCTTGAGGGCCACATCAAGAAGTGCTCCTCCCACTAGGTTGCTGTTTGCTGGAAGAGCCATCAGCTCCACACAGGTGGCATGCAGGGCATGTGCAGCAGGATTTGGAAACTCGTTGAATCTCCAGTCACAACTGGGAAAGGGAGGTGGAATTTTACCAGAAATAGATGAAAACTATTAAGGAAAACTAACTGATTTTACATAGAGATTCTTTTAAAAATGCCAGCAACAAGTTTTAACATTCTGCAAAGACAACTAACATGTATATCTGTCTGGCTGTCTGTGCCTCTGTCTATATACATACACACTTTTATATTTATTAACTCAAAATAATTCAAGATGACTATAACACAGTTACAGTAAAATAAATACCTAGCATAAATGAACAAAACATAACAAGACTGAATATAACTAAACAAGTGAATTAACTTAATGAATCAATTATTTAATCTCGCAACCTAAATGAATACTGACCTCTAACAGCAAGAACTTTAACTATGGTATTAGTAAGCAATGAGCTAGATGAATTAAAATGTGACATAAGATAATGGAGATTCTGTTATAACTCAATGTGCTATGTTCATTAAAGCAGTCTGTATATGTACAGTGGAAATCAAAGAGGTTAAGAGCTTTATTTAATCATGTCATTATTTATCCATTATATCTCTGTGCTATTTGTCAAAACACAACCATTTTTTTTACTTGAAAACAAATTACAGATATTTTACAAAAACAAAATCTTGTAAATAAAGGATACTGTCAACAAGTCTGCCAATAAGGCGGACATAATACTCCTGATCTGGAATCCAGTCAATGTTGTCTGGTGGCATCTGTAGGTAATGTCCATAGTCCTTGGACAAACACCAGTTCGGTGGTCGAATGTCCTTGAAAGCACCTGAATACAAAATAAATAAATCATGACTGTACTATAGTAAGAATGTGGTCCCATGCTACGGATACAAGCTGAAACAAAACATTCTAAATTATTATTAGCAAGACAAATTAGTGTGGAAATTTATTTTTTGGCATAAGTTAGGAATCCACTATCTGAACTGTGACTTCCAGATTTCCTAAAGATAAGAATTTTTATTAATTAAATCCCCCCACCAGTTTATTATCATTTATGTATATAAAAATAGTTTTAATTATATAGAATTCTATATTATTTTTGTTTAAAATTAAGTTTGATAGAAAATCACCTTACCAATAATGGCATGAACAAGTCGTCTCTTGAGACTGGATTTTCCATTCAGTCTTTTCTCAAAGTAGAACAGTGTGTTATACAGATATGTTACAGGTCGGTCTGACAATAAACAAATAATTTCAAATAAAACAGTGAATTATTAAAATTACAGAGAAATTCTCAGGTGTGTTGAATTTTAAAATAATGTTTCTAATAAAATCACTTTATGAAAATGAAAATAAAATTTAATATAATAAAAGGAAATAAAATTAACTGCTAATATTATACAATATTATATATTCTTTCTTTCATGTTGAAAAGTTTTTTATTTTTTTAAAATTCAGGATTAAAATAAAGAAGCAATTCCTACATCCATGAACAGCTGAATACATATCTACAAAGGTAAGTAAGAAAATGTACCATGGAATTTGTACAAGCAGCCAATGTTGTCAAGAATATTCTCCAGGATCTTCTGAACAGGACTAAACTCCAGCAGGCGATGAATAGTGACATCCAACACCTGAAAGAAACTAAATATTTTCATTCCAAAATATATCATCATAATAGCAATGTTTACAATAAATATCTTTCATACAACCCTATTTATATAACACATTATGTATAAAGTAGATTAGAACTTTCTGTTGCTATCATGGACATATTCCAACACAAGAAAATTTATAACTGATACTTGTAATATACAACTCACTGGAAGAAACCTCAGACAGACATTTCCAAAGTACACAGGTAAGTACTGGTGATGAATTGGATTGTTCAGATCCTGGATTCCTTCATAATAAAACTTCTCTGGGTATTTCTAAAAATACAGACAAAACATATGGTGTAGAGACTTTAAAATGATCCTACAAATTAATGCTATCTTAATATAAATATATAAATAATTTTGACTGTAACAATCTGAAGACTTTACCAAACATGAACAAAAACAAAGAACATGTCACTGCCCACTAGGTTGTTTTGGGGTGGGCTTTTTAACTATAAGTATTTCCTGTAAATGAAATAGAATTTGAAAAATGATCTCATTACTGAGATAAGAAAGCTATATGTAGATGTTGTAACTGATTATGTAACAACCAAACAGTGACATAAATGATCAGATAATAAATACCTTGTGGAAAGCCATGTGTTTTTCATGCCAGTTGCTCTGTAGCCAGTGCTCCGGGCTATTCTATAAATTATTTAAAAAATGATAATAAGATTAAATTAAAAATAAATGTTGTAATATCACATAATTAAATCTGGATAGAGAAGAACTGATAATGGAAATTAAATCAGAGAAAAAAAAATGTATAACTTTCGAAAATAATTTCTCTTTGGATCTGTAGGGGCCAATACACCAAATTTTTATTTGTTAAGTCAAAAGTCCAGACATTTAACATATTTAAATGAAACAAATAGGAGAACCAAATATTTAATTTAGCCTCACCTCTTTGACAAACTCATGTACTCTGTTTTTAAATTCAGCCACATTCAGCAGCAACAGTTGAACTATGAGAAATTTCACTTGTGCTTCCTTCCCTTCCGAGTTACGCAGAACCTGATTCATAAAAAAAATTATTTTAGATATTTTGACAAAGTAATTAAATAGAAAGTAACATCATTGTTTAACTATTAATAAAGTAAAAATTGAATAAAAATGATTAAAAAAAAGACACATGCAGAAATGTGTTGTTTTGTGAAGGGAAGGTCAAGGTGCGGGGAAAATAAAAAAAATGTCTTTAAAGAAGTATATCATAGAAACAAAGTTTACTGGAATCTATTCTTTTAAAAACAGTAACAAATGTCTTCTGTTTTTATTCTTTAGAAAATAAAAAATAATAATAAAATAAAAAATAAATAAATAAAAACAAATAAAAATTTAAATAAAAATAATATTATCAAAAAAATATATAAAATTATAGTTTTTTATTAAAGCAAATAATTAAAAGAGAGGCATAAAACTAATGATATATTACCAAACACAAAACCATTCTGTCTATTGTGATTATGTTGCTGCGCCAAATTATTTCTGTCAAGGCATCAAGATACTGAAAATAAAATTTAACAAAATCATAAATTATCAGCTTAATTAAAACCTTTTAAACTAACTTCAATTACAATTAATTTAAAATATATATACATCAAATAATACATTAAGATAGCAAATAACAATATTGTACATTTCATTCAAATGTACTTTTCACCTTATGAATGAATTCATTAAGTCAAAAAAATGTGTTGGTTTTTATAACTCAAATGAATATAAGTTTAAAAAAATATAGTTTTAAATGTGTTTACCCTGTTGATATTTCCAGAACCTTGTGTGTTGGAAAACTCGTAAACCAGGTAATCAGCAAATGTTCTGAGATGAGCAGACAAACATCGTGGTCCCAGTCGATCAAGAACCCTGATTTAAACAAACATATTATTTTATGATTAAAAATGTGATAGTTTGAAATCCAGTAGGTTAAACAGTTAGATATGGTAATGTATAAATAAATAATTAACATGATAGATTAAAGATGCTGTATTTATTGTAATACATTTAAACCCAAAAGGAGAAAGAACTGATGGATCCTTTTGTTTTCTTCTGTTTCCATCAATTTCCTGACAGACTGAAATTTATCTGTATTTCTACTAAATATAACTCAAGATAAGATCACTGAATATTATATCAATATACAAACAATACAGATTTTGTGTATTTAAAATGTGTTTAAACTTTGTTACTTAAAAGCTGTAGGAGGAATTCGGTTCTCTTCCAAAAGATTTTTCCATACAATACTGAAATTAAATAAAACAGATGTATTTATAAACAGTTTTTCATAATTTTGAATTCTGCCAGATTATTATCAATTATATAGAAAGGATGGTGTTAAGTTTTTATGTTGCAAAACAAAAATATCATAAAAAATAAAGAAATAAAAACATAGATTAAATCTGTGTTTTAGAACCTAATTAATTTACTTAATATAAATGTGCATACAAACTGGATAAGCAGTTATTACTGCAAGACAAAATCAGAAGTTAAACATTTAAAATATATATACAGAATAAAATAAATATATAAGCCTACCACAGAAAGATTGGTGCTATTCCCTGCATGGAGAAATGAGCTATAATGTTATTTTCACTGTTCATACCTAAAATAAATAATAATATAACAATTTATAATTGTAATATTTTCTTCTCTTTCCAAAAATGTTAATAAATATTAATATAAATTATTCTTAACAATAACTTTCATAATTAATTAGAGTGTTTTAATATTAAACAACAGCCTTAAAAAATTTCAGAAATAAAGTTTTTCTAACATTTCAATCTTTTTCACATATCCTTTTTTGCCTATGAATAAATGTTAATATTTTATTTTGTTTTTATTCTGATAAACACCTGTTTCAGTAAGTGAAAATTCTTCTTACCACTTTTCCATTTCTTGTATTCTGCTTCTACATTCCTCTTGAGCATGGTTTTGTCTTCCTTGGTGACAGGATTCTGACTGAAGAATTCCACCAAACTCTGTGGAAAGTACTGAAGTGTATATGATGGCCAGCCAATCGGAGTATTCTGCATGATTGATGTGAGAATATCTTTACACCAGTTTGTTGCATGACTATCAACTCCTGCAAAAATAGTAACAGTAATAACAATATATAAAAAACCCAACAGTAATAAAAATAATAATACATAATAACATAAAATTTTAAAATAACAACAATTAGAACAACAATAAATCAATAAATAATTTTAAAATAAATAAATTCAATATTATTATTATTATTATAAAAAATCTTCAGAACAGTAATTATAAAATAAATATAGAAAAATAATAATGACTATATTCAATGGAACAAGTTTCTCTGGTGAACAGAATAACTCAGATATTAAGCTTTTAACTATAATTTCAACCCTCATTTTAGTACAAAAAATTAAAAATTAAAAGAAATGAATAATAAAGAAGAATAATTAGAGCATTAATAATATAACACACTTTATAAAATATCTGTGCTGTTTGACAACTTATCTTTGTCAGATGTAAATAATGGTATTTATTTTCACAGAGGTGTCTGAAAAACAATAAATAACCTTTGACAGATAGACCTATAAATGGATGGACAGACTGATAGATGAATAGATGGATTGTCAGAATTAGGCAATAAAACAATAAATAAATAAATAAAAATATAAATAGGTAAATACCTGTGATGTGCATGGCTCGAGCCAGGGTGATGATGAGAGCTCTGTTCAGCTCCTCTGACTCTCCTGCGAGAAACGCCTGCGACTTGGACTCACTTGATATACGAGACAACTGAGGCTGCACCTCCGAGCTTCCCAAACTGATTATCAGTCTCAGAGCTGTGCTTTCAACACTAACACACAAAAACAATAATAACAATACAGTAATAATAACAATAATAATAATAATAATAATAATAGGGGAGAAAATAACAATGATGATAATAATAATAATAATAAAAATCTCAACAGTGATATAATAATGTATAATAATGAATGAATGAATGTTTAATGTTGTCCCAACATGAAAAGAGATCAGGTGATATAGTAATAATAATGATAATGATGACAATATATGTATACAAAAATGGAAAAGAAAAAAAAAGGAATATTTATTTTTAAGTTGGATAATTATTTTATTGTTTTTATAAATAAAAATAAATTTGTTTAAAAAATAATGTCTGAAATTATTTATAAATAAAACCCTAATATAAAAATTATTAGCTTATTAATTTAATATTTATTAGTAATGATGATGATGATGATGATGATGATGATGATGATAATAAGAAGAAGAACAACAACAACAAAAAAAGCAACAACAATAATCATAAAATGTAAGCAAATGAATATAAACTCAACAAAGTGTTAAGTCTTTATTCAAAATTACTGTTTTCCATTCTATTCAGTATTAAACCAACTGACCACAGATGTAGTTGATTTTGATTGGTCTGCTGTATGGAAGCCAGTGTGTGCAGATGACCGAGAAGCTGGACTCTGTAGTGTATCTGTGTGTGGTGCAGTCTGTAACTAAACATCTCCAGCAGTGTGTGTAATATACCCAGAGCATGACTGTTAAATACTGTTGGCAACAGCTGACCTTAAAATTAAAAAAAAAAACATAAATAAATAAAATAAAAAAATAAAGAAATCAAATAATGTATATATTATTAATTAATTATTTTCATCCTTTATTATAAGCAAAGATTTCACACCATTAAAAACAGTCACATGAAAATATAAACACATTAATAAATCTGTATTGTATAAGAATATGAATTTTAACACATTAATGTATAACATTAAATGTTAAAACAGTCAGATCATGTATAATATTAAAAATTAATTAAAGAAAATAAAAAATAATATTTATGTTAAATACAGTTGGCAAAAGAGAACTTAAAAACAAGTTAGTCTTATGTGACAAAACTATCACAAACAAAAATTACTGCAAAAACATTTGGTATTAATAATGAAGAGAAAATACTTCAGGCAGCAATAATGTACATTACTGTACATAAAGATGTCACTGATTTCTTGCAGTTATACATTTCAAAGAAATAACATGACTTTATGATTACATGTGTTATTTATAAATATTAATGTATTAACCCATACCCTAATACAAGGTAATAATAAATTTATTCTGAAGAAAAGAAACACTATGCTGTAAACTTACTGATGAAACCTTTGATTCCAAGAGACTCTATTTCCATGTAGACCAACAAACGACTGTAAGTTTCCACCAAGGCTGGAGCCAGGGCCATGTTTTGTTTGGTCTTGGCAAGGCGGATAACTCTTGTCACAATACTGTGAATGAGACTGCAAAATGAAAAGAGTTATATGAATAATCAACATACATATTATTTTTATCTTTAACCGACAAATAGTGATTCCAATTTCGACTTCACCTCAGGAAATGTTAGTGATCATAATTCCATGAGTTATGACAGAATCAGTGGTATATCAGATCATGTTCTAATCATTTCAGAATGACCCACATCATCATGAACTTCTACCACAGTTCACTTTTTTGTCATTAGGTATCAAAATCACCTAGGTAGTTAAAGGTTAAACAATAATTTGTCATGATCTATGGAACAAACAATAATTCTGTCAATCACAATAACCAGGACAGAATACATCAAAGATTTAACTAGTTATAATTATTTTTCTCTTCTCCCAGAACCATGTCATTTCTAATATTACTGTTTGCACTGTCAGAAGTACAAATATTTGAACCACCATCCTTGGCATGATGATTCAACATTGAAAAATATGGAAAATTTTCTAGTTCCTATCAACTGGAGGACTTTATACCATCATTCTCAAAAAACAAAGAACAAAGACTCACCTCATTTTAGCATGAACAGTTAATGAGTCCAGCAGATTCATATCAAGTGGTTTTGTTGGTGCTGAAGCCACTATATTTCCTGGCAACATTGTTGTGTTTTTGGTGTTTCCATAGACACTTTCTATGAGGATCCCCATAGGCAGGCAAAAGTAGTCTGTGTTAGTGCTATCTGCAAATTATTAAAATACAACCTTAATAATAAATAAAAATAAAAATATTAAATTGCAAAATTTAAATCATATACAGTATTTATTTGTCTTTCAGTTAATTTTTTTAAATTATTGAATTCTCTGTTTAAATATTTATTTCAATGTAAGAAGCAGCCAGTACAAGACAGGGACTTTGTCATAGACATATATAATTAATACAATATTCTGATTAATTAGCATCATACTGAAAAATAATGAGACTGATTAATCAATTAAAATATTTGAAAATAATTTCTTAATATTTAGTATTCAAATCAAAGCTTTACACCTTCAACAGTACTGAAAAGTCTTGTATTCTATACTAAATGAGGCAAATGTGTTTTTAATAACAGAGGACACATACATGCATTACACAGAAGAGCTATTGTGAAGTCATTCAAATTAAGATTCTTGTTGTTCATCGTTTGCTTCAGAAATCTAAAAGCAGAAGACATTTTCAAATATTACTTAAACAGCTACTTAATGATGTAAAGATAAAACTTAAGATGAAATGTGCTCATCTTGTGTTTTGGCTTAACATATCTAAACTGTTATCATATTATTCTATGTGTAATGGACAAATAATTTTTAAATTAATCATCACAGTTGTTTTCTTGCTTTTCTGCAAATTATTTATTTTTTATTAAAATAAGTTTGAATAAACAAAGTTTTGTCTGATAAGTTAAAATGCATTTTATTTTTATCAACCTACTCCAGATGTGACCTAAGTCCAAATGGTATTGGTCTCTGAAGTCTGAGTTTGTCACTCTGTTCAGCTTTTTTGTTCAGATGGATCCAGATACAAGTACTAGCCAGGGCATGAGTGGATTCAGCTTTTGTCACATCTGGCATTGGAATGATTTCATTACTGGAATACAGTAAGTCATAGAGTTTCATCACAGGCAAAAAATCTGCCAGCTGTAAAATGAATAGAAAATATATATCAGTACTTTATACAGCAACAATTAATAGGCATAGTTATGAAGAGAATAAAAAAAACACTTACTCTTATACAATTTATTAAAATAATAATAATAATAATAATAATAAAATTAAATAAATAAATAAATAAACTAAATATTAGCTCAAATATGGCTGCAGTTTATAGTAGCTGATGCAGAGTTTGAGGGATCTGTGACCTATTTACCAGTTTTGGTTCTATGCATATATATATATATGACAATAAATATTTTATTTTATTTAATGTTATTTTTTAAAAAAAAAATGTATATACCAATATTATTATAAAAATCAGTTCTGTGTCTTTTACCAAATGATTGACAGGGTTTGAATGACTGAAACTTACTGGATTTTTCTGAATGCTGCCTGATATAAACTGTAACAAAACCCACATCAGATGATCTCGTCCCTTCTTCAAGTTCTTCCCCTTCAACTGAAAACATCAGTATTCAAATACAAAATAAAAAACAGTGCTTCAAGGGTAAAGAATTCACATTTTATCTTCATCTTTGTTTTTGATTTTGAAGAAGACATTTTGAAAAAAATAATATTTATTTATTTTATTTTAATATAGCTGTCTGATGAAATGATGGCAGTTTCTTTTCTAGTATTTGATATTCATCAAAAAATTAGATAAAAACAAAATTTAATAAAATAATTTTCTGACAAAGATAAAATTCAATGATAAACAATAACACAGATTAATCATCTTCCTTTTTTTCCATTAATCATACTATTAAACAAACATACCTTCTCATAAAGGGACAAAACCATGTGAGGAAAACTAGCAAACTGAAAGAGCACAAAATAGATCATCTGACTAGACAAATGTTGCCATAGCAACTGACTGAGACCTGCATCATCATTTACAGATTCATTTTCTGATCTTTCCATTGCCAGGACAACCAGATCCACCAGCTGTTCTTCCAGAACTTCACACCTCTGTTTGGCCTAAAAACAAAATGAAATATATTAAACATTTATTACCTTTTCATCACAGAATTTATAATAATCCAAAATCTAAGCTGTGCAAAATAGAAATTAATATAATATGTGAAGTAAATAATAATAAAAAATATATATATTAAACTAAATGGCAGAGCATTACAATTTCAACAGAATTATAGATTATTATCTTAGGTCCTGATTTTCCCTATTAAATATAAGTTCATTTGATAATGATTCCGATTCTTCCAGTTAATTTATAAACATTAGACCAATTTTAGTTATCTCAGTGTACCAGTTCAGTTAAAACCATAACTTTTTTTATCAATCCTTGATATTTTTAGAATTTATCATTTGGATTTAAAGCTGCTTCTTTTTTTTTAATACGATGCCTTGACAACTGAAAATGCCATATTTCACATACTGTGGAAAAAACCATAGGTCTTAATTTCAGTAACATAAATCATTTTATATATACTTATATCTCTATTATATTTAAAATTAATTTCTAAATAACATATGCATACATTAGCTAAAATATAACCAGCATATAAATTAAAAAATGCAAATTTAATTCAAACTATAAAATATCCTTAAAAATAATCATCATCTTCATAAAGAAAAACTAACTTGCCAGTATCTCTGGTAAATCCATAACCAATACTGGGTACCAATTAATAAAATCACACTCATCATGCAGTTTAAACATGTCCAGTAATTTACAAACCATGCTGGAAATAATACTTGCCTGATGAGCTGCACCCCAGAAACGTTTCACTGTTATTTGCTTTCATGCATATAAACATTTTTGCAATAAAATATCTAAATATATATTTACCCATACTAATAAAATTATCATACCTATACCCCTACCTTAAAACCATGTATACATATATAAATATGTGAAATGTAACCAAAGTTTTATTGGGAGAAGAAAGAAAATGTTTTATTTAATGATACATTTTATTTATTGTTATATGATACAGAATTTACTGCAAGAAATTGTCTGTATATTTTCAACCAATATTGAAAAGTTTTATTTTTAATGGACAAACAACGTTTTTAAAAGAGCCACATACCTAACTTAATAATTCAGGTCACTAGGACAGAGATATAAACACATGCCTGTCAATTTTGTATTATTAACATGTTTTGAAAATCTATTTCTGCCTCTGTTTTTAATTTTTTTGGCTGGGGATCTTGTTGTACTAGTCAAAATGTCACACATATATAAAAAGATACTCTAACTGAAAAACATATCACTGAAAAGTAAATGAAATTTAAACATGAATTAAAATATAAATGAAAATAAAAAAAGTAAATTATGTTTGGGCACATAAGACATTTGTAATTATTGATCTACAGATCCAGAATAGGTTTTCAAAATAAATGAAAGTCTTAATAATCATTTCAGATAATATTTTTGACTGTCCATCAACACATAAAATATGTGTTTTAAAACTGAATAAGATTAACTTTCAGCAGGGATTTCATGTATATAAACACATCATACTGAATATTTAATTCAATCACCTTTAACAATAAGCTATATTGTTCTTCAATGAACAAAGCAGAAAAAAGTATTCTTTCGTTAAACATATTTTGGTTTTGTTTTCATAAACAGTATACACACTTGCTTGAATTATGAAATATTTTTAGCACATTTTTCTAGTATTTTAAGTGAAATAAAGATACAAAAAAGAAAGATATAAAAAAATTAAATGTACAAATGTATTCGTAATTTCACCCTAAATAATATACTTTTTATTTTTATTTTTTTTATGATTTATTTTGTTTATTAATATAAGTAAGTGTATCACAACACACATGAACACAAACATTGGCTTGATTTTTATCACTGCATAAAAATGAAAATTAAAAACAAATCCAGTATCACAAATATAATAAAAACCACACATGGTGCATAAAAATATAAAACCAATTGTTATAATAATATATTATCTGTTAAAAAATAAATAGTAAGTATACAAATATGAAACCAAAAACACCAGTTAAGCAAGAAAGCAAAAAGCAAACAAAAGTACAAACTAACATACCAATTTACAATCCAACTCGCTGACTAAACTGGGTAGGATAATCTTGAAATAGTTTGGAAAATTTATCACAAACATACATGTATATTCAAAATTTCTTTTTTAATTTTGAGATGTTTGCTTCTTTATGTTTTATATATATATATATGCTGGAATAAGATATAATTTCCAAAAAGAACACCAAAACAAAACAAATAATAACAACAAAATAATTATTCAGTGAATATTAAACATTTCTTTTATTAGCTTTGTTTTCAGCAATAAATTAAAAAAAAAAGCTTAGAAAATAAATTTAGTTACAAGCTCTTTAATAAGTGTGTGCAGATGTATGTTTGTGTGTGTATGTGTATTTGTGTGTGTAAATACACACACACACACACATACATGTGTGAACTCACACTTTATTTTTGAGCTAAGTTCTAAAAACTTCAGTGTTTATTTTCTAACTTGACATATCCCATTTAGTTTTTTATTAATAAATAAAATAAGAAAAGTATTTCTTAATAGATTTCTGAATAATGTATAAAAAAATTAAATATTATCTGCCATTTTGTTAAAATGATTTAATACTGCTATATATTAATTCTGTATCAAAAACGTGATACTGATTATTAAAATTTAAATTTAAAACTATATGCAAATGTCATTAATGTTGTTTTTATTTATTTTTTATGTTTAGGTTGTTGTTTTTTTGTGTGGGATTTGTTTTTTGATCTCATCTGAGCATAAACAGCCAACACATAAGTCAAAAATTCTAATTAGATAATAATCAGTTAATAATTCTGAATTCTATTACATATGACTAAACAACCTACTATTTTACTGATTTAAACCCAAGAAAAAATTATCTTTAAGTAAAAAAAAAAAAAAAAAAAAAATATTTAGAATTTGTTCAGACTTGTGACCTATTTTGCTCAACATCAGAAAATTTGCATTTACTGAGTTGTTTTTATTCTTTTATTTATTATTGTTAAAAATATATTTGATAAAAAATAAATAAATCAAATATACTTTATTTTGGGATACAATAAGTATTAAATGTCTTTTTTCCAAAGCATTTAATACAAAAGGTGTTTAAAATAATTAAAACAGAATGCAGTTTAATAAATAAACTGGACTAAATGAAAAAAAACTGTGTTCACAAAATAAACAAACAAAAAACAAAACAATTGTTTACCTCCACCAAACATAAAGAAACAAAAATCAGTTACAACATTTTTTAAAACAACTAATAAAAAATAAACTACATATAATACTTTTACAAAAAACTTCAATTTTATAACTGAGATGGTTATGACAACATCTATTTTACTACAATACACAAAAGTAAAAGATTAACTTGCAGAAGCATTAGAGCATTTTAATCATGAAAGTTAAGACATTTTTACACGTAACATATATAATATTATTTGTCAGTATTACCTGTTTATTTAATGTCAGCATGTTACAGACCATCTCTCTAGAATATGGCTGTTCCAAGACATAGCGTAACAGTCCAGTCTGAGGTTGTTGCAAAACCTGAAAAACATTGTTAATGTTATTTCTCAAACTGAAAAATCTGCATAAAGTGTTAATATTATTTCTCAAACTGAAAATTCTGCAATGCATTGTTAATATTGTTTCTCAAATACTGCAAAATCTAAGATACATTTTTAATATTATTTCTCTAATTGAGCAAAATCTTAAATATATTGTTTAAAATTATTTGTCGAATTCTGCAAAATCTAAATACATTTTTAATATTATTTCTCAAACTCTGCAAAATCTTTACAGTATAATGTTAACATCATTTTTCATTCTTGGAATGTCATTACTGTGTGAGGTTAAAAGCAATGAATAAACTATATGCCTTATCACTGGAAAGCACAAAAAACAATAGCCAGATATACACAATTTAAGTAAGAAGTGCAAAGAGAAATGAAAATCTATATTTTCTTTGAATATTATTTAAACAAAACAATTATGACAAAAACACAACATAACTATAATAGTGGAAAGTTTCTTCAATTAAAAGGTTACACGCTTCATTACTCTTTAATACATACTTTATCATAGGGCAGAGGTCCAACCAGCTGAAAATGAAGACTCATCTTGCTGAGGTGCCACACATTGTTCATAGACATGGAATGACCTACCACTGGTAACAGGTGATGTCTGCCTTAAAACATAAAATTTATTTACACTGTAAAAGTGGCAATCAATAGTAATAAATCATGTATGTATCTATACTATAAAAATTTTGATTCATTTATAATGAAATTACACAAAATGATTATAAAATAACTAAACTTCAAACTGCAATCTTTAGAATTTTTTTTATTATTTGTAATTAAATTGTATATAAATAATTTCACCATAATATTTTTTAACTGGTTAATATTAAATATATGTTAAATATTCTGTATATATCACAGAAATATGTCACAAATAAGCAGTATGTATCTAACAATACACTGGCATTCTACCTACCAGATATAGATACCATTTGTGCAGCAGGTCTGAAACTGTTCACATAATCTGAGATTAATTTTCCCATTCTCTAGAAAAGCAGAAAAATAGTTTAAATAATAATGATTAAATAATACATTTTAAATAAATGGAAAACCTTTCTCTTTAAATAATTGCCTTAATAAACAACTGACTATGATTTAAATAATACACAGATAAAGATTTCTGAATTTTAAAACTGCTATATTAAAATATAAATAATTCTGTTCTTACCCAGTCTGGCCAATTATAGACATCCAGACACACCTTAGTGATTTCATTCACTGCAAGGTAGGCTGGGAGGAGACAAGCATTGCGGTCAAGAATATATTTCACAACCTAATTAGATATCAGATAAAAAAACAAATTAGACATATTAGTTTCAGTTTAAATCTGAAACAGAAACATTTACCTATTTCTATTAACACATACATACAGCAACATTCTACCTGTATCTTTTCTGTTGTTATTTCGTAAACATTTTGAAAATTACTGATTGGTTTTACTACATTTTAAACATTTTTATCAAATAGCCATCTCAGAAATTGTGAACCATTAATTACTGTGTGATTGAAAGAACAAAGTAAATTTCAGCAAGCAAATCTTTTATTTTTTAAATTTTATCAATTCTATCTAATTAAAATTATTATTATTATTATTATTATTATTTTAAATATGAAGTTTGTTCTTAATTTGAAATTTAAAAAAAATAAATAAACAAATGCTTAAAACATTTACCTCAACTGCAGCTTCTACCTGTACAAGTGCAGCAACATTTTCTGCTGGTTCTGAATTCTGACACTTTTCCAGAATAATACGAAGAAGATCTCTTACACCCTGATAGTAAAACAACCGCTAATTTCAACAGTATTTATTAACATCCCTTAATATTATAATTTAAGACAGGTATTTATATAAAACCTCAGCACATTTGTGTACAAAATCAATTTTTAACAAATATGATACAAGTGAGGAAATTTGTTGTTCTTTGTAATATTTTTTACCAATAACGAATAATGAATTGTTTGTATTTACTTACTATGACCTCTACTATTCCACAGAAAGTAAAGTATATACTGTAATCATCTATTTTAATTTTAAACAAATCACTTTCTCAGTCATGATATATATTTACATTTCAGTCATGCTTTCAGTTTATTAAAATTTCAATTTCAAACTCTGAACTTGTTCAGAGATTGTAATGGCAGACTGCAATTAAATAAAGAATGTTATTCTTCAAAAGAAGACTTTTTCAAACATCATACCTTGTATTCAACTCCACCAATAATCCTTCTTATTAAAGAAAAGGATGCCTTCCACTGTAAAGGTTGTTTATAGCTTAACCCTTCATATGATAACAACTCATCACAAATTTGTCTGTAAATAAAATCAAATATTAGCTTAATATTATCAAATTATATATATTTTCTTATATTTTTTCTGCAATAAAAATCTAGAAATATTACCTCCTTGGTCCTCATTCAATACAAGTTAACACATAACTGCATTAATAAAAGAAAGTATTACTTCTAACAAATATTTTTATTAACATTAATACTGAGGAAATAATTTAGTAAGCTTTTTGGGACATTCAAAGTACTAATACTGAATTGTCCCAATAAATTAATTCTGTGCCTTTAATAAAAACAATTATTAACATCACTGTCTAGTTAAACAATGTATAAATAGTTCAAATTACTTTATTCCATTACTTTATTATAGTTAGAAATGAGAAGCATATGATGTAAAGAAATGTACAGTTAAGTGAAACGAAAGGTTTCTGATTTTTTTTCCACTTTTTTTGAAATATGTAAAATATACTTACTTAGCTGACATAATATTGTCTTCCACCATTTTTTCCAGAAGGTCACATAACAGTGTCACCCGTTTGAAATTAAACTGACGATAAAGACACTGAATGTAACTTCTTAAGGCAATATCATGTGATTCCTAAAATAAATAAATAAAATAACAAATAACACACTTAAAAAGATGAATATGAAGATGCTATCTAAAATTTAAAAATTAAACCATCTTCAGAAACATGCATCAAAATAATCAATAGTTAATAGTGCATATCTGTAATACAAAGTTATATTAGTGAAAGTTTTCAAAACTGAATAAGATGAGTAAATCAGTATTTTTGGTTTCCATCATATAAAGGTTGAGGGACACAAATCAAGGTGTGTTGTGTCATCAGATCAATTCCTGTTCAAGGATGCGCAACTGATGTTATTAAAGTCATGGTATGTACCATCATATCTGTGGGATTTCAACATTTAATACATATTTCATTTTTAAAAATATTCTAAATTTATACACACCTGGGGAATACCCTGCCATAACTTTTTCATTCGTTCACAAGTGAAAGTTTTATTTGATTTATCATTTTCCTCGTTAAAAACAATAAAGTTGCAAAATGCCTCCTCAATGGCTTCACCTCTCTGAAATTGAAATATTAAATCATAAAAATAAATATTACATTCTGCAAAGTATTTTAGAAACGGTACATTTTTTTTATTTTTTTTTATCATAAATGTTTATATAATTATTAGCATGCACTCAACAAACTGTAAAATTATTTTTAAAAAAATTGTTTTTCCTTTATAAATTTTGTTTCAAATTATGTACAGAATTTTCATAGCATTTTAATTATAAATCTAACATGCATATTTTTGGTATATTTATTTACCTATTTATTTGATCTTTTTTATTATTTTTTTTTCAGAAGGTAAATTTAAACATGGATTGATATAGTTTATACTGAAATATGTTCCTGTACATTATTAATATGCATATTATTTACTCATTTATTTTTATGTATAATAAATACATAAATATATAAATAAATTTTAAAAATATTTTAAAAATTAAAAAATATATAAAAGAATAATAATAAATAACCCCTCGGGTCTCAGTCTCAATATCTGAATACAATATAATGATTGTAGTGAATATATACCATTATTATTATACGCAATCATTTAAAATTTGATATTAAAAATAATTTAATAATTTAAAAATAAATAATTAAACGTCAAAAATCTATATTTAGGCCTCTATGATAAACGACAATTAGAAAGTGTATAAATTAGTCAATTTTAAACATTATAATATTATATTTATCATAGCATACTATATGTAATTATATTTTATTATTATAAATATAAATATTTTATATTTACTTAATTTACGATAATATTAAAATAATAAAATAAACACCAGCAATTCGGATACAACTTCATTCACTTGTTCTTCGACGGATTTAACGCTCATTTTAAATATATACTATTGCAGTATATTAACAAACAAAAACAAAACAAATAACTATTTTGATTTAAAGCAAATTTCTCTTATTTAATGTTTTCCATCTTAAAACACTGACTTTTAATACTTGGTTTCGCTGTATGTTAAATAATATAAGCAATAAATCTAAAACAGTTATCAGTCTATGAACAAAAACATTTATTTCCGTTTCCTGACGTGATGTACAATGTAGAATTTAATATATATGTGAACATTAAATATTTGATTCCCGCTGTTGATTTAATTCTAATAAAGAAACACGTTATTACACACACACACACACACATTTATAAATTAATTAATAAATAATATTAAAACTAATAAAAAACGTTTAATTAATATGTCTAGTTCGAAAATCTCGAATGTTTTATGCGTTTTTAATACTTGTTTATTTATCTTTATAATAATAATTTAAATTTGTTTTTTTTAATTTAGATACTTACTCATTTATTTAGCCTATTTGTTATTAAAAAGAAATTATATCATTTCTGTTCTATACCTCTGGTGAACAGTGCCCCCAAGATAACTTATTTTCAAGCATGAGATATTCTGCATTTGCCACGCGAAGACAAGTTCATGTTGGTGAAGATAAATACAAAGATTACCATATGTAATATCAATGTTGAAATGCGAATCATGAACAGTGCCATCCATGTATGTTTGTGTGGTGTCAAAGATTCATCTGCAGAAAGATAACGCTGATGACGCCAACAAAATATCAGTTTATTCCAACAAGAGTGCAGAATTATTTTAAGACCGGCGAGACACAAATAAACACGCATTTAATATTTCCAAATCTAAACTGCAACACTTTGTCACAGATTCCTTCACAATAAATAAATAAATAATAATTAAAAAAAAAAAATCTTAAATGTTAATTTAAAATTAATCTATCAAAATCTTAATTTATTTAAAGTTCAAAAGAATTTAGGTACGAATTAGAGAGTTGAACTAAAATTTTGTGATAGAACGAGAAAGCATTTTGACTGCTTTGCTTTTCTTATTAAAAGTCGTGTCTTTGTTTTACTTCAGGAATGTTATTTACAAATCATAATTTAGAATTTCATTTTGAACAATACTATATATTGATGGTTTGAAATTTTTTCTTTTAATATACTTTATTTGTTTGTTTGTTTGCTTGCTTACATTTTGTTAATAATATATCAAGTGAAACATAATATAAAACATTTTTAAAAAGAAGAACAAATAAATCATGAAGCAAAATTGTGCTTTCTTAATTTTTAATGAATCGATGAAGGAAACATTTTCTAATGTATTATTATTATTATTATTATTATTATTATTATGTTGTTGTTGTTGTTGTTGTTGTTGTTCTTCGAAGAGAGCTTAATACTTGTTTTCGTATATTAATTTATATAAATTGTAATACATGTACTTTGAATAGAAAAATTAAGATGCTTAAAATAAAAAGACAATAATTTTAATAATAATAAGTAAAAAAACATAATTACTTGCAATTAACCTTTTTAAAAGTATTTGGCAGCGATGGGATTTTAAAATTTGTATTTTTATCATTATCTTCAACAACAACATTATTGCCGTTGTTGTTGTATAGATATTTTGCATAGTTTACATTCCATCGTTACATAATCATTTACCAATCCTCTGCGTAAAGTTTGTGAGAGCATCACGATTTTCTTCACGGCGCGTGCGTAAAGTTAAGTTTTCCGTTCTGTGTGCAGTTAGTATTTACAGGTGGGTTGAAAGAACTACTGTACTGCTTCAGGACTGTTTTTATTTTATTTGCTATTATTGATGTTTTGTATTGAAACGAGTTTATTGGATATTATAACTGTTTTGTTAAATTCATTAAAGTTAGCAACAAATACTGACATTAAGTTTTGAGCGGCGGCTGACCTACTTCTGCTTCCGTCATTCAGTTTAATAGCCCGTCCTGTCACAGGTGGGTGCGCTTAATTTTTATCTTGGGTAAAGAAGAAACATTTTCGAATTAACCTATTCAGTCTTCCGCAGGGACTATGTTAGCTACAATATAACTAACAAGATGTCTTGCAATAAATTTTATAATATATTTAAATTTTGCGATTTTTTGACATTTGTGATTCATCACTTCACTGACTCACACTGAACGTTTCCCCTAAAAGGCTAAATCCAGTAAACGCTAAGTGCACTTGGTCATTTTCGATCCTTAGTAATAGCTTTTGACAAGTATGGTAATTTTAAACCTCATAGAACTCGTGTAAATAATAAATTTTATTTTTGATTCCGCTTCTGTTTTCAATTTTAATTTTTAATATTCAACATAATGAAACCAGTATTATTTATACTTTTTCTTCTTTAACTATTAGATAATAAATGTATATGGTGAAAACATGTCTGATCAATATGTCAAATTATTATTGTATTAAATATTATACTTATAGTCAAAATTGTTGAAAGAAAATGATAAATGTTATGAACTATGTATTTTAACATAACTAATAATTAGTTCTTTTCATCAAATGTAATTTTAGAAATGTATGCCAGGTGAAAACAGTCCAGAATGATTTTTTGGGAGGCCTTAGATATAGATTTAACAATATATTATTTGGTTATTATTTATTTTTGCAGATTTTACATTTTGTTGTTAATCTTCACATAACAAGATGTCTAGCAGAAAAACAAAAGGCAAGACAACTAAGAAGAGGGCCCAGCGTGCCACTTCTAATGTCTTTGCTATGTTTGATCAGTCACAAATTCAGGAATTCAAAGAAGCTTTTAATATGATTGATCAAAACAGAGATGGCTTCATTGACAAGGAAGATTTGCACGATATGCTTGCATCTATGGGTAAATTTAGAGAAACATTTCTATTATTCAAGTATAATTTTATTTATTTCATGATATTTTAAGAACATTTTCCTCCTTTTTTTTTCAATACCATTACAAAATAGATGGTTAGCAAAGTAAATAATGACATTGAAGTAATAGGTTATAAAACATTATAACACTGCCATTTCATCCCTTCACAACCGGAGTTGTCACCATAGCATATGTGGCAGAGGTTAGAACATTGATGTCTAATAGTCTTCAGATTATGTTATTATTTATATTGACTGATAATCATAAATTTAGAAACTATTAAATTATAGGATCAGCAAGTAAATATTTTAAACACAATTCTAATCTTTGAAATATTATAATGTAAATGTTAGCAGCATATTTTAGCCTGATTCTTGATTTGCATATAGAATTATTGAAGTTTGTAGGTTACATAATCATGCTAACATGTATAAACTTTATAACTTTAATGCATTGCAGATATTTCTTGATTCCTTTATTTATACAAACAACAGTTTTGTAGCTTTTATTCTTTTCCCTTCCCCTTAATCTGCTGAAGCTTTTATCAAAAATTTATTTTATTAATAATTTTATATTTTTTCCATCCAGGGAAAAATCCAACTGAAGCGTACCTTGATGAAATGATGAATGCTGCTCCTGGACCAATCAACTTCACCATGTTTCTTACAATGTTTGGTGAAAAACTGAATGGTACAGATCCAGAAGATGTCATCAAAAATGCCTTTGCTTGTTTTGATGAAGATAACACTGGTTTGTAAAACTTCCAGCTATTATTAAACATTGTATCACAAAATTCATAATATTACCTATTTCATATTTAATTTATATAATTGTAATAAAAATTAAACAGTTATTTTTAGTATCAAAAACTGTTATGTATATTTTTATTCATTCCAGTGTTTTGTTGCACAACTTAGCAATAGTTATCTTCAAGTAAATGTTTGAAATACCTAAAACATTTTGTATTTTTCACAGGTTACATTCCTGAAGATAGATTGAGAGAACTGCTTACAACAATGGGCGACCGTTTTACAGAAGATGAGGTAATTTGTTCTTTATACAGCATTTAATCACCTATTAGTATTTAAAAACAATATGTTAATTCAGCAGCAAATCAGCTGATTCAAATGTTTAATAATCAAAAGTCAATTAATGTGAATATTTTAGATGATACTCAACCTTTTGTTCACAATAATCAGTAGAAAAGAAAAAATTATAATGGTGACATTTATACTTTTAAAATATATTGTTGCTTTTAACTGTCCATGTATGTGCAGCCATACAAACAGTTCTAATTCTGTAGTTTGTTACCTGATTTATTTTTAAGTAACAATTTCTGTTTAATTTTCACAGGTGGATGAAATGTTTAGAGATGCGCCAATTAAGAGAGGGAATTTTGATTACTTGGAATTCACTAGAATTTTGAAATATGGCAAGAAAGACGAGTGATATGTTATGTTTACTGATATTTACTTACTTTTACATACTTTCATCATGGACTGACAGGTATATATGTATTAAGACCTGCTTAAAAAAAAACATGGATGACTGATACAATGTGGTGGGCATTAGTAAATAGCAAAAATAAACATTATGCTATTATATGTTAATAATAATGGTTAGTTACAGCTAGTAGATGTTAGATATCTGTGAGCTATTTATGATTTGTTTTTCTATTAATCCTGTTTTAAAGTTTATTTCAAAATTATATTATTTTTACTAAATATCGGTCCAAAATATCTTTTCTGTATTTTTATGTTTATAAATACCAATGTATATTTGTGAGTTTTTGTTTCATTTGAAACTCACTAAGTATTGGGTATTTTCAGTCTTCAGTTTACTTGTTTATTTTTCATTTTGTGATGGGTTTATATCAAAAATTTTAAATACTTGTATGATTTCTAGATATTTCTTTCTTTATATATATTTTTTAATTTTTATTTTATAATTTTTTTTGTTTTATTTGTACATGTCCACCATTTGTATCGTTCATGTCAAAATAATTTGTCTACGTAGAAATGAAAAGTATTAATGAACCTTAAGATTTTCAAGGCATGCACTTATAAAATTATTATATAAAATATTGTTAATCTTGTATATTCGATCATTCCATATAATCTCTTTGTTATTTTTAAGGGTATAGCTTCCTTTGAAACAAAAATATCTTTATTACTTTTGTTTGTTAATTTTCTTTTGTTTTAAAAATTAGGCTACAGTATATATATATATATAAAAAATGAAATTGTTTCTTTGGATCTTTCAGATTCTTTTTATTTTCCAAAATGTAGCTCTTAAAAATAAAAACTGTTTTTTGTTTTTGATGAATGCTAATAAAAACCAGAAAAAACCTTGCCAGACACTTTATTCATTCCAGAATTCTGAAGGTGTATTTACCATTATTAGCTGGTATGTTACTTTCGTTTAATTTAAGAACTTGAATATTTTTAATCGCAGGAGGGAAGTCTTGATATTTAATAACAACACACAGTAAATGGCATTCCTTTGATAAATATTAATATTTTTGCCTTTTCAGGCAAGTCACAACTTTTTGTAATGATTGTCACAATCTGATTGTTGTTGGGTTTTTTTTCTTTTTCTTTTTTATATTGTTATTTTTATTACTGGATTCAGTCTTAACCATTCTGAAAAAAATGAGGACCAAAATTGTATTGTTTATTTTTTTTTTTTTTATATTAAAATACTGTCTTACATATCAGATATAATGACTGTTTTGGAATGTTTTGTTAATATTGATTTTTCTTCGTTGGTTATAGATGGGTTTTTAAAATTTATTTTCTTTTACTATAATTAAAGAATCTATACCACAATAAAACAAAAACTACTTCGTCATTTTTAAATGAAATTTTTTTTTAATCATTCTGGATATTCATTAAATATTCATTAAATATGAATATATTGCTTATTTATTTTATTTATGTTTTTTTTTTTTTTTTTTTTTTTAAGAATAATCAAATACTGCCATAAATTATATTATTAAACTTTCAGACAAAGTATTAAAATACAGATAATGAGTTATGGACTGACTTCATTCAGCTGACCACACTGATGAAACATATCAGCATATTACCTTTTTTATAATCATTGTTTTTTATTTTTTCAACATCACATAATTTACTTTATTTCATTTTTTGTAAACATTTGTAACTAATGTTTTCTTTATTATTTTTTTTTTTTTACAGTAATCTTTAACAAAACATTCATGTCTTAATACCATTTTTTTTTTTTTTTTTCATTGAAACTTGGTAATGTCAAATTTATCTTACTTTCTTTATAATCAGAAAAATGTATGGAAGAGAATCTAGATCACTGAAGGTTTATTTTTATTACTGTAGCATTCTAATATTTACTTTATTCATATATTATGTATATTTTGTGGTATATCATGTTTATACTGTTAACCATTGTCTGTACAATTTGGATTTGGATTATTTTTACACATTCCAGGATATGATTTGAATAGTAAGATATTTTGTTGCAGATTTGAATAATATTTAATACAGCAAATGTTTATTTGATCAAGGGACCAGTTGTTCTTTATTATTAGGAAATTGTCAGATTTGAAATTGATGAACTAATGGCAAAAACAAAAAAAAAGAATCAAAATGCACAGTGGTTAATTAAATTTATTCTTTTCATTTCTAGTTTACTGCTTGGAATACTAAAGGTACCTTCATACATACCATGTTATACTACTGCCTTTGCTTCTTATCATGTGATATACATGTATAATCATTTATATATTATACTGAATAAATTTTGCTACATCATGTATTTGTTGTTATCAAATTTGTTGATGAAAAATAAACCGGAAATATTACATAAAAATTTTATTTCTATATTCTTTTGAAAGAAGCAGGAGATCAGGAAGACTTGTAATGTTTTATTTTTGTATTTCTTTATGTGCACCAATGCACAGACAAAATTAGTCATGTGATAACATTGGATTAGTTTCATTGTCTAACAAGATTGTCGCATGCTTTTTTATGGGTAGAGGAGTGCATATGAATATCCAGTTTAGATTTATAACTCCAACACAATTGTGACTAAAATTAATGTCTTGAAAAAGAAAAAAAAAATTGGCAAGCATTGTATTTGTCATGGACAAGTCTACTCAAGAATGGGTTATTTCATTTTAAAAAATATTTTTTATATTTATTTTTCTTGGTTTTTGATAAACCTAAAATAAATAAATAACTAAATTAATAACAAATAACCCATATAATGTCTGCTATGTATTGAAAATCCTATTTCAGATAACATAATATTGCATAGGAAGTGTAATAATTTATTTGCGTTTCTCCATTATTAATTATTTATATTGTGAAGCAGGTAGTTTGTGAACAGAAAGAAACTGGCCATTTATGTAAAAAAATGTTTTAATAATTAGTCTACTGAAGGTTAAAAACAATTTTTACACAAAAATTTCATAGATAGGTAAAATGCGTCACTTTGTGTCTAGTAAATTCATCACTGTTGTTTATCTAGTATTCGTTTTTGAGTAAATATCTCTAAATCTTGAACTGATACCAATCATGCTAAGTTATAATTCAATATTTCTTACTGATTTAATCACATAAATTCGTCATGCTCTGTTCTGTCTCTGTCAAAGTATTTTGACTTTCGTTCCAGTTTTTTCATGGCTTCTTGATACCTGGAATCTGCATCAATCACTTTTAATTTGACATAAGTACCTTCAGCATCAAGCCGTGAATTTTCGTAAAAGTCTTGAAGGACGTGTGGTCTTTTGAATTCTGGATTTAGATATGTCTGGGCATAAGGCATTGGCTCATACTTACACCTATCGCTTGGATTCTTTGGTCGTGAGGTGATCTCATTATTTCTTTCTCTTCTTGGACTTGGTGCCTCGAGGTCCGATAGTTTTGGTGCATCATGCAAGTCAAGAGTGGCCTTTGGTGTATTGGAAGCTATCGCAAGTTCTCGTTTTAACTGCATACTTTCCATATTTCTCTTCTGGCAGCAGGCACACGTCAACGTACTGCGTCCGTCCCAGGACTCCTGCTGCACGGGCAAAGCATTTCGATACTTGGAATAATGAAGGTATTCTTGGACAATTTTTTCAACGTCATCATCTTGAACAGGCTGCATCTGCTGAGAATCGTCGAATATTCTTTGTTGTTTTGGTTGATATTCCAGAGGTAAAGTTTGAACAACAATTGGTTTGTGTTTACGTACCATTACCGTTTTCTTCTCTGAAATTCTTGGAGTATACAAGTTGGAGGTTTCTTTTATTGGAGTCAATGGTTTTAATTTTGCCCTTGATGCTTCGTACTTCTGTTTCGCTTTGCTCATCATGACATACAATCTACAATTTAAAGTTAACAATATATGTGATATAAATTAAACTTAATTATAAAAATAAGATTATTTTGTTATTTTTAGTTATTTATCAGTCATTTCAAATATTCAAACGTGGATTACCTTAAATTGATTTTAAAACAAAAAACAAAAAAACATTTACGATTACTGAATTGAGCATGTAGTCATTGTAAAATAATAATATCCGAAGCTATGTACATTTAAAGATATTTCCATTAGTTATCATAAACAAATGTTATATCCCAATCTTAAAAAGGAAAAGAAAAAAAGAAATGCATTTTGTGAATATTATCTCCCTAACTGAAATACTTTCATGCATAGAGAAGTCTTACTTCGTTCTGCTAAACTAAACCTATGTGGAAAGTCAAATCTCTACGCAACGAACGTCAAGTCGCGACATTATAGTTAGTACCTGCGGAGAAATATCGATCATATGTCATAACGTAGTTAAGAACCTTCATCTAGACATCAGAGCGCTACAGTATTAATAATAAATAGCTCCTGAACCAGTTTCTGGTATTATCTGTTTGTCTTAATCTTAACACACAAACCTTAAATATCTACTGATATGTAGGTTATGACAGAAAATTGTATAGACTTGTACCTCTTTTTAAAACAAAGGGCAGAGAGAGAGAGAGAGAGAGAGAGAGAGAGAGAGAGAGAGAGAGAGAGAGAGAGAGAGAGAGAGAGAGAATGAACATTATAAGAAATTTCTTTTCCTTTTTTTTTTTTTTTATGTAAAGCATTCCGATGAACTGACTAAACAACTGAAAAGAGGTCCATTTTCTTTATTTCTACAAATGTTTTTACTCAGTTATATAATCGCTAGTCAAACCTAATGAAAACAGCGTAAATACTACCCAAAGACAAAAAATAAATTAAAAATAGTAAAACTCCCCCCTATAATACAGTTGGGGAAAACAGAAATGAAAAAAAAAAAAAAAAAAAAAAAAAAAGCAAGGAAGAAAAAAGAGAAAATAATGTAATTTATTGTGACCTACCTGTTTCAAAACTGATACTAAAATCCACACAAAAATATCACCTCATCAAGTTTATAACTTTTTCATTACAAAGCGATGCTTTCCTTCACTTGAAAATACATTTATTTCGTTTTCCGATACGAAGAAATCAATCATCACATTTATAAAAATAATAATAAAGTTAAAAAAAAAAAAATAAAAGAGCACATATTGCCATATTGACTTTAATTTTTTTTTTTTTTTTCTTTCATTACCCATGCACCCGACAGGTTTTGGCGTGTTGCCACGAGAGGGCATTACGAGGTCTACCACATTTAGAGTGGTTTATTTACAGGACGTCATTGTATAAACCAAACTACAATGTAGTGCGATAGACTCCTGTAAAAGCCTGCTACTCACTCGGGCAAGAAGCCATTGAAAAACAAACAAAAGCTTGGCCGTAATCAGTAACTAACCAATGGCAACATAAATATTGATAGACTGTGCTGGGACTACTCGACAGAATGAGAGAAATAAAGATAATAAGTTATCGTTTCTTTTAATCATAATACACATGCCTTAAAAAGAAATATTTTATTAACGTACACAGAATGAACACACACACACACACACTCTCTCTCTCTCTCTCTCTCTCTCTCTCTCTCTCTCTCTCTCTCTCTCTCTCTCTCTCTCTCTCTCTCTCTCTCTCTCTCTCTGAAACCTATAAGCTTATATGAAAGATCCAAACAAATAAATAGACATGCCGATTTCAATAAAAAAATTATATATAATTTTCATGCAAACTGCATCTACTTCTTCCCATTTTCTTTCATCTACTACTATGAATACAATTATGAATTAAATAAACAATAATTGTTTGTTTAATGATATTTCAGAATATTTTACTACATTAAGTCTACATTAACAGTGGTTTCTTGGTCATTGACAGGATAAAGATGAGACCTGTTCTCATCAAATGATTTGTGCGTGTGTGTCTGCGCCCGCGCATGTACATATGTATGTCTTCTTTTAGGCAGAAAAACAGGTAAAATTGTACATCATAAACAGAAAGTTTACTGAAATAAAATAACCTAAAGAGTGAGTCATGGACATCCGATCTGCGACTATTGATCTTTCCTGCTGCGAACTTAGGCTTCAGTCGTGATAAAAATAAATAAATAAACAAACAAACAAATAAATAAATAAATAAATAAATAAATAAATATTTCACTTCGAAAATACGCAGTATAATATTCTTCATTCTATAGCCTGATTCAAAGATTTCATCAAATAATATATATTTAATTTTTTTTCTAATGATCTGAATCCAACGCACTAAATATTGATATATAACCGCGAGTAATTGTGACGAAGATAGATGATTTCTTATTTGTTTAACACTGAAACACGAATGTCTGTGAAACTGTTCTTCTGCAAATGTAGGGTCTCCTTATATTAGCCAAAGACGATCATATTAAGTTAATAATTTGTATATGTATGTAATCTTAAGACTGTCGTGTGAAAAGAAAATATATTAATAGTAATAATATTTAAATAAACTTCATTTAAATGCCGATATGAGTAAATAATTGGAGTTCTATTTAGCCATCCGAAATATCATATAATTTATTGTCATTTAAACATTTTGTCAAAAACTATATAAAAAAAAATAATAATAATAATTAAAATAATAATAAAAATTAAACATACACATTTAATGAGTTTAAAAACATTTTATTATTATTCTCCTCAATATGGTATTAAATACTATTTATTTCAGTGTACGGTATATGTTAGTTAGCTACTTTAAAATGTAAACGACAATTCAAAAATATTTTCATCCACTGTAAAATGTTCATAACAAATTAAAAATTAAAATAATTCTTCAAATAATTATAATTATCATAATAAAAAAATAAATAAATAACAAAAAAAACCCAAACAATTATAACAGAAAAAAATTAAAAATTAAAAAAAATTATAAGCTAAACTCCATATCGTTTTGACGACGTACAACTGTTACGTAATTTCCTTTGTTTCAGAATATAAATATGACGTCAACAACAGAAAGTTCGTCACGCGTTCCTTGCTAGGTAAGTGGGAGGATTTGGACTTCATTGTATATGTAAAATAATGTGATATATCAAATTGCTGTGATTATTCTGACACTGTCAGTGAGTATAATAAATTTAATTATATTTTTTTATCTTCCAGGTTATTTGTCAACATTCTATCAAGATTCAATGATTCCATATTCAAGAAGTATCATATTTGCTTAGTATGTGGTTTTTAATCGGAAATTAATATTCGAAATTGGAATTTAGGTAACTTTTGTTATAATTATTAGAAGATTTTTAAAATTGTTTTTATTTATTTATCTATACATTTTAAACTTTCCAACTGACGAACAGTCTAAAATAGTGTACAGTTTAATTATAATAATAAATATTCTAACATTTTGGCTGATGCTTTGAATGATATAATTTAATAGTATACGACACAAAACAATTAGCTTTTATTGTTAATATAGTTAAAACGATGAATTAATGAATGATTAAAGAATGATAAAGATTACTAACTTTAATTAATGCACAACATAAATGTACATCTATAGCCACATACAGAAAAAAAAACCATGAAGAAACGATAACGAAATAAGAACATAAAAACCAAGAAAAAAAAAAAAAACCAGCAACCCCCCCACACCAAATGAAAAACAAGGAAAAATAAGAAAGAAAGAAAAAAAACATGACACACCCAGCTCAGTGTGGCCAATAAGGGATTAATCATACTTGAAAATTAATTATCCTGTTCACCGTATGTACAAAACAGTATAAATAAATAATATAGTTTGTTACCATGTGTGAACATTGATACTCTTTTTCATTATGATTATGACAGACACTGGTTTTGTTTTATTTTATAAATTAGTTTATTAAAACGGGGAATGGCATTCTTTATATTTATAATTAAAATAATAATACAAATTAATAATCACAATGCCAATGTGACAATATTTAATAAATATAAATTTTATTATTTATTTTATGTTTGTAATAATGCAAAAAGCAAAGATCATAGATACATGATTGAATAATAATAAACAAATTAAAAAAAAAAAAATAATAATAAAATAATAATTAAAAAAATATATATATATATATATATATATATATATATTTTTTTTTTTTTTAAACTGGAATCATAAAAAAAAAAAGGAGTAAATTTCTTATTTATGTATTTATGCTGACAGTGCCTGTACTGGGAGTAAAAATGTCATGAGCATTGGCTAACAGCCAAATATCTAACCACATTAAAAAATAGTTTAACCTCAGTGATTAATTCAGATCAAATGTCTTCAACTATTCTTTAATATAGGATGACTAAAATGTAGTGATTTTCTTGCACATTTTGCCTTTTGAAAAGCATGATTAAATTAGTAACCATTGTGATCAGTGACTTGCTGATCTTTTACATTTAGAGAGAATCCAAGATTGCTACCATCATGGCACAATCAACAATTTGACAAATAGCATTTTATTTCCCATTTGGTGGCATAGCTTCTTACTACAGCTCATTTTCTCCCATATAGTTTTGTTAACACCGACAAACACAATTCCTTCTCATTTTCAGATTTCTAAGCTTAATCTGAAATTTTGTCAAAATACAGAACCACGTACATTGTATTATAAATTGGTCATACAACCATATTCTCTATCAATGTATCGTAACTTATTTTTGACCACTTACATCAGCCTTCTCAGAGGTAAAATTAACGTAAGTAAATACTTTCCACCACCCCGATTTTGACTCTCAGCACATAAAAAAACGTTTATGCAGAAATAACAGAACAGATTAATTTTCCTTCAACAGTCTTTATTGGTTATTTGTCCATAGACAATTTTTTTTACTTCTTTGATCTGAAGTATTCATTCAACACGTCAAGAGCTTGTGAATCCTTGCCATAATCCTGGAAGAAAAAAAAAAAAATTAATTTGTAACAAAAAAAACCCCCAACATTGTAATGAAATCATTATTGTTCTCTTTCTCTGCATGAAAGAAAAATATATGCACTTTAATTAGAATTCATACCATAAATAATAATGCAAACGTTTGTTAGATTATATACTTGTTGGGGTGTTTCCCCATCTGCTTGAATTCCCAGTTCGTTGAAATAACTCATCAACCCAAATGCCTGATTTCCTCTGTTTGTAATGAACTTTATTCTTCTGCCATAAATCTGGCACTTACTTCTAACATTTTTTTTTGTAAATCAATTTATGTAACATCAACCGAAAGCAGAACAAGCATTCACTTCTAATTTGTTTTAGATTATTTACTTTTCCAATCAAAGCCAAGATGTTGCAGGTTGTGAGATTGATCTTCTCATCATTGTTATCGCTATTATTTAATCTGGTCATTTCTAATTCATCGACATTTCCTTTCCGTTTAAAAAAAAAAAAAAAAAAAAAAGGTTTAAATGTTTATGTTTGATTAAACACACAGAGAAAATTCTAGATTTTTATAATAATATTATAACACTGTACCTATTACTCAGTGTACTGAAACATCAGACACACGTTTTTAACATGTTTTTTTAGATGAATACCTTCTTTTTTAATTATTTGCATTCAACTACATTCAGTACATGGACTATTTCGATATTTTCTTATCTGCGTACTTTATGCGATAAGATATATCCATAGTACAGTAATACCTCAGATTAACAATGTAATTGGTTCCAAATTTCTGATTGTTAAGTGGGAGAATAATTTACAGAGAATTAAGGTTAAAAACAGTGGTTACATTTTTCGCAATTGAAATTTGACATAAAAAGAAATGTCAAGGAGAAATAAAATGGCAATTTAGAAATAAATGATTTAATAGATCATAGATACTAAACAAACAGTAAATCATTTACAAATCAATTTATACATTAAGAAATAATTAGATGCTGCTCATTGTGGGTTTTGTGTTCATTTAAGATATCGTATTTGGTTTCTAACATTGTCTTCCATTTCTTTTTATCATCAGTATTCATGGCTGTACTGTTATTCGTTTTGACATATTTGATGGGTAAGTTACAAAAGTGTTCTGTCTAAATGAAAACAGAAGAGAAAAGAGAATCTGAACATCACATGTACATACGACGTCTGATCAACATAGCTGAGGGAAGCTCGCGAATGAAAAACCAACAAAAAATGTGTCTTAAGCACATGTACTGTACCCATTTGTATCATTTATTTCGAGCAATTAACGATTAAATGTCTATTTATAAAATATGTGTAAAAAAAAAAAAAAAAGATTGTTAAAGAGGGACATTGTCAAGCAAGGATTTACTGCATCTATACAATAATAACTGGTTTTGAAATAATCTGCAACAGTTCTATATAATGACTAAGGTAAAAACATGCATGTCAATAACCATATTTAGCCTTTCAACAAAGTGGGAATTCAAACACCTTGTTAGATAAGTTAATGTTTGATTTTATACCTTTACTACAACACAACTGCAGCCAACCACTTTTCTGGCTTTTCCTTCTTTATCAATTTTACAAAGACCTGACCATTCCCCCAGTTTCTTATTGTCATCCACCTACAACAGAAAAGTCAAAATCATGAAACAAGTGTTACCAGTTTAAAAAAAAAAAATTGTATTTTTATAGTGGACAGATTTTTTAAATAAATATCTTAATCATCAATATAGCAGTTGTTAAGAGGTGTGCAAGGGGAAATAATCCATATACATCAATATGCAATATATACTGGGTTTGCATTTATCTTTATAATACAAAGGCTGCAACTACAACATTGAACCTACATAGTGCCTCTACTAGGATGAGGATTTCTGATAAATCTGAAGAAGAAACTGTATGGCTTCCTAAAAACTTGCAATTAGGTGGTTGAACTACAATTTCTTGCAAAGCGCTTAAAACAAATATTTGTATTCAAATCCTCAGACAGTGCTAATCCTCACAAGACATTCAGAAGAGGGAGCATTGCCATCATCACAGGATAGAAGAAAGAAAAATACAGGATAATGGACATCAATGATCAAGTATTAAAACAGTGGTTAGGAGTCCTTTCTTTTTTAAATAATGAAATGTTTTTCTTTACTCACTGTTTACATTTTTTTCTCTCATAAAGGTAAAATTTCTTCCAGAAATTCAGAAATAATGACAAATATTACATTTCTAGCTAAAAAGTGTAGATAAAATAATGAACTCAAGTAGAATAATATACCTTCAGCAGGTTGATCCCATGTTCTGCACAAAGAGCTTCTACAAGTTTTACATATGCTGGTTCATCACAGTTATTGGCCAAGATGCATAGAAAAGCTTGACGTCTAAAAACATCAAAATTATGGATCGTCATTTTAGTCAAGACATATTGAAAAACCCCTACATTCTTTTATAAAAAAAAAAAAAAAAAAAAAAATCCATGTGCAAAACCCCCAACAGAAGTAATTAAAAGCTATATAACATGGTTGGGTTTCACGATTTTATTAATTCCATAGCAAATATAAAATTTTAACCAGTGAGCAAGCATCGATACAGTTGCTTTCTTTAAGCCAGTGTAATTTTGTTGTGAACTGGTTTTACACATCTATGGCTGTGAATTCTGGTACAGCATGTGCAGCTATGTCATTTTTGTACTTTTGGTGTTTTTTGCTATTTTACTGTGAAGTAAATTGCTGCAGCCATCTGTAGTAGTTTGTGTTACTGTAAAGTTATTCACTTACTATTGCTCTTTATTTTTAAATGAGTGGTTGGGTTGGGCTGGCTGTCCACAACTACCAACCACTTGGAGAAACACTGCTCAAATGCAACAGTTCTACCACTATATTTTTCTGTTTTTTGAATTGCTGTGAATGATTGTGTGTCACAAAGCCAATATAAAACATTATCTATCCCATCTCAAAAGGTTTGACACATTGTTAAATGCCAACAATAAAATGTAGAGTTCATATACGATACAGCTAAATAGCCACAGAAATGTAAAACTGGTTATCACAGAAACAAATATAAAAGGTAGCACCATAAACATATTAAACAACTAACTTGTCAAGAGCTTTGGTACACTCATGTAGTCCTCTGGCCAGACCATCATGTATGAGAGATGTTTTCAGTACTTCTTGTAGGGCAGTATAGATGTCCATGGACCCAGCACCAGTGGGGACATCATCTCTGAAAAAACAAAAATATAATTAACATTGTGATTCTTTAACTGCAAACACCTAAAATGTTGACATTTACTCTGTGAGTAGATCTTCATTACAAAAATTCATACCTGTTAAATAACAAACCTGTCCATGGATCTTTCTTCACTGAACGCATCAAACTGATCAAATCACATTTTAAGCCTTTTTCAAAATATTCAGCAAATCACATTTTGACCTCTGTTCAGTGTTCTTAACTACAATATGGTGATGATACAGTGTGCAGTTTTAGATTAATTCTGATTGTTTAGGAGTCTGAATTACTTATTTGTTGGGGTTTATTGAATTGGAAAAATAACTGCATTTTAAATATCAAAGGGTTTGTGTAATATCTTCATCTACTCCAACATTGCTGACTCCTTCAACTGTTGTATGGTACAAGCTGTTAAGAACAAAATGATCCATGAGACACACTGAAACAGTGCATCTATTCCAACCACATAGATACTTGTTTGAGTATTTATATATTTTAACAGCTACTTTGGTACCTAATGCTACTATCATGGATTTGCCAACTAACCTAATTTACCACTACCAGTTGGGATAAACATACTCATGATACTGAATGCATGATATTCAATACTGCTGCATCTAACTGAAAGATGCGACCCTGACAGCTTTGCCGAAAATAAATCATTAAAATGTAATCCTAATAATCTATATATATTTTAAGTTCTTAAAATGTTTGTGGGTTGTTTTTCTGTTGGGGTGGCTACATCATGTACATGCATTATTTATATTCAAATTTTCAATGGTTCATCATTAATATACAGCGATTACAATTTACGAATTCTTTCGATATTTTTAAGGTAAAAAAAATGGATTGAACTCTTTTCATTTCATCTTATTTTGCATTCCTTTTATCAGAATGAAGTAAGCCAAATTGAGAAAAATACGATCTTGTGAAGAAGACAATTTACTGATTCCAACATGCTAGTCCAATGACTTGAAATAGCATGTTATTTTACACATACCCTTCCGCATCAGACATATTGGCGGACGTCCTTCTGCAAATAAAAAAGAAAATACAAATAAACAGAAAGGCTTTGAATTATGTTTTATTGCGTACAAATGAAATATAAGTCATTTAACGCGTTTGAACGACAGATTACAACAGATTTAATCAGAGCCCCTTACAATGATTCCCTCGTGTAAAGGATTTATACAGAAAAGGAAGTTACAGCGTACGTTGCATGCCGGGAAATATTGTAATTCTATTTTCTATGAAACAAGACATTTTTTTTTTTTAAAAAAACAGTATATTAAATTATATTTTGAAAGCACTATTTAATCTATGTTTTAAACCTTGTAAACATATTGGTTGGTTAAAGATTAATTAAAGATGATTTTATTTAGTTACAAAATAAAATGCTAAATTCATATTCAAACCCAACCCAGCGTAAATAAATACTATTCAGCAACAGATGTTATAATTTCCAGCACTACTGCAAGGTATTTACAGTTAGTACATTATTATATAAATTACGTTTCTGTTTTGAAGATGTAAAAAAATTATTAATGTAAGTTACGATCAGGAAAGTAATATCGCAGTAGTGATCTAACTCAAACACCGTGTTCGCTTAAAATCATGTAAGTTTCTTTAAATACTCATCTACGTAACTTATTCACATTATTTGTTTCAATTATATGCATATTAATTCATATCGTTTTGCAGAATTAAAGTTTTATTATATGTCTCATACAGAAAATAAAATATCCATATGGGAAAATAAGAGTTGCTGTGGCGAAAAGGAAAAACTGAACCAGAGGCAGAGAACCACAAATTTTAGTAAAAAGAAAGTTTAGATTATTTGTTATTTGAAATTAAAATTGTCTTCCATCTAAATACTACGAGGACATATCAGAATATCAAATAAAACAAACAAACAAATAAATAAAAATAAATGCATAAAATAAAAGCACCAAAAAAAAAAGGGGAAAAAAAGACCAAAATAATAATTAAAAAAACCACCTAAAGAAGATTAATATATGATCTTTCTAATTTAAAATATTTCTTCTTATTATAAAATAATAGTATACAAAGAAATAATATAAATCGGATACATATACATATATATATTTTTTTTAAACGTTTAACTTTACACTTGCTACTTCATTAAATCAACAAGAGGATAAAACAAATAAAATAAAATTTTCTTTCAGTATTTAATAGTCTTTATTTTTTCTCTAATAATAATAATAATAATAATCATATCTACAATTTTTTCTCTGACCCGAACATGCCAGCTAACAAATGGATCAGTCTTAGCAGGTATTTTGTGATTTTGGTCAAACTTCTAGCAATGGTTATTATACCTGTCACGTTTCTCATATTATATTAAAAATTAAATTATAAAATGTTAATTAATTTTTTTGTTGTTTTGTTTTACTGACTGTTACATATTTTACATGTTCTCGTTAAACTAGTTTTCACATAAATGCCAATTTTCAAATATTTATTTAACACTTTTATAAAATAATAATAATATAAATAAAATTAAATATAATAAAATAAACACACCAAAAAATATTGTTTATTAAAATATGAAATTGCAAATAAACAGTCAGCAACAACCTCATAAATAATAACGAAAGAAGCAAAGCTAGATGCTAGTCATATTGGATTGTCTCCCTTCATCAATGAAATTATTTCAAAACGTATTAATTTAAAAAATAAAATATTTAAAATAAAGTTAAAATAAGTTAAAATAATAATAATAATAATAATAATAATAATAATAATAATAATAATAATAATAATAAATAAATAAATAAATAAATAACAAAAAAACAAGAAGCAAAATAGTAGAAAATCCCCACACACATACACACAAAAAACAACATACAAAAACAGAACCCCCCTCAAAAAACAAAAACAAACAAAATTAAAAAATAAATGAAAAGATTATAATGTTAAAATGACCAGTAAACAAACAAATTATGGTTCATAATTTACATGAATGTTACTGACATTGAATTCGAGTGTGTCTTCTTAAGTAACAATAATAATAATATTTTATGAATAACTTGAACTTTCATTTAATGCATTGTAAATGTGTTCCATGTTTTTCACAAGTATATTTGTTTATAGGCTGTATATCTGGTTTATGATTCAGCCAGTATCCATTGACTGTGTGTGTGTGTGTGTAATATCATATGATGCAATATAATAATGAAAAAACCCCCAATAATAACAAAGCATAAATGTTTACATAAGTCAAACAGAAAATATAAAATGGCAGTTGAAAATAATTTTCAACTGAAATATGCATTATTAATTTTTAGATACAGATATAGATTTTTTTACCTGTTGAATTTAAATTATGCTATTCCAGTTTTAGTCAGTTCTCAATAATAGTGAATTATTTATACTCTGTACTTACTTACTTATTTTTCATTTTGCATTTTTTCCCCATCATTTATATTTATTTTACTTATATTAATAACAATAGTTAATATTTCTTAAAACTTGTTTATTGCATATACCAAAAAAAATATTTGGTTTTCTTCAGTTGTAACTGTGATAAGTTTACATTTGGGTTTTGTTCTGAAGAGTTCTTTTAAAGATAATTATTAAGTAATTTTTCATGAATCTTTCAAAGCCAGTAGGTTTCTTCCACCAATGTGAAGATGTTTAAAACTATTTACTATTGTTTATATATACTGTTGATTTGTGGCCCACTTCAACATTCCAAGTCACATCTGGTTTTATACCTGATAACCATGTTTAACTAATACATCACATATGTTTATAGATTTACCACTGAATTCAGGATTGTGTACGCAGTGATAAATCCTCATCAATTTAACACAGATGCACACGTTTGTGTGTGTGATTAATAATATTATTAATGATAATATTTTTTTTATTTATTATTATTTTTTTTTTTTGGCTTCTGTTGTTTTTCTCCTCATATTTAAAAATAAAAATGACTTTTTCCTAACTATAAAAACAAACATGTTTACAGATTTTAATTCTATTTCATCTCAGTAAATCTTTATTTTGACATTTTCGTATCAAGTTCAGGGTTTCTGGTTGATATTGCTTCCAACTGGTTAACCGAAAAATTTCATGTCAGTACTTGTTGTACTTTATGATCTTCATTTGTGTATTAAGTTACTCATTATGTTAACTTTATCAGTATGATTATTTTCTTTTGTTTAAATTTGTTTAATATGAAGCATATGTCAGGATTAAAATGTAAGTAAGGTTTCACACATACATCCACACGCACACACACACACTAATTTCTTTATTAATATTTTCTATTACTTAACTCACTGGTAGTTAATATTGTCATATTTCTGTCCTGATCTCAGAGAAAAGATAACTTGTTGTGTTTTGGTTTGCTTTTTCAGATTATAGGTTAGTAAAGAAAATCAAATTCCACTCTGAATTTTTGGTTTCTTTTTTGTAGATGGTTTGTGACAAACACTATTCTGTTTTGAACATACATAAGTAATTATAATTTTCTGCAGTCTTGCATGTTTTTGTTCAGATGAATTATTGAAAGGAGTAAAAAGTTTGTTAATTACTGTTTTTTAGAACAATAATTATTATAATTTTAATTATATAATTTTCTTTTTATGTTATTATTATTATATAATATTGTTATTTTTTTTTTTCTTTATTATATTAGTTTGATATTTTGATTATTTTTCTTTTACCATTATTATCATTAGTTGCTGCTATTGTTATTATTGATCTGTAACAACCATATTAATCATAAATCCTTCACCATTTTGTTTTGATCATTCTGGAACATTCTTTACATAAAAAATCTTTACAGACATCAAGACTCCACCATGCCTATAAAGATGTTTAAAACTCTTTGTCAGATGTATATGAATACTGTTGATTTGTGGCCATCTTTCAGGTCTGTTTTTTTTTTTACCTGCTGACCTTGTTTGTTTACACTTTCGTTGGTAGCAGCCGTAGAAAAGAGATAGGTTTTCATAGACTACTCCACCTGTTTGGTCTGCTGCATCTAGTGAAACCAGCACTCTATAAACAGTGAGGAAGAACATGAAAATGGAGGGTAAGAGACAAGTGGAATATAAAGATGGTTTGGAAGGAAGTTGACCATATGTTGCACCTTTGAACTTTACAGTATTTAATACTTCATCAATGGTCAAACCTTTAGCATGTTAAACCCTGATGTACATTCTGCTTAGCATATGGCCAGCTGAAGGGGAATAAAATTATATATTTAGAGTGGTAATGCATAAAAAAAGTCACAGGAAAATTTAATTTTTATATAAATGTTTTTTTTTTTTTTAGTCTGGAAGATATATAGTATTGTGATTTGCAGTAACACTCAGCTATAGATTTGCACTAAAATATTTTGTCTAAGACATCTGTATTAATTTTTTTTACATCAATACTTGGCTTCAAGATTTATAAGCCTTTTTGTTTGAGATTTATTTTGTTTTTCAGTAACACTTGGGTGTAGGTTTATATAAAGATTTGTCTATCAGACATGTAATATTTTGTTTCCCAGCAATATATGGTACACTATTTAAAAATGACTTGAATTGTTTTTGTTTCATTGGGTACAAAACAGTTATTGTATTGATCACTGTATGTTAGATTCTACACAGAAGGATCTATAAAGAAGATTTACTTAGTCTTTCACATCTTATCCATCATCCACTCAAAATATTGATGTCATCTCTTTATTCAATAATACTCTTTGTTCTGGAGTTTTCCATGCAATGTCTTGCAAAAATTTAAGATAAAATTTGAAGCCCCCAAAATCAATAAGTTATACATTTTGGATTATTGACACTGTCTGTACTGGCTCGAATTTCTTTTACAGATACATATGAATATGAATTATAAATATTGCATGTACATAAGATTTATCTTTATTTTAATTGTTTTTAAGTAAAATATCTCATGCAACATAATGTGTAATTATTAGTGATTTACTCTAAGATGCCAAGAGAGGAAGGATTAATTTCTTTTGTTTTATTTCTTTTTATTTCTTCTTTTTTTTATATAGAATCATTGTTTGTGTCCATTTTTTTTTATATCTGCAAAATAAGTTTAGAAAAACCCTAAATTTTTAAAATTAATATTAATATTTAATTTACTTAAATTTCATGTCAGGTAAAATAAGTATAAGGTAAGAATATAAGTATTGTAAATCTGTTTTCTTTTTTGATTGATCATCTTTTTCATTTAACCTTTTTGCCATTCATAGTCTAACCCTACATTTATTTATAAAAAACATCTCTCCACCTAAGCTCTAGTTTGGTTTATGCCACATATTTTTCTTTCTTGTTCTTGTTTCCTCTCTTTGTCAGTCTTCTCTTTCAAACCTTAGTTCCTGTCTAGAACTAAGTTCTACAATTTTTCTTCTTTATTCCAAAATTCTTGAGTTTGTACCAGACCTTTCAATATCATGGACACTTTCTGTTAAATAAAATATATACACATCTGATTAAACTACATGAGAATATAAAAATATCTGAAGTTTATACATATCTTGGATTATTTCTTCTGGTGTAAAGTAAACAGCGATAACTGATAAGCTGTATGAAAATGTGTAGATATTTAGTATTACATGTTCCTAAGAGGTCTTCTGTTACAACAAAACTTCAAAGCAAAACCATTACTTATCAAAATTTAATCTGTACCTAACATTACATGTCATCATTTTATCTGTAGTGCAAATTAATTTGAAACATAGTCATATTACATTCAAAACACATGAAGATTACCAATAGTATATTTTTATTTAAATTTATTGTGAATTTGGTTTTAGCTCAGCAAGACATAATTACATCTGTCTAAAATTTAAACTAAGTTTGTTTAGGAAAAAGTATTAAAACAGCATTTTCAATTTATGAATTGTATTGTTTAAGTATATGTGTGTATTTTGATGAAATTTGCAGCACAAAACTGTCTCATATCATTGACTTGTTTAATAATTATTATAAGATCATATTAAAGAGAGTAATATCTGTTAAAATAGATACTGTTTTTAACTTGCCATATGCACATACATACATTTATATTAGTTACTCCTTTTGGACTTCATCACTTTTGTTTTACTTGCATTTATTATATTATATTATTATTATTATTATTATTATTTTATTTTATTTTTATTTTTTCATTTCATAATAATAAATTAGAAAATTCCAAGAAATAGTAGGTATAGATTTTTTTTTTTTAAATATATGATATAATGTATACATATAAAACTCAGTTTATAGCATCATTGATTTTATTACTTTTTTTTTTTTTCATCCTTTGTTATTAAAGAGAGATCTGTCTAGAGACTGGCTTACCACTTGCACAGAATTAATCTGTTTGTTTATATTTCAGTTTGAACCTCAGCAACTATTGCAAGCTTCATACTCCTGCAAAACAGATGGGATCCAAGGCTGGAGGTAGGAAACAATTTGCTACTCCTTTTCCATTTCATTTTCTACTTCTTCCACTTGCATGAAACAGTCTATGTAAATGATTATGTTTAATTCACTATATCCTGTTGTGCTGAGACAATTTTCTGCTTCATCATTTTCTATCCTATTTTCTAAATGTTCTGAAAGCATTAAATAGTCTACATAAATAATTATGTCTAATTCATTGTATCCTGTTTATTTGTGGTAGGTGAATTATTCATTTACTTTTCATTAATGTAATTTGTTGGTTAACAGAATGTACCATTAAAAAGAGTTTTTCATAAACAGTTAAACTGTTTTATTTTGCTATACTTAATTTCACATTTGTTTTAGTTTTTTTATTCCTGGGTTTTATAGACTAATATATGATGGCTATCACATTCTGTCTGTTTGTCTGTATTTATGTCCATCCATCACATTAATTTTGTATACTTTCTGGTTTTTTTTTATTGACTTAGATGTTTATGCAGGCAAGCCTGTCAATTTTGTTTGTTCATTGGTCTGTCTGTTTCTGACCATCCATAATATGCAATTCCATATGAACATTCAAAAAAATATTTATGAGAAAAAGAAAGTTCAAGAAATTGTTTTTCAGTTGAAAAAACTACAGGGTTGCAAATATAGAGAACTTGAAAATTTCATTTATCTATTATAATGTCTTATTTTTTTCTTCTATATTTCAATGATTCATTTCTAAAATTACAAAATAAAGTAAGAAATTTCTCCATCCCTGACCCCAGTTCCACAAGCAAATCAATCCCAAAATACACAATAAATATAAATAAAAACAAAACATTTTTGAATGTTTTTTTTTTTTTTTTCTTTTTACATTTAAACCAGATTCCTAAAATGAAACCCATAAAGATAACCTAAAATAATTTATTTTTTGAAACAGTCCATTTCTAAGATGAATAAGGATATTTATTTGACTTGTGTCAAGATCTAAAGTTCATAATTTCTTAATATTTGCTTTTAATTAATTACTGCACTTGGTGAGTAAACATGTTCCTGTCTTTTCTGTGGAAGTAATAACCTAACAGCCACATGCTGCTTCTTTGCAATCAGTTATCTCGGTTTGTCAAGCACGAAGATAACAAGTGTGAAAACAAGAATTTTGTTAGAAATGAAGGATTAGTGGGTAAGTAAAACATTATTTTGTTAATAAATAACTCTCTATATTGTTTTATTAATAAATAACATAATATTGTTTTTTTCTACTTTGTTTTCTTTCAGTAAATAATTTTCTCTATTACTTTCTTAAGAAATAACTTTCTATATAACTTTGTTAATAAATGTCTCCATTGCTCTAAATAAATAACTTTCTGTATAACCTTTTCAATAAATAACTTTATCATTTTCTTAATAAATACCTTTTCCTTATTAACTTCTTAATGAATAACTTTCCAAATAACCTTTTCAGTCACTTTCTACATAACCTTTTCAGTAAATAACTTTCTTTATTATTTTCTTAATAAATAACTTTCAGTGTCATTTTCTTAATTAATAAATAACTTTCTCTATCACTTTCTTAATAAATAACTTTTTCTATCGCTTTGTTAATAAATAACTTTCTCTGTCAGTTTCTTAATAAATAACTTTTTCTGTTAATTCCTTAATGAATAACCTTTCTAATAAATAACTTTTTGTATATCTTTTTTAATAAAAAAAAATTTCTTTATCACTTTGTTAATAAATAAATTTGTCACTTTTTTAATAAATACCTTTAATAATAGAACATAAGTTATTTATATATTTGAAGAATTCAGTTGAATACTCTTGCTGATTTTATAAGGTTTTCATTTTAGTGTTATTATTCCTTTGTGTTTTTAGAGTTTCCATTTTTATTGTGTCATTGTAGCAATACTGATAACTACATCTGAACATTATTAATAGAAACTGTGCTATATAAATGTTTTATTTACTATTATTATTATTTTTTACTTTTGTTTTGAATGTTTACGAGTTATGTTAATAGCTGTTTTATATGAAAATGTAGTGAATGAGTCAACATAAATTATTTCATTGTTTAGTTTATTATACCTTTGATTCTTTTAACTGAAAAGAAATGTTTGAAAACATATTTATAGATTGAAAAAGAGAAAAATGGCAGAAATTGTTTCTTTTTATTTTATATAACATGCATTTTACAATGTGTCATTAACTTTCAATCTAACCATCAATTTATCCACATATCTAACTGTGCAGTGTGCATATCTTTGAGTTTGTTTCTATACTGCAAGACAGACACAGTACACGTAATCTGTTGGACCTTTCATCTCAAATTTTCCAACCATTTCAGCTTCATTAGTAGATGAACCAAAATATTTCATATAATATATATATTTTTTCCTTTTCCAAATAACATGATCTGAGTAAACAGTCTTAAAGTAGAATAATAGAGATAAAAAGGAAGAGAGTGGCTGTCAGGGATTAACATGTCCTGTTACAAATAATGGTTTGGTGTTAAGCAAGGAGGCAAGTCTTAAACAGCCCATCACTTCTGTGTTGACGCAGCATGTCTTTGCATGGAGCTCTTGTTTGCTTTACTAGAAAGTTTGATGTCTTTCATATTAATTTAAAAGCTTTTATTATTATAATTTTTTTAACATTCTTTCTAATGCACTTATAATTATATTTTTTCTTCAAGTAGTTCTAATACATTTATTTGTAAAAGTTCATAAATGTTAATGGTCAAATTCTGGATTGCATATTTCAGTCATCTTGTGATTAAACTGCTGCACTGAAATGGATAAAAGGCATGTAAAAACATTCACAGTTGTTGAAAGTCCATATCCTGAACATTTACTGATCTTAAAAATAAACAGACTTAAAAGCAAAAATCCCTATCATTTTTTAAAGATCTGTAGATTTCTTCTTCATATTGAAGAACAGAAGCAAAAAGATCAAAGTTAAAACTTATATGTAGATTCTTATACGTCTTCACTATTGATATGTTTTACTTTATTTTTATAAGAAAAACTTCCTGATTGTCTCACTCTTCTTATCTGAAATCTCTATCATTGGCATATCTATCTTTAGGACTCTTAAAATTAATTTCTCACTCAAACGTTTTTTTCTCTGTCTGCAGCTTATTTGTACCTTTTATGTCCTCCACAGCTGACATATTTGACTTTATAAGAAATCCCATTTACGTATTTGTGTTTATAAATTCCTAAAAGTGTTTTATTTTTCTTTATAAAGTTTTCACCACTGATTTGTTTCTCCTTATAAGAATACCCACTTTGTTATATTTAATTTTATGAGAGTTCTCCATTTTTCATTTTTTAATATGTTTATTATTTAGCAATCCTCATACCACTTTGCTATTTGTCTATATCAGATTTCCATCATTGACATATGCACATGAAACCTTATTTCGATTTATTTGTTTTCATAAAATCCCATTATTGACTTATCTATGTAAGAATCCTAATTTGTATGTCTTCCTTGCTGGGTTCTCTTCATTATTAAAGGCCTGAGAAAGATAGATCTTATAATTTAACAAGATGCCAATTTTCAGTAAAGGTGATATGTCCTTTGTTTAACCTTTCAACAAGTAATGCTGATGTCTGCAGTTAGATGTGAAGTTGTAAATTAACAAGAAATTAATTTTGATGAATAATCACTGAGGTTGTATTGGGAAATTAATCATGGTAGAATTGTGATGGGATTGTAGTTGAAAAATGAATCATGGGAGAATTGTGATGGATTTGTAATAGGAAAATTAATCATGACAGAGTAAAGGCAAAGTTGTAATTGGAAAATGAATCATTACTAAATTGTGATGGAATTGTAATAGGACTTTGATTGTGATTATAGTGTTAAAGTTATGGAAATGTATTCTTCATAGAATAGAATGAATGTACTGTCCAGTGAAATCAAATTTATTTGGGGATTTTGATTATTTGTGACATAGTAATGAAGTTGAAAATAGTCATGATGGAATTGTGATGAAATTTTAATGTTTTTGTTTGGGTGGAGGTGATGTTGTAATAGTAAATTAGTTGTGAAGGAAGAAAATGAAGTTGTACTGGAAAAAATTAGGCTAACAGTAAAGTTATATTTAGAAATGTATTGAAATGATGATACAGTGAAACTGCAAAAGTGATTATTAGTTGTGATGGAAGAGTAGTGAAGTTGTAATCAGAAATATCACAGGTATATCACATAGAGGTCAATTCAAGGAGTAATGAATTTAAACAGACATTATTGTGATGTAGATGTTATGATAATGGGAAGTTAGTATTAACAGAACTATACTTACTTTTTGACATCTTTGCTATACTGTGTTAATCACAAAATTACCCACAAAGAAAGATAACTCTTGAATCTTTATAATAAAGAGATGTAGATGTGAAAGAGAGATAGTTCTGCAAGACCCATGATACAGAAATAGTTATTTATACTGCTTTTTTATTTATATACATATATTATTGTATTTTGACACGGTGTTTCAAACTGAGCATCTTTTTATCTTTTTTCTTATTTACAGTTTGCTGTAAAAAACATAACCATTGACTTCTGTATTGAGTTTTGTAGATACAGATCAAGGAGATTTCTTTGAAATAGTTAACATAGTATGTTACTTTGTTAATGAAAAAAACAACAACCCAAAATATTTGATGGGTTTTCACAAACAGAATTGTGACCAGTAATATTTTTGTAAAGTCATTATGTTAGAATAATATATGTGAAATAGATATATCAGATAAAATATGACCTGAGTTTAACTCTATTAAAGAAGATTCAAACATATGTATACTTAGAATTCCAACAAAATAATGTTGCCAAAAAATCAAAATCTAATTACATTCTGGCTTAAAATCTTTTAAAATATTTTAGCTTAGTTCAGCATTTTAAAGAAGAAGAAAAACAACAACATTCTTTTATAATTTAAGCTTTAGATTTAAAGTTGAAGAATGGATGACATGAAAAGAAATAAAGGTATATGTATATATTTAAAAGATGACAGTGAAATTCATAATTTAAACATTAGACAGATAATAAAGTCAGGATGACAGTAAGAAAAATCTATTAAAACATTTATGTGATCATGTTTAAAACAAAAATGAGTTATACCCATAACTTGGCTTGGCATTACAAAAACAATTTAAAATTTAAATTTGGAGTTTAAATTGAAATCTGGATAATATTACCAAATGCATATAAACTGTTTATACATTTTAATGAAATGTTTTAAAATGTCAGTGGTTTTAATAGCTTTGCTTTGCAGTTTAATGCAGCTATAATTTAGATTCAGACTAAAGTTGAAGTCTATATTACTAAACCTGTCTAATATATTTATCGCATGTAAATTTTAATGGAGATTTTAAAATTTAAAGTGGTATCTATAGCTTAAGTCTCTACAACAAAGCAAGGACAAATGTCAAAAATATATTTATTTTCAATTTAATGAAAAAAAAGTAAAAGAACAAAAAATATTTGTGGATAATCAGGTTTAATGTAACTGGTTAATATGTTAATATTAATTTATTAGTTTGAAAACAAATAGTGAAAAAAAAAACCCACATAAAAAACCAAGAAAACAAAACAAACAAATAAAAAATCTCATTATATAAGATTTACAGACATAATTTTGCCAGAAGAACATTTCAGGGTAATTCATAATTACATGAACAATAATGCTGTTAATTATATTTGATTATTCTGTGACATTTCTCAGCTGAAATTGTAGTATGTTTCTATTCTTTAATAAATTATGGATATTACAGAGAATTATAATAAATTATTAAACTGAGTGATTGAAAAATAATCTGTGGTTCAAATTGCATGTTTCTGTTTGACTTAAAATTAGAGTTACTTGGCATGTTGAAGAGTAAAAGTGATAATCCATTGGTAAAATAATTTTCTTTAAGCTTAATAGGTCATAAGATCATCCTTCCAGAGTTAGACAGAATCTCTAGTTCTGTATATCAAAGATCTGTTTTCCTTTTAGTACAAGATAACATTTGGAAAATTGATAAAATAAGGTTATATAATGGCAGTAGTATTTTTCTGTATTTGAATTTTGGATTTTGTTGCTATTTTTCTGTTGTTGATTAATTTCTTTGATGAAATTTTTTTGCTTTTTGTTTTGACTGTAATTTAAAAATTGGTTTTTGTTTTACTCGAGTCACAGGTGTTTTCTATAATTTCAATCATGAATATTCATATTCTTGATTCTGCTTCCTGTCTAAAATAATGATACAAAAATTTGTTACTGACGAAATTAAAGCAAATTTAATTTATTACAACAGAATAGCAAACTAATGACAAAAGCAATGCTGTAGCCATTAATTTAAAAGATATATAAAAAAAAAAATTCTTTACTTTCAAGAAACCAATTTAAGCTACAAGATGGCCATGAAACTATTCATCTTGATATCATTTTCGCAAAGGGCTGAAAATGAAAAAAAAGAAATAAAGAAAGATATTGAGAAAAAAAAAAAATTATTATTTTTATTTTCCTTTCTATTCTTTCCAAAACATGTTTTTTAATTTTTTATTTTTTCTTTTTTTTTTTTTTTTTTTCAATTTCATCTTTTTTAATTATTATTTTCTTCTTCTTTTTTTTTCTCTCTCTCTTTTTTGGGTGGGTGAGGAGGGAGCTAATGACTATTTTTTTTGTTTTGTCAGGTTATAATGTTGTTTTTATTTTTCTGTGTGTGTGTGGGTGTGTTTTTTTTCATGTTAAAATTGTTCTTTCCCTTTTGGTCTTTTTTTTTTTTTTTTTTTTATCTGTAGTAATCAGATGCTAATGCAATAGGAAAGAGGGAAGTGGAGGGAAATGAAATCTCTGACTGTATGTTTTAACTTGACAGATTATATTGCAAGATTGAAATCCTGATTTCAGATATCCTTGAGATGTTAAGAAAATACTTAGAGTGAATTGCATGAGTTTACCAAATTGCAGATATGATAAACACTGGTACTTCTTTCCCAAGTATCAAGCATGCAAAATGCAAGATCTCCATGCATCATTTCCTTGTTTCTTTTTATACTCTTATTGATGACATCTGCATTTTTTTTGTTGATATTCTGAATTTAGTAAACATTAGGTTATACTGGTTTTTTATGTCACTGAAAACAGACACTGACTGTTCTGAGATGGAAAACTTCTGTTTTTCATTTTACTAACGGTGAAATTTGATATCACCATGATGGCTTTGTCAGAGTTTTTTGTGCTTTTATTTTCTTGGCTTGTGATTTTTTTTTTTTTTAATTTTTTTTTTTCATTTTTTTTTTTTTTTTTAATTTATATTTTTTTTTTCTGTTATAAATATCTGTTAGAGAATTAACTTAAACTTTTTTTTGTATAAAATTGCATTAAATAATATGGCTAAAAGGCATTATCCTCTAGAATTTCTTTGTTTTAATTCTTTTAATATTGAAATAATGCTAAAATAATGTCATACTTATTCTGTTGTTTATTCAGAGTTCAGAATAAATCTAGTAACATGAAGCACTTTTTAATATAATATAAAATTAACTAGATTAATGTAACTTTTCATAATAAATTATTAATATGAAAATATCTGAAAATAATACTTTTGCAGTTAATATTTCTTTAAATTACTTAACGACAGATAAAAAAAGAAATAAAAAAAGAATAAAAAAAAAGAAATAAAGTTTAATAGATAAAGGTCATATTTATTGTAATCTGTGATTCTATCCAATAGGTTCAAAACACAAAACCAGTAATATTTTACTATATTGGTAACAGAGCAAGAAAAGACTATTCTAAATGACTAACGTACTTTAGTAACCACAATAAGACTGTTGGTCTTGAAAACTGTTTGTAATATTAAGGCAGGAAAACATTTTTTAAATCTAATTTCTTGTACAGAAGTGGATTTACATAATATTTCGTTCTTCCAGTTTGTCTTGTGAATGTAGTTTTAGATGCGAAATATGCATTCAGAAAGCAAAACAAAACAAAAGCAAAATAAAAACCATAACAGAACAGAACACCATCAAAGACAATGGATTATTATTTTGTATTTTTCAGATGAAAATATGCATCTTTTATATATATAAATGTTCAGCTATGCAATAATATCCATTTATTCATCAAAGCTTAATAATATTATTTAAACATGGATTAACCTGTATTAAAATTTTAAAAAATGAAAAAAAAAAAAAAAAGAATTATAATAATAATAATAAAAAATAAATAAATAAATAAAATCCCCCCCCAGCCACAAAATAATAAAAGTAAGGTGGTACAAGTACTAATATTAGGCCTACTGCTGCTCCTGCTGCTTCTACTATTATAACAAACACAACAACAATAATAGCTAAAAAGATATTGAAAAAATAAAGGCAATACAAAGAGTATTTCAGGTATATGTAAAATCAATCTTGTTTTCATAATTCCCATGTGTAGCTTAAATCATTAACATAATATATTTAAATCCAAAACAACATCTGGTAAATAGTTTAAATGCAAATTCATTCATATGGAAACTCAGTAAAGATGACATCTGTGACACAAATTAAAGTGTCACATTTCCAGGAGGGTATAAAATAGATTTTCTTCAATAAAACAAGAATGTGTACTCAGTTAAATAATAAGAAATATATAAAAAGTACATTATTTCAAAATTGTAAGTGGCAATAAAACTAACAGAAATGTAAAATAATCTTACTTTTTTTTTTTTTTAAATCTTTTTTCTTCTTCTTCTTTTTCTAATATTCGTTTTTTGATCTGTTGGATATGCCAATGTAATGTATTGGAAGTTAGTCAGCTGGAAAGATCAAAATATGACATACAAATGGTAATATTATCTGTAGTAAAATTAAAAAAATGAAATCACCATTAAAATATATCTCTCAACTTGGTTTTTGTTACATGTGTTTATACTGACATTTTAATTTTTTTTATTAGTCTGACTAGTCATCCATCTGTCCATCCAATGTTTAAACAATACTTATAGCTAGCAGTCTCTTCATTTATTCAACCTTTCATCACTATTTGAATCTTTTGAATTTTATGATAGCTATGTAATTTATCATCCATTTATCCAGTCATGCATCAACCATCCATCAGTCCATTTATCCAGTGTTTCAAAATTTAAAAAAACACAAATATATATATTTTCAAATTCTCATATTCATTAAAACATAAAGATTAGTGATTTTCATCACTTTATTTCAGACATATGTGATTCTTAAAATTGATAACAGTTCCACAATAATAGGGTCCATTCATGATCCTTGGTTTGCTAAAACCCAATACTCAAAAGTAAAAATAATAAAACCTTACTCTTGATCCAGATAAAATATTTACTTAACTGTTAGCATGAAAACATGATTATTTGGTCTGGCATTCCTGGTGGAGACAGACATGAACAAACTGACAGTTAAAGTGATATCAGAAACACTTAAAAATTGACAAGCATGTCTGCCAGAAAAGTTTTGTCTTTCAGTACTGGCCACTCCAAGTGATACCAAATCTAAAGTAAACTTGGCTTTCAAGGAGGAACAAGTCTATGAATATATTCATCTTTGTATGATGGGCGAGTTGTTGATAACGAAGGCATGTTTTTTGGAGTGTTGGCAAAAAAATAAAAGCTAAGAAATAATAAAGATATCTTTCCTAGAACATCTGATATACCAGCAGTAGAAGTCTGCTTCATAAAGAACAAGAACTTCCTTTTTTAACACTTGAACTGCAGGGCAGATTCAGAACCTGACTCCACCCATAGAAACTGTTTCTTAACACCCAGAAGTAGCATACACCCCTAGATGGCTTCTATTGGGAGATTGTCTGAAAGCTGATGAGATAGGCAGCGTAATGGGGAAAACAGGTAAACCATGACAGCCAATCTTGTAAGACGAACATAATCTGCCTACTTCAGACCTATTCAGATAATAGCCTTTCACAAATGATCTGACCCAATCTAACCCCCGACTGCTGCAAATAAAGATATCCTCATAGCAGTGTTTCCTTAAGACTTCCAACATGAAATGTATTTTTCTTACTGAATTGTTTATTTGTGGAAAGTATTATAGTTTGTACTTTAAGAATGGCTAAAATGTTTGGTTTAAAAGCTTTTAAAGAAATCTGTAATAGCTACCACCTCCTGAGTTTAAAATGTAAACAAAAATAAACAAAAGGATTAAAAAGAAAAGTTTCACAACATCTGGATCTTCTTATAATAATAATAATATAAAGAATAGTGATGAAAAAATAGTAGTAGTAGTATTTAAACAGATTTAAAATAGTTATTGTCGATTTGGATTTTATTCTTTTGTTCTTATTAAATTTGACACTTTATGCATGTTTTTCATTTTATGGCACAAAAATCAGCTAGTTATATCAAAATTTTAAAATATACATATTTATATTTGTAACATTCAAAGAAATTAGGTCAGTAAATATGTGTGTATGAGTTTGAATATGTATAACCCTGCATATGCATACTTTAAAATAGTTTAATATTTAAATAATTAAGAATGTGAATGTACAAAAATTTGTGTCTCTGCAAGCATGACAAAATCTGTAGCTATATTATTTACATAAACACATATCAACTATTATTAAGTAGATGCCTGTTACTGATTTAAACATAAATACATGAATATTATTATTATATTGCATGACATTTCATACTAGTCATTATTTCTATCTTGTACAGAAAATTGTTCACAAAGTAGGCATGCTTGTATGTTTATCAGATGTATGGAATCATGATGAACATTAACCTACACCCCCATGCTGAGGTGGATCCTTTTCATTATGAGTTTTAACAGCCACCACCTGCTGTGTATTTTTGGTTTGCCAGCGACAGAATAAGCTGGGTGAGTAACTAAAATTTGTATGAACCTAACAGTAACATTGCACAAAAGCTGCACATAAAATCTGTCATGTAAGTCAACATACACTGAGAGGTCGTGTAACTTTTACTTTGCCAAGCAAACATCACTGAAGAGACACATTTAAACCTGCTGTCACCTAGGGTGACTCTTTCAATTGGAACTGTTAATAACACTCCAGTCACACCTGTCAATCATTTACAGCCAGCTTGAACTAACAGATATCTTGTATTAATGTTGTATTAATATAAGATGTGGTTTTCCATTAATTTTTATGTTATTAAAAAAGAATAAGGTTATGGCATAAGAATATTATTATTAACAGTATTATTGTTGTTATTTATTAAAATTATTGTTATGACTGTTATTATTTTTATTGGTTATTGTTAATATTGTTATTACTTTTATTATTAGCAATATTATTATTACTACAACTAATGCAATCATCATCATTCCTCTTCACATAAAAATATAATTTCAAAAAAGAAATTCTGATTGTCCTGTGACATAGGTGTCAAGAATTAGAGTCATTTGATAGCAATCATTACTTTATCAATTGCTGTTACCTTTCGTGATATAAGTAATTTTTTTTTTTTTCTGCCTGGTTTCACCTGCATTGACAGTATTAAATAAGTGAACTCTGACTCTGATAATCCTCCAGTTGAATTATCAGTTTGTTAAGTTTCTCTTTACAATGTTAAGTCAGTGAGAGTCGTCTCAAGAATTTGAATTTTCTTTTCTTTTGTATTTTTATGTAATTAATTATATTTACCTGCTATCTGTTCATTTCCTTCTGTATCTGTCTATCTGTTAATTACTATTATTACTACTATAGCTGCTGCTGCTGCTACAACAACAGCTTCTGTTACTATTGCTAATGTTACTGATAAACTGACTATATGATAACACATAAATCATAAACTTATTTATTCATTTCAAAACTCTATCCTGTCACACCAGTTTGCAATTTATATGTGAGAAAACACATTTGTTTGTGTTCTGCAACCTTGTTTTTATATAGCAGTGGGCTGGAGTTCATTGGATAGAGAAATGGACCGAGGCTAGGGAGATCAGTGGCTTATTTCCTGTTCCAGCCATGACCCACATTTATGCATTTCTCTCTGTAAAAACAAATGTATTAAAGATTCCTAAATGCTAATCAGTATGATCTGTACCTTTCCTTTCTGTTCTGCCTTCTCTCTCCATGTCTCCTTTCCTTTCTTTATTTCACTTGCTCTCTCACTCTTAACATAACGTGTGTGTGTGTGTTTGAAAGAGTATGTTTAACACTTAATAACTATATTAAGAAAAATGTATAGAGGTGTTGTCAAGGTGTCATTAAACATTCAGATATTCATAGATTCGTTGTTATACTACAAAACCATACAGTGACCACCGCTGAACCTCACACTTACTTATACAGTACTGTACTTACTTGACCACACTCTGACCTTTTAACTGCCCACTTAGCTTTTTATTACACCATAAGATTATTGATTACAAGCAGTACATCTTTGATTTAATACAAAATTACACATTTATGAAGCATTAAACCAGACTAGGAAATCATGAGAATTAGACCACCAGGGTGGACAGAGTATTTAATCAAAACACTTTTAAATCAACAGTGTTCATTTTCAATTTAGTTGTTGATTGCACTGATTACATTTTTTAACAGTGTTGTTTCCGATCAAATTCTCAAAAGAAGATTTGAACCCAGAGTAAACTATGAATTTACAACAGTTTCACAAACAGTACTAGAATGGGTGTCAGTCTAACTGAAATCATTGTTTAGATTTCAGACATGGGAAAATGATTGATGGGAGGTTTTCACATGTTTTCTCTGCTGCAGTATTTTATTTTTGATGTTGTGAAGTAGTGTGTGAAATTGTTTAAATAATAGGGAGGCCATATTCCATTGCATTCCGAAAATGTCATGGTAACCATTGTTGGTTGCAAACTAATTTATGATCCCCAAGTCAATATTTGGTCTAAGCATGAGAATATGATCATGGATATATAAATACTGATTTTAAAAATATTTGTATTGTTTGTACTTTTATGTTTGTAAACATCAGAATGATAGAAATATACCACATAGTATAAACAACACTACATGGTCTTTATCTTTACAAAAGCTGCATCATTTTACAAAATCATTTACAGGACAGCTGATACCCTTTAGTGTGATATCTGCTTTAGTGTCATCAAAAAAACATTAATTCACTTATTAAATATAAAATGTATTAGTAACTGGAATGTCATCATTGAGCATCATTCTGTCAATGTATAATCCAGTAAGCTCTGAATCTTTAGAAAAAGAAATAACAAAAAAACAAAACAATTTCTTTTAAGAAATTGTTTTATTTATTTATTTTTTTAAATTGATACAAATTTCATTCATTAATATATATATTTTTATTTTTTTTTTTTTTTTTTTTGTATTTGAATAATGTAAAAATTATGAAAACATCGTTTTCCTCAACAAAAAAAGAAGAAAAAAACCAGTCTGCAACAAATGTGAAAATTCACTGCATTAGCAACAAACTTAAAGACATGCCAAGAAAAATAAATGAAAGCTTTACAAGATATCCAGAGTAACCTAGAAAAGAAAAAAGAAAAAGGAAAAGGAAAAAAGAGAATTATTTGTTCAGATGCTGTCTGAATCAGTGATAGTCAACTGATTATTTGATCAAGTCTTTCTTATTTACTTGTAGTGAAATGGATTTGTGCGGAGAGAGTTTTTCACCTGATCTGTAATGACTTAGGCAAACAAAGACAGCGTGCAGTAAAGAGGAAGGCATGTCACACACGCAAAGATATCTTATGTGGATTTTTATCTGTTTTATTCCCTGGAAATTGCTGAAGATTAATAGACTTAGTTGTATATGTATGAGTGTGAGAGTGATTGTATGGAATCATATTTAGTTCTATTCACTGGAAAATCCTGAAAATTTATTCTCATGCTTTTTGTTTCTATATTTACAATATTTCAAATACATATATGTCTTTGTGTGTTAGTGTTCATGTGTAATTCAATTCAAATTTTGTTCTATTCAGTGAAAATACTGAATATTACTCATTTCTTATTGTATTTAATAATGTTAAGTACACATTGTCCAGACCATATGTGGAAATATATAAAATTTAACTTTTTTGTCTGTGTTTCCTTTAGAATATAGTTCTCAGTTTTAATAGATTAATATTTAAATTTATTTATTGAAAATTCCAGTGATTTAATCATATAAACATACCTTTTTTTATGTACTTTTTTGTTATCAGTGTTACCTGAATTTTAGGAGGTTTTTTGTCAAATCCAGAAGCTTTATTAAAACAAAAACAGATGCCTATCAAAGTAGATATTAAATATGGTTTTTATGGTAAAGTACTGATTTATTTATTAACAATCTAATTCTGAAATTATATACTTGTATGATTTGACAGATACAAGCTGAACCAAGCAGATGTTAAATTACTCCTGGAAAGTACAATCTGTGTTTTAATGTTAATGTTTCAGATTCATATTTTCTGTTATCTGTCAAACCCTGAAGCTTTATTATTTTATTTTTTTATTTTTTATTTTTTTTTCAATTTTCAGTACATTATATTAATATAGACAAACTCAGGAATAGTCAAAAGCAGATGTTTATTTATCTTTAAGATCCAAGTCTGGATTTTAATAGCTGTGGACAGAATTGTTGATGGATCTGCATGGTACTTTATTTTCCTTCCCTGAAATTAAACAAAGATATCACAGAGATAACAGATGGATCTGTAGAAATTAGTTTTACTGCTTGTTTGGGTTCACCCTGTAGAAGTGCAGAGTCCAGCATTCATTACCTGTCTGTCCATCTGTTGACTGGGTGGTAGCTAACTGGTTAGGGCAATGTTAGTGGTACTTGGTTCAAATCTTGGTATTAGGCAAGTTTTGGAACTAGGATAAAATTTTGTTGGGATACTAGGATCAAATCTTGTTAAAATACCTGCCTTGATATTAGGATCTAATCTGATTAGACCAGAATGGGTATCAACATCAAATCTTGGTATTAGACCAGTATGGTGTACTAGGATCAAACCTCATTATTGCCCTGTATCAAAAAATAATTTAGAAAGGATGAAAGACTCTCTAACAAGTCTTACAACTTACCAAACAACAATACAGACAGAATAATTTAAATATTTTCATCATCATAAACATATATATATATATATTTTTTTTTTTTATTGTTATTTAACTCTTTTCTCAAAACTGTTTCATTTTTTTTTTTTTTTTTAAATTTTAAAACATTGTCTTTCATTACTTTTTTTTCTTTTTTTTTTTTCTGTTTTTAAATTTTAAAAACATTTTTTTTTTTTCTCATTTTCAATTTGTCAAAAACTGTGTATTTTGTAAAATTATATTTTTCTTGGCTGTTAATCTTTTAACTCCAGCCATGTTGTGTAATGGTGAGTATTGTCATGTTGATTCAGGTGGTATTTTTCTTACTTATTACTTGTCAGATGTGACTGTAAATCTCGGAACCACACATCAAAATCAACATGCAGAAAAGAAAACTTGTCGATGGCAAAGTATTACATAGCCTATTTGCAGGAAATGGGCAAATAAAAAAGCTTTTATCTCTAGAAAAAATTGAAAAGAAAACTGCTCTAAGTTAGCATGAACATGAATGACGTCTTATTTACTTTGTAATAAAAGTAAAATTAGGTAATAAATATATTCTGCAGGTACCTTGTTTCCTGAGGTTAAAGAAAGTTTACAAAGTAAATAGAAAACAGATAAAAACATTCAGTTGTGATTACATATATACACATGCACACATGCACACACACACATTTTACACATACATACATACATACATAAATGCTTTTTCATACATAACCTATGCATATGTACACATATACACATATACATGCACATCTCAGATAAATAATAAATAAAACATTCACATATCTCATAACAGATAAAAAAAAATGTTAAAACTTAAAACTGAATCTGGAAACATTTATTCCTAAAACCTTATCCCTTTTCATTTGTTAAAAAAAAAGGAAAATAAAGAAGAAGAAAAAAAAGCCGGTCCTGTACAAAGTCACACAAAAGATTTGACTGTTGGGTTACAGTCTGACAGCTCTGCTAACAGAACTGTTCATGTGTAATGAGAGTTGACAGTGTTATGGTTTTGTTGATCATCCGTGTAACAAGACAATTGTTGTGTAGAAAACAGCACCACAGGACTAAATCGCCAAGTCACACCAACTTGATACATGGGATAATACTATGCTTATTTTACAGCCTGGCTTGTGTGGTATTTTTGTTATCATGTACCAGGATGACTATTAGAGCATGGCAGTCTCCTCCCTTGTATGTGTGTAACCTATGTGCATACAGAGATCAAAATTACATGATACTTTTGCTACCAGTGTATGTTTGTCATAAATGTGTAGGATTGTTATAAAAATGAAAGTGAATGTAGATTCTGTTACATTTCAATTCATAATGAAATATTTATTATTATATTTATAATTAGTTAATACAGGGTGATATTGAATAAAAATGGATCTGAATTCAGCTTTAAAATGTTTATGTCTGTGTTATGCATAATTATAAAAATGAATGAAATAAATATATTTTGATAAAATATTTATAATTGTTGTTGTTATTAAAGTAAATGGAACATTTGTCTTTCTGTTTATTTGTATGTATCTTTTGTTTATTATACACAACATGTTCTGAGTCAAATACACATATTATTTATTTACTATACACATTGTCAGACATATTCAAACATGCACACATTAGATCATCCAAACATGCATAAAGAAACAGATACACAGACTGGGATGAACTTAAATGTACATGAGCAGTCATGAAATTGTAGATTTTTTTGGTGTTGTTTTTCACACTTCCTTGTACTTTCTCCTACATACACTGTTTACTCATTTGTTCTGAAAGAGGTAATAGAATCTATTTCCTGAAACAAAAACCATCAAGTTACAATATATTGTTACCTATGTTTATGGTAAGGCAAACATTTTAAATCTTTTTGGAATAACTAGTAAAGTTAAAAACTGCTGGTTGGTGTATACAGGTATTTGAATTAAACAGTTACAACATATTGTTACAAAGGTCTAAGGTAAGGCAAACATTTATCATTGGAAAGAACATTTATCTGAGACAGTGATAATGCATATTGAAAATAATACACACCGTGTTTTCTTTTCTGATAAAGGATGACTTTATCACTGACAGTGACAAATTATATTTAATGTGGACCTTGATAATGGTAATCAGCTAGAGAAGCAAAATATACACCTGTAAAACTGTTGTAGGTCAAAATGGAATCGGTTCCCTACATCAGTGCTTGGCCTTTTTAGCATCTTGTAGGAATATTGTGCTGCACTCTATTTGGCTAGTTAGTTACCAAGGGTTAATGATAATTATCTTGAAGACAGATATATTATTTTTGTATAATATTAATGATATGAGAGAAGAAATATATTCTGTTCCACCACTTCATGTTCAGTCTTTATCATGTACAGTATTATAAGCATCTTCCCATAAATAGGAAAATTCATACAACAGTTTGAGATAAACCAGGGCCCTGACTGAAATGGGAAACAGACCAGTGGGTGCACTGACAAGGTTTGATCCTTTGGCCTATTTCTCCAAGCAAAAAGAATGGAGAAAATATTTTTAAAAATTGAGAGCATGAGAGATGGAGAGAGAGCAATAATGTGTGAAAGAAAAGTAGAAAGAAGATGTTAGATAAAGAAAGATAACAATGATGGTGAAATCTGATGTATGTCGGCAGGTAACAACTGTGTAAATTTATTGGCATTAATTGATCACAGACATGAGATAAGAAGAAACAGTTTACTTGTACACAGATGTTGATATATCTTGCTTCTAAGCTATTTGGCACTGTTTCAAAAGATAAGACCAAAAACAGCAAGAATTTAATTTTAACTAAGATTAGCCACAGCTAGGGATGCAATATCACAAGTTTGGGAATTGATTACTTAATTAATAATTTGTTGTCAATTAGAAAAAAAGAATATGTTCTGAACACTCCAGAGGAATTTAGTGGTAAATATTAAAATATTTACAAATAAAATCATAAAATATTTAGTGTTAATTAGACTTGACTCAGATATCTGATAATGCTTTGTCTTATTTTTCACTGCTTTCTATTTCAGATGGCATTTTTAAATTATTGTAGATATATATATATTTCCTGCTTGATTAAAGAAAGTTTGCAAAAATTAACACTCAGAATTTTATCAGAATTTATTTATAATCAAGTTGTCTTCATATCTTCCATTCATTCAACTATCCATTCATCAATTCCTCCTTCTGATTGTACTTCCATCCATCTGTCCATCCATCCATCCATCCACCCATATGCATTTACATTTTTTCTTTCCTGCTATTCAAGATAATTACCACCATTCTTCCTCCATAAAGAGTTTATATAAATTACTCATTGTATAATTATTATTAATGCTAAAGCAAGTAATAGCTATTGTGTGCAAGGCTGTTACACATATGGCACTGGAGCTGTCAGATAATTAACAATTTTTTAATGATGTTTTATTTATTTATTTTCTATTTTATTTTATTTTTTAAATGAATTATGTAACATGTAATTACCTTGCAGGAGCTGTACTGTCTCAGATATAAAATCTTCATTGTTGTGCAGGAAACAACATGAATGTAAAACAGTAAATAAGTTGTAAAATTGCCCATTTGAAGATGATGTAAATTCATGTTACATTATCTCCCTTTCATAAATAACATCCACACTTCTTTCTTTCCTACCACCCAAGGAATTTACTGAACAAATGCACCATTTGTTTTTGAAACATAATCTAGCATTTATTTCTAAGAGATTTTCATCATATTTATACATAAAAGCATTTGTTAGAATAATGGTCTTTTAAAACTAATATATCTGATTTTGTGCTATCTCATTTATCATTCATCCACCATCTTTCCTATTTTCTACCACCCAAGAATAAATGTAGCAAATAACAGCAGTCTTAGTTGATAAGCTAAATCATCTTTTTATTCCAGAATATTAAATATGTAAAAACTATATTTTGATAAGGCAATACATTGAAGTTAAAATTGTAATTGCCTTTTCCAGCTTTCATCCAATCATCCTTCCTTACATCCACTGATCAATAAATCAAAATATCCATCCATCCATACATGCATCCCACTTTCTTTCTTTTTTCAGCCACTCATAAGTACTAACCATTAAAGAACCTAATAACTGCACTCCGTATTTGCAGATATAATGTATCCTTTGTTTTCAGAAACCAGCATACACAAGAATAAAAAAAATAATAAGTTTATATAATGGTCAGTTTGAAGTTGATGTTAAAGATATGTTGTTGATATTGTACAGATTTAAATATTCTCTATTAAGTATTTATAATGGTGTTGTTTGAGGTTTTGTCCTTTGTTGTTGTACCAGTAATACATTATGTCTGCAATAAATGCTTTGTTTATTCATACTCTGCATGTTTATATAAGTCATGACTATGGTAATAATCTTTAATGGCTTGGTTTATCATGCATTTTAATACACTGTTTGTGATAGTTATCATTTGTATCTGTATTTCATCTAAAAAATGGTGACAATATGGTCAGTAAAAATTTTGTAGATACACTTTGATATGTCAGTTTTCAAACAGAAACTTGTAATGAATTTGTATACATGAAGAAATGTGCCCTTACTTGATCTAAAGTCTCTTGTTATGTTTTGTATGACTGACTGTTTGTCACCAAGTTTCTCTCTCTTTCCCATATAAATAGGTGTATAATGTCCAGTAGGGTGTTTGATCCTGCATTCTTTTGAAAAATAATGTTAATGCAATCAAGTTGTATATGTATAGTGCCTTTTAAATTGAAAGTTAATTGTTTTAAATATACCTAATAACTTGGAAATTTTATGTGTTTTTTTTTCACAGTTGACAATAAATTACATATTTAATTCAGATTTAAATAATGTCTTTTCTTGGTTTTTTGTTTTCCCTTTGTTCATTTTATTTCTTATTTTTTAAATAGCTTAAGATAAAAATTGTTAAAAATCCAGTTGTACACTTTCATTTCTAATGAGTATGTTTTTAAATAGCAAATAACAAAGATGACAGTTACAAACTTGAAACACTTGTTTAAATAGCAAATATCAAGATACAGAAAACTAAAGTCGTACACGTCTATATCAAATTAATAAATTTTGTTAAGTAATGAAAAGTAAAAAATAACATTTACAGTATGAACTTGAAATCAAAAGTTTTTAAATAGCAATTGACAAGATAGATAGCTTTACATATATATATAAACAAGTGTAATTATTTAAATCAGTAACAAGAAAAAGAACAAAAACAACAACAATAAAAAATTATCAAACATCTGATTTTTGTTAAAATTGCGAATGACACAAGAGCTAGTTACATCAGCACCTGAGCGTTGGCTCTAACTGATAATATTTTTTATTCTGGGAAATGTCAAACTAATATTACATACTAGCTGATAATTTTGATTTAAAAGATGATAGGAAGCTGTTGAAACAGACTTAAACATCTTCACTATAAAGATTTGTATTTTCATTCAGAAGCACAAATTTGAACTATGGTAAACATAGACAATACCCAGATATTGACGTCAGTGTAACAAAACATTTGTTAAATTGTAAATGACTTAAGATTGATAGCTTTAATTACAGATATGTACTCATCAAGTTAATAAACCTTTTTTATTTTTAAATTACAAATGTCACTGTTTTCAAAGGTGTACATTTCTAATTGATAATATTTTATTTAATGATATATGACTACGGTTAAAACATGTACCTGAATTATTCTAATTAATAATTTTAAAAAAAGAAGAAGAAAAGTCACACAACTACTTAGAAACATACCACATATATCTAAGTGATGACTCTTTTTTATATCTTTTTATGGCTTAAGTAGCAAACACATGTACCTCTTATTGCTAATTTAAAACATAATAAAAAGTTGTTTCTTTGATAACTGATAGATAATGTGTATTTAAAAGGTCTATGACACAATTTGATACAGTCATAAGCATAACTTTACCCTTCTCAGTAATAATTTTTGAAAAAAAAAGAATGATACATATGAAATAGCTTCAGGTACAAACACTTGAACCTCTAAATGTTAATTTGAAAAATATCAAATGACACTGTTTAGAAAAATAGTTACTTAAATATCTGATTTATAATTGTTTTTCAAATGTGTTGTGACACATGATATCTATAACTTAAATAACTCTAATTATTTTTAAAATAGCAAATGTCATTAGTTATATATATATATATATATGTATAAACACACACATACACATATCTAATTGATAATTATTGTTGAAATGGGAAATGCCATAAAAAACAAAAAGTATTTAAAAAAAATAAAATAAAATACATAAATAAATAAATAAACAGGAAAAGACCCAAGAACTTATAACTTTTTAAAATTACACTTGATACAGAAATAATCTGTAGTCACATACTTTTTTCTTCTTTTTTAACAGCAAATAAGATAAAAACCAAAAATCTGATGGCTAATTAGAAAATTCTGCATTTTTAATTCATAAATTATAACCAGAGTGAAAGCTACAGCTATACTTTTGGAAATCTAATTCATAATTTATATATTGTTATTATAATTATTATTATTATTATTATTATTATTATTATTATTATTATTATTATTATTTTATTAAAAAGAAAAAAAAAGGTGAATGACACAAGATAATTAAATACAGACCTATCTTATGTTTTTGGTGTTTTGATATATATATCATGGATGACACAGAACAGTTATAAATTTCTCTTTTGATGAAAATATATAAAACAATAATCTGTTATTCCATAATATCTATATCTATATATATATATATCACAGAATAACCAATTACTGTTTTAAGATATCAGCTTTATACTCAGAAGGTTGGAATGTCAAATGCAGCAAGCCACTATCAAGCTGCATTCTCCATTGAACCATTTCAGAATAAACTGCTATATCCTAAGACAGTAACCAGTATGTTATTTCTTTTATCATGTAATCGAAAATAATAGAAAAACTAATTGAAATTAACTGTTTTATTTCTGAAGTCAGTACTCTTGAGTGTAATAGATTCATGCATATTGATTTTGAACAACATATATTATGTAAAAAACAACTAATTTATCAAAGTAAAAATAGATCTATCCCCAATATCTATATTTTTTGTCAGTGACTGAAAATATAGAAACTATATATATATATATAGCCATAGATAAAAAAAATTAGTCACACACTTAAAAATCTAATTCAGATAATTATTATTTTTTTTTCAAATTTGGTAAATGACACAGGTTAACTGCAGTTACAAACTTTGTTTTCTAAGTGATAATTATTATTTTTTTTTTTTTTTTTAAATGGGATACAATGTGAAATGGGAAGTTAGAGTGTTACCTCAGCTTGACAGACTGATAACTTCATTGGGATTAACAAGTTCTCTAACTGATGTTTTCTGTAAATCTTTTAAAAACTATCTCTGAAATGTTCATCAGTCACCTTGTGTTTTTACAACCAGCAATGGTTTAAATTGGGTCTTATCTGACACAGCTGGTTATTTACTGAGTTCTTACACTAATTAGACTGAAAATGAAAGTATTTTATTTCTTTTACAGCTAAAGGTGCCATCACACAGAGGGTGTTTAAAGGATGATATTTTAAAGAGGGAATAAAATCGAAGATGTTTTTATTTAATAATGCATTCCATTTTTTTTTTAAAATATTTCTGATCATGCTCAGGATTTTGCTTAATACTGAATAAATCATATGAATGTTTTTCTTCTGAACTATTAAAATGAAGAGAGCTAGTGTCATGATAAACATGGATACTAATTTTAGGTGCAGGACTAGTGAAATATGCTTTGTAATTAACTTGTTTTTGTACTGAGATTAGTTTCAGACTTCATTCAGAAAATGTTTTTAATAAATCATATGGTGTGTACTAACCATTAATGCTGGAAACTAAGAGTTTGCTTGGACATGTGTGGATGTTAGTCTGTCATTGATTTCAGAAAGTGTTTTTAATAAATCACACAGTGTGTACTAACCATTACTATAGTGAACTCAATGTTCACATGGCTGTATGAGGATTTTAGTTTCTGAAATTATTTTATAAATTACACAGTGTATACTAACCATTAGTGCTGTGTAGCAAATATCACTGATTGTATGTGGATATTAGTCTGACATTGAATCCTGAAACTAGTTTTAATAAATTATCCAGTGTATACTAACCATTAATATTGAATAATAAATTTGCAAATGTCCACTTTGCTGTGTTTGGAGGTTAATTTCTGAAAATGATTCTTTTAGGTTACACAGTATGTACTAACCATTAGTGCTGTATAATAAATATTCCACCTGGTTGTGTGTGGATGTTAGTCTGACATTGATTTCCTAACACTGGTTTACATCAACAGATAAAACAAATCTAGTTGTTCTGGTTACACTGTCTGTTCCTTAGCAGTCCCTTAGCAGTCCCTTGTGTAATTACTGTTGATATAAAACTACCATGCTTGTTCATTTTATCCTCCTTGCTTGCACAATAAAATGATTGTCATTTGTTCTTAATTATGTGGTCAGTTTCCATAAAGTTTCCTGCTAATATATATTTGTATTATTGTTCTAAAGATCTGCATGTACATGATGTTCTGAAGATAAGAGTGTGAATAATGTTTTTATAGATATACATAACATTCTAAAGATATAAGTGTGCATAAAGTTTTGAAGAGCTTCTTATAAGAAAATAATAATAACAACAGATTTGAGTAAATTATAAAAAAAGAAAAAAGAAATATGGTAGTAAATTTTATTTCAGAAATACACTATTATCATTTTGAAAACATAATTTTTTTCTTTGTGTTTTTACTTCACTTTATGATTATACAAATCATAAAAAAACAGCTGTATACTGCTTCACCAAGTTTTTTTTTTTTTTTTTTTGGTAAGTTAGAATAACATTCTCCTTTTTTTTTCTAAATCTGACAAATCATTTGGGGGAGGTGTGTAAATAGCAGTAAAAACCATCAATAGAAAAAAAAAGAAAAGCAGTAAATGTCAAAATGTTTTATTATGTAATAAATTCAGAGTAAATAAACAAGAACAAATTAGACAGTGACAGGATATGTAATGAAGAAAAGGAACACCAATTTCAGTTGATATTTTTTGCAGAGTGTCTAAAAAAAAAAAGGTATGCTTGTGTATATTATTTTATTGTTTTGGGCGACATAAAATTGCTCATAGTTAAGTATGAGAATAAAATATTTGAATGTTGTCATTTTGTCTGTTCACAAGACTTTTAAACTGTAATAGACTGGTCTCGCTATATGCAATAACATCAAAACTACACCAAAAAGAAAAATAAAGACAATGCTCAGATATTATATAACTGTACTCTTTGTTACTATATCCAATTTTAATTAAAACTGAACAGAAAAAAAATTAATATAAAGTAAAACAGAAACTTGGAAGTGTGCAGAATTTATTTACCAAAGTAATCTATTAGTAACATAAAAGGTTTGTGTATCTGTATTCATTTAGCTTCTATTACATGTACGAATTATAAAACAACATTATAAATGTAGAATGCTATTTTAGTTGATTCATTTTGAAACCTGAGGCCTGTTATAAATAGAACTTCTGAAACTTGGGGCCTGCCATATAGAGAATTTTTGAAACTTGTGACCTGTCATAAATAGAACTTTTGAAACTTGGGGCCTGTTGTAGATAGGACAGTTGAAACTGAGGTCTTGTCATAGATTTCTGGTTAAGTCAGAGGTTGTGTCCAGAACTGGCTATAACTCAACAAACGCTTGCTGTTTACTGATACAAATAAACACTGATGCCAGTAGCTGACTTCCTCTTCATCATATGTAAACCATATGTTTATATCTTTATCAACCTTGAGATTATAATATGTTGATGTGTCATTAGACATTAATTAATATATTCAGAGATTGTGTCAGAGACAAAATAGTAACTGATTCATCTCTGTCTTGGAAGGATGGTAAACAAGTTATCCAGACTGTGCATACACAAATCTTTAAAATGTTATGCCTGCATTGATCTTTAGAACACTTTGCACATGCAGATCTATATAATATTTTACATACATTCACTGTGTTGCTGGGAAGATTTTTCCTATTTATTTTCATGATTACTCCACTGGTCCAAAAGACTGATCATTCTTTATTTGCCTATTATGTTATTTGCTAGTTCCAAACAGTGCTCCAAGATAAGTTTATCAGCAGCCATATAATGTAAAGATACTTTTAAATCATAATGAAACACTAATGTAATTTAGAGATAATTTTTAATCATTATGAAACAATGTCTGTAAGATACAAATCATTTTGGAACATTGCCACAAACCACCCTCTGTAATGTTATAACAGTTGAATCATTTTGTATCATCTGACTGAGTTTTTTTTTTTTTTACTGGTGATAAAAGAGTCCAGTTAATCCTTGTCTCCAGGTTTACTCTTTGATGTTGGTGATGGCTAATTCCACCCTCAAATCTTCTTACACACAGAACATCACTTCTGCTATGTTGCACTTGAGTTAAACAGTCAGTATTGAGAATTGCTCAATCACCCAGTATTTACTATAAGCTAGCTGTGATCAAAGGTGGGATAAAATCTGCCATATTTAACATTCATGTCTGAAATAAATGTGCAAGGGTCAACTGTAGGGTGTGCATGTGACAATGGAACAGGGCTAGCAGCTGACATTGCTACTGTTTGATGGTAACCTTACTTAAAATAGCTACTTAGATTTCAAGTGTTTAGTTAAATTTGGAAGTTGGTGAAGAAAATGTTGAGAAAAGGTGTTGCATTGGATTGGTAAGAGGAAAGCACTTGTACAAATGCATACACCTGGAAGCATATACTGTTACACACATATACATACATATTATATTACATACATCTGCAAGTTAATAGTACAAAAATGTGTTTGTCAAATGTACTGAATTGTCTTACATCATGTGCAAGCATCCTTACATATGAAATGTTCTAGTAATGTACTTATCTCCAAACATACAAAATCAGAGGACATATACATACATACATGCAACTTTTCAGATCCAAACTTGTATACATACTTCCTAAGATACTATGCTGAATATCTCTACAGTTTTTGTCACTAGTTTCAAATGTAAAACCATATATTCTTGGGACCTGAACTATGGAATATAAATTTTAAGTTTTATTTCAGTTAATAACTCAATATTTATAAATTTTCCTGTGTGCTGTGATTGTAATGTTTAGTTACGTGGTGATAATTATAATGAAATGGTAAAAATAGAACTCTGTGAAGTAGACATCCCAAATGAAATCCTAATGGCACATAAAGTAAATAATTTTACATTCTCTTTAACTACTGACATTTGTATGCAGATAAAAAAAAAATATATATATATAAATATGACATTTAAAAAAATAAAAATCTATTTTTTTCTATAAAGGAGTCCTTTTTTCCATAAATTTCTGCTGTTGTATGAAATTAAATTTGACATAATTAAAAAATAATAATAATAATAAAATAAATTGGAGGAAACAAACATGATTTTAAATAATTTCATTTTCTAACAAATTACACAAATAATTGGTTGATAAATGTTTTATTTCTATTTTGCACAGAAGTCAGTGAACAGTAAATAAACCATAGAAACTAAAGAAGAAAATAAAATGGATTTAGGACTTTATAAATTGTCTAGAGCTGTATTTAATTGGTTTTCCATAACCCTGCACTTACAATGCATTAAATGTTTTTTTTCAAGTTTTAATTGGTTTCAGTCTGATGAATATGGTACAGGAAGACAGGAAGAAAATGTTTTATTTAATGATGCACTGCAGACATTTTCATTCTATGGATATAAACTTTCATATGGTTAAAAACCTCACTGATAATGAGAGAGGAAACAAGTTAAACTCTAGACTTAGCTATTAATGTGAATGAAGAAGAAATGTTTTATTTAATGAAGTATTTTATTATTATTATTATTATTATTATTATTTTTTTAATTTATAGTTTCAATGAAAGAAGAAACCAACTTGTGCCACACAATGAACTTCTTTGGTTATTTATTAGTAGTAAGATTATTTTATTTAATTATTAACTCAAAACATAATCTGTGGTGATATGGCTTTAGATATATGTGGTTAAAGAGTATACCAGTATCAAGAGAAGAAATTCACTGGAAGAAGACTGGAAGTTATTTTTAAATCAGATATTCTGTTTTTTGTTTTTGATTTTTTATATTTGCAGCAAATGATCTTTTATTCAGCAATGCACCTGGAACATTTTTAATCTACAATTAACTGACATCATACACATGGTTAGGAAATAGTGAATACTCTTTTTTTAATTAGCAGCACAGTGAATACTCTTTTTTTTTATTAGCAGCAAATAATGTTATATATTCACCTTTCCATAAATAGGGAAAGATGGAATCTTTCTGTTTGGTGTTAATGAAGCCACGAATTGTTACTTGTTGTGTTTAATTATGTGTGTTCTAAAAAAAATGTATAGGTGAACACCTGTACTAATCAATGTTTTGTCAGTACAGGTGAGTGTAAATAATGTTCTGTTTGTTAATTAAGGCATCACAGCATGTTCATTAATGCTGGAATGTTGTACTCTTGTTTATTATAGAAAAACAACAAAAAAAACCATAAACTTTTCAAATCAAGGAAGTATTTTCACACAAGACATAGGATATAAAGTATCGTTTATTGAAGAACACTACAGTTGTGTAGAGTTTTGTTACTTGGTGTGCTTGCATGTTTTTTCAAAAGGAAATTGTGCATGCACATGAAATACACTTGACAAATTCCAAATAGTGGCTTGTTTATTATGGTATGGGAATACTTCTTTCTTTTCTCTATCCATTTCTCTGTGTTCATATGTATATGTGTGTGTTGATTAGATTAGAGAGAGAGAGGGAGAGAGAGACAGAGACAGAGAGAGAGACAGAGAAAGACAAATGAAAAACATCTGTCTGTCTTTGTATATGTATATGTATATGCATGTTTGTTTGTGTGTGTGTGTGTGTGTGTGTGTGTGTGTGTGTGTGTGTGTGTGTGTGTGTTGGTGGGTGGGTTTGTGTATGTATAGACAGATAGATAGAGAGATGTATACCAGTTCATGGTAGAAGTGCTTCACAATAACAGTTAACTGGCTTATTGTAATGTGTAGTCTTGTCAACACTCATTGTATTTATCCCATATAATTACATTGCAGTTAGATAACATGTTGTGAAGCAGTATCTACAGCAGCACACTCCTGTGTTATAACAGTGTTATATCACCAGCACCACATTCCCTCCAGGCCTGGCGAGCCTGGTGTAATGTCTAATTATTGTTATCAAAGCAAACTCACTTATCACTTGTCATACACTTCCTTAACACTGTAATGAGCAGATGCCCCTACAGCATATCTGTGTATATATGACTTGTATTAAGCCAGGTGCACTGGTATTTCTACCACATTTTTAAATGATTATTTACCTTGAATGATTCTGCCACATTAGTTACCTCCAACTACTCACACAGACATTGTAGAAAATGTAGATTACTTTGTTGTCTTTTTGTGTTTTTTTTAAAGAAATTATTAATAAGTGTTTTGTTACTGGTTTTTTGTGTTTTTGTTTTTTTAACAGAAATTAATAATGTGAATGTCTGTGTTTCTTGTTTTGTTCTTTTTCAAAAAAAATTATGAATCTGTTGATATGTCTGTAGTTTCTCATGAATCTGGCACATAATTAAGTATGAAGTTTTTGTTATTATTAACTAAGAAATTATAGTTTTCTCTATGTTGGTGTTCCAAAGCTGTTGTGTCAGAGCCAGTTTATCTACTTGTCTGTAAAGGAATCAGAGTTAAAATTAACTGATATATTTGATATGGAAACTGTAAATTAATTATATAATAATCATAATCATAACAACAGCAGAAACCTCCACAGCAACAATGATAATAATCACAGTAATAACAGTAACTCACAATAACAACAGTGACAGTAATGACAATAAATAATAATAACTTGATTTTCAAAAATTGTCAAAATACTCAATACCTAAGCTTTATTTAGAGAAAACACAATATGTCTTTAAAAAGTTTTAAAAATAAAATAAAATTTAGAAACCAGGAAGAAGAAAAAAATCCTTAATGCATATTGCACATTCATTTTTCTTTTTAACCTATTATGTATAGCTTTATAAAAATACAATGGATTATTTTTTTTGTTTTTTTTAACTCTACTCTATAATGACTTCTACAAAGCCTTCTTTTTGTCTTGGACATTTGGAGTTTTTATTTAAAACAGGGCTGGCTGAGGAAACAGCACTGTCAAATACATCATGCTTGTAACACACATGGGATTGAAGTTATGGGGAAAACTAATTAATCTGCTATCCCCATATGCATACTTACCATGCATCCCTTCCTTCAACATGCACACTTCATAGTTTGACAGTGTTGTGACAATTGCCATTCTTCATGCATCTGTGCAATGGATGAAGTCTCTAAGTCTCACATTTCATCCTGCAGCAGTCTTCAGTCATTTTTTGCCATAAGTAAATGAATATTTAACGATACTTAAGTGTTTTTTAATATTAACTGTTTTTAAGTATCAGATGTAGATTTTATGAAACCTGCTGCTGTCATTCTGTAGGTTATTTATATATGTTTATCAGTTACCAATAAGCAGTCAGTTTTATTCACAGGAAGTAACATATCATTGGATGACAATGAGCACTGACTGGCATGGGAAATAACACAATTAGTTAGAAGGGATCTTTTATACCTATCTTCACATGAACAGGAAACACATACTAGTGTTTCTGATATGGGAAATGGTTCAATATTCTTGTATATCAGATACAGTGGTGACACTATTATTATTATTATTAATATTATTTCTGTTGTTGTTGTTTCTTGTTATTATTGCTATTATTCTATTGTTATTGTTGTTGCTGTTATTGCTATTGTTATTATTGTTATTGTTATTATTATTATACAACTCAGCAAAAATAACAAAACTATTCTACATTTCTTTTTTCCTTTTCCTTTGAACTTCTCCTGTAGAGAGGAAATAACAGTTTGTTTTCTCATACTGAATTCCTTTCATCCCTCCCCTTTTCCCTACCCTCATAACAAGTTAAAAAAAACAACAAATGTTATAATGATATGTGGGAAAATGAGTATCTGTGATTTGTCTGTAAGCTGAAGCAACATGCTGTGATCTGGGAAAGATATGTTCTGCAGGCTGAACAAATATTATTTCTGTCATTTTTCTTTGCAATGATTTTGAAATATTCTCTTCTCACTGGTGTAGATGTCAGGATCCAGTAACACTACAAAATGTCAGACTAACTGTCAATGAAAATAACATGAAACCAATGCAGCTTAATTTTAATCTACATTGTTGGAACTTGTTGAAGAAAAATAAAATTTGGTTGTCTCTGATAAAAAAATAGAAAAGGAAAATTAAATAATTAAAAAAGAAAGATCGTAACAAAGAATATAGAAAAATGACTAAAGAACAAGAGAAAGTCAAAATGCTCATTTTATTTAAACCTGTGAAATTTAATTTTTTATTCTGAGATTTTTTTTTTTTTTAATTATGCAAAATTAATACATTCCATAACAGATCCCCCACCCCACAAAGAAAGAGATTTTTAAAAGATTTACACTCACAGAAATCATAATTATATTCACATCTTCTGTGAAAATGAACCCAGTATAAAACAGGAAAAATGTAAATAAATATATCACTATTAATAAAAGAGAACTGAGTTATTCAATATTAATATATACACAGAATGTGGATCATTCAGAGGTCTCAGATGTATTGTGCTGTATGATTTTCACTAAAACATATGCCCAGTTAATTTACTTAATAATAATAAATATTCTCTATAAACAAGCTATAGATTTTAAATTATTAATAAACTGTCCATTGTTGTGGTTTTTTGTAGGAATTTTTATTTATTTATTTATATTTTTTACTTATTTATATCAGATTCTAGCTAATTAAATTAAGCTGCAGTATTGAATGTGTGTATGTTATCAATTTAGTTTTCAATTGTCTAATATAGTAATTCTGTACCTTTTCAATTTCAAAATAATTAAAGTAAGGTACAGTTTTAATTAATAGTAAATTGTCCAATTTTTTTACATTAGTTGTTTATATTAATTCTATACCTTTTCAGTTTCAAAACAATTAAAGTAAGGGACAGTTTTAATTAATAGTCAGTTATCCATCGTTTTTTCATTAGTAATTTATATTTGTTCTATATCTTTTCTGTTTTGAACTAGTTAGTCTAAGGTATTGTTTTAATTACTTATATAAATTGTCCACTGTTTTTTCTTTTGTTATATGTATTAATTTTGATTTAAAACTAAATTAAAATAGATATTTGTTGATTTTCCATTATGTCACTGAATTTTATCAAGTTTTCTTTAGTGTATTTTTAAAAATAATAATTATATATTTGTACATGTAATGTGAGAAGACTAAATTATTTTTGAAACTTTGTAACAGCAATAATTATAGTACAAATTGTTGTCAACAGAACCATCATCATCATAATTTTCCATTAGAAATCTAATTACTTCATGTAAAATAATATTAAATTAATATTCATTTGAAAACAGCTTTTCTTTCACAGAATTGGTTGATTAGATTCAGAAATCACATTCAGATGTATAGGTTCAAAAACTAATGTACAAGTGTAAGTGTAATTTTCAACACATCTTCACCCTCAGTCTGTTCAAATATGTCTGTCCTCTACAGAGTCTCTGATTTCCCCTGAGATCTGAGAGCTACAAGAAAAAAGAACTGAAGTTTATTAACATACATAATTCCTGGTAACTGACTCTGGTTTGGTTCTGGACAAGGATGTATGTGTACTAACTGTCAGACTTAATTAAGTCCAGTTACACCATGGCTACTGATTCAGTTAAACATGAAACTATTCTCTGTTTCAAGCTTGCTTAGAAAGGAATGCAGTTTTGAAGTTAAGGTTATGATAGGTTAAGACATGAACATCTGACTTGTATAATGGTTAAATGAGAAAAAAAGAAAGAAAGAAAAAACGTCTGGCAGCCTGATCTTATTGCTTTGGTCAAAGTTAGTAAATAAAAAATTGTTAGAAAAAGCATGGACTTAAAAAGTTAAAGTGTGATAGATAAGGAATAGAAAATGTCCTTAGAGTCTGGATTTACTGCTTTGAGATAGATTAATGAATAAATGAATACTTAAGTCTTAAGTAAGGATAAATAAGATCCTTACAGTCCTGACTGACTGAGTTAATTAAATGAATGATGATAAATTTTGTTTACCGACATCTCCGTGTATTGTTATTTTAACTACAACTAAGTACAAAATAATATTTGGTAATAATAAAATATGAAGGTGACCAACTGTTAAATTACATGGTTACTAATTAACAGCAATGGATATTTTAATATTTTATAATGAACAAGTATGTTACCTATCTTAGTTGTGCCCACAACATGAATGCTTTAAAATTATTAATGGCAATATATTAACAAACTGTTTAACTGTATACCCAACATAAAACCTGTCTTGGAAGAGCTCTCTGACAGTCCAAAGTTGTAACCATAATAAGCATGCAGAAAATTACTAGCACTGGCATGTATACCATTATCTTAGTATTTTAAAAGTTAAAGGAAAAAGGTTTACAAGTATCCTATCCAGAGGCCAAGAACAGGATGTAATCTTAGTACCTGCTGGCTTTGAATCCAGTGGTTTAACTTCTATGTCAGTTATATTGGTGTGTCCACTGTGCCAGAGTGTGTCTGTTGTTCCAGACAGATTAAGGGAATTACTGTCCTCATGTTGGTCTGTTACATTTCAGACTGAGGTAATTAGCTGGATTAACATGTTAGAATCGCAGTACTTGTTAAGCAGGAAAAACACAGGACACTTCTTACTGTTGTACAAACAGAAACCCTGTGATTGCAATCCTTTACAAACATGTGTGTGTCTCAGACAACTGAGAGAAGAACTGGGTTATTTCCTGGTGTTGTGTTCAGATTGTCATTTTCTTCTGTCACCTCTCTCTGTGTGTCTTCCTCATATCAAAACAGCTCTCTGTGGGTTTTGTCAGTGAGCTTAAGTATCAGTATTGAGTTTATTTATTCTGCTTGATTTTATCAGTGATATTTTAATGTTGACCCCTTTATATAAACTATACTTACAGTTATCATTTATATCAGGGATCTGTACAATTACAGGTTATGTGTTTGAGTTAGTGTTAAAATTTGAAGACAAAGGTCTTGTTTAAGATAGTTATGCATGAACTGTTCAACTAAATATTAATGCTTATGTCAAGGCTTAGAAGCAGTGTGGTCTAAAAAATAGAAAATTGTTTTTGAGTTAAATGTCATTGATGTTATTAAAACATAAAGAAAATTAAAAAAATATTACAGAGCTATTCATGGGTAAAGTTAATGTATTATATTTTCTGGGATTATTATTATTATTGTATAACTCAAATCCATTTCTCATTTTTAAAGACTGGGTTAGATCACTCAGGTTTTCAGTTTTTCATATAATCCAAATATCTAAAAACATGAAACCTGCTGCTGAACCTCTGTGTAACATGACAATTTCAATTAGCAGAAAGGGATCTTTTATAAGCACCATCTCATATTCAGTAAAGCACACACTACAGGCTTTGGTTAAACCAGTCAATGAAGAACCAAATATGGACAGAAGAGTTGAGACACTAACATCTTGTTGCAGATTGCTAATTCAAATGATTTATTTCCTGTGTTAGTCAGGCAGTAAGAACGAGTCTGATCAGTGAACATGTAATTGGTCAGTGTCTATGACAAGACATCAATCAATCTGAACAGAATTTTTCATTGCACACTGTTAATTAGCATGAGAGATATTTCTACAATGCTATAACAGGTTAACTTAATTTTATGGGTTTGTGATTGTGACATGATGCTTGGTAACATCACCTACAACTAGGTCTGTGTCTGGAAAATAACAAATATCCTTGAAGAGGACTTTTATGTCTTGTAAAGTAAATTATTAATTAATATGAATCTACTTTTACAGTCCCATACAGAATATTGGATAGAAAGAATAGATTTAAGCATTAAATCAAGAAATAAATTAATATTAATTTAATAAAACCTGACATTTTGTACTTAAAGGATTGTTTTGGTCAAATATTTTAATTTTTTAACAGTGGCTTGTTTATTATGGTATGGGAGTACTTCTTTCTTTTTTCTATCTTTTTCTCTGTGTTTATATGTATATGTGTGTGTTGATTAGCTGAGAGAGAGAGAGAATATAAACACGATACCATTAAGGGATCTTTCACATACATCTAGCTCATATTTTACTATTATTTGTTATTAGTAATGAAAAGAAGAGGAAATCCTACTGGATTACTGTAATTAATAAACAGTTATTTTACATAGAAAAACTCCAAGCAAAGGTGATAATGATCAAAATGTGGATACTCGCTGGAATGGGAAATAGCCAAATGGATTGTATTTATCTGTGAGTCCTATTAAAGATATGAGTATTTTCTGAGTTTTGATGGGTTTTTAAAATGTATTCATTATTTTAAACATAATTTTTTTTTTTTTTTTTTTTTTTTTTGATGTCAGAAATCATTGATTGATCAGTTTAATGTCCTTAAATCATCTTGAGATTCAAGCACATCTTGTAAGGGTTACAGGAAAGGGCCTGAATGTTTTGTCCAATGAAGTTATTATATTAGTGTTTTACAGGATTACAAAAAGTAAACAAAGCAGTTATCGCTTGTACATTACAATATTTTTACACCTACATCTTGAATACTATACCACTGATGATGTTTTCCTTGCTGCTAAGATTTATTGTAAGATGTATTGGTTTCAAGGTAGACACATTCACACTTAATTGGTCTTGAACATTTATCTTCACTAGCTGAGGTGGAGTTTGTTTTTCTAACAAAGACTGCAATCAGACAGATTTACACAATGTCAGTCTGGGGTATCTTAACAGTTTGACTTTTCATAATACTTGCTTGCAGAATAATTGGAAGTTCATTTTGCTGGAAGTTTTCTGAAATGGATGGTGTGTAGCTTTATTTGCAATTTGTTTCTTATCAGTAACAGACATTATTTTGATAGCTGGGGATGTTATGTTAATGCAAACTGTTTTGAAGAAAAGATTACATCTGGAGAATAAAGCTTTAACTGGAATCATAGTAAGTTCGGATTTTATATGTATATAATTTTGTATATGAATTTATGTGTGTCATTATGTTAGTAAGAAAATATAAAGGGCAATCTTGATAATTCTCATTTTGTATCATTAGATATATTGGTGGTGCATTTTATTTAGTGATAAATAAACCAACCATTTCCTTGGAATCTGTGTTTTGCAATGTTGTAATGCTTTCTTGTTACTTTATTTGTCTAAATGGTTCCTGGTGATTTAATATTGAATTTTTGTCTAAAAGGTGATTTCAAGATTGTGATATATATATATATATATATATATATATATATAGGATTTATTTTCCTCCATTTATGGTCTAAATTAGAAAATCTTGTATATAGTTAACCAATTAGTTTTTAGTATTTAGGTAATTATGTTCTGGCAGGCTTGATGTAGTTGGTAATAGACAGATACCGACATACTGCAGAAATACAAGCCAGACAATTACAGTTCAATGGTCAGTCATCAAGACCAAAAGGTTAAATAAAGTGTATTCTATAAAAAACTATAAAAAAAAACTTTTACTAATACAAAAAAAAAGTCTGGATCATTTAGTGATGAACATGGATGTAAGATATTTCAGTGTCTGACTGGTGTAAACCAGTATTATTATTATTAGATCACAGTGGTTCTAAGCTCTTCAGTTGTTTCTGGTCAAAGAACCCCACAATCACCACAGTGTACAAAAAACTAAAACATTATGTGACTGACTTATTTTGGTTTTAATTATGTTTAAGTAACAATCTACGATTGATAAGAATTCATGTCAGTGGTTATGCGCATTATATACAAATGTTTAATATGTTATGCATATTTATTGCATGTCTGTGCACATGTGTAATTTAAATACTGAAATTCATGTCTTTACAACATTTTAAAATGTTTCTTAAATGTTCATGCATATCCTTCAATAACATTCAATACTATAATCTAATCTAATTATTAGGTTTGTACTTTCTTTACAACTGCTTTTCTTTTCATCACAGTAAAAATAGCCAGCAATCATTTACCACACTTCCAAATACTTTTACTTGCATTTTTCTTTTTCTCTTTTCACTTTTTAAAACATTTTTCTTTTTTACTATATTTTTCATTATCTTAACAAAAGGAGCAAATGGTGTGAAATATTCACTGTTGTTTAATAATTGAGCTGCATTCCACTGCAGTACACTGCATTTAATAGCACAAACAAGAGGTGACAACACCATAGTTTCTCTCCACCTGTGGCCAACTCTTCAGTATTGTCAAATTTTCAGATAAAGCCACACATCAGACAAATCTTTTTACAGTCAAAAAGATAAAAAGATCAGGGACGATTGTTGATCTTGGCATGTGGAGAAACATAGAATTAAATAATTAGGATGTCATGATGCAGTTATCACCTTAGGTCCAAGGTTAGCTCCCCTACTGAGCTCTTGATGGAGAAAACTGTTCCTTTCTGAACCCCTAGTGGGGAGTCTTTTATTACTCTGGTGTGTGGCCATTGATATTATCAGGTGTCTGCAGTTAACTTGATGGCAGTCAGTTTTGTTCTTTTCAACAAGAAGAACAAGTAAAAATAATTGCATCTAAAATATGCTTCTTTTTTTTCCTGTGTAGTTAGAAATAGCTTTAATTTTGCTAATAATAAATGTGTTTTTATTGGTTTTGTTAGTAAGATTTCATGTCATGGATCTATTACACAGGTAGGGTTTTAATAAATTTATTGTTAACTATTTCTTGAATTGAGAGGGTTTTATTTATTTATTTATTTATTACAGAGAAATAACATGCCAAAAATTTAAAAACAAAATTTAAAATGATGAAACTCTACAAAATTTGGAAACATGTTGAATTTGGATTCTAAATTACTGGCTAATCTTATCAAGAGAATATTTTGTAGGTGTATAGAAATTTAATATTATTTTAAGTTACTTCAACCTGAATGATAAAACTGGTGGTTACCTACATTTTAATTAGTCATCCTAGTTCCAATTATTTTAAAAGCATGTACACTTTAAATGCAACTCATCTTCTTCCATGCACATACTCTTCTGATAAAAGCTTCTTTTAAAAAAGAATATATCCCTCTTCACTACCAATTGAGGATGACATGAGCACATACTTAGACAAGGGATACAAAAAGTGTACGCATTAAGCTGAGTTTGGGAAATGAATAGATTATTATTTGACTGTCAAGGCTTTGAAGAAGATTAATATTTAAGTTATTAATCCACTGCTTCCTGGTTTTTGTGTCTCTGTGTTAATGTAGCTGTACAGACAGAATTAGCAAGTGTCTGCCTGTCTGATCCTTGCTTGATCTTCATAACACAGTCTCAAAGAACTGAGACTCCATTATGAAACTTGTTGGTGGTCTTGATCACTTAACCAGGTCACAATTAGGTAAATACGATATAATAATAATGATGAAAAATAATAATGTGTTCTTAAATATATATCTGTGCATACACACACACACATACAGACACACATAAGAGGTATATCAAACTAATTTAATTATGTTGTATTTTAAAATAGTAATACTTTTTTTCTTTTTTTTTAAGCAATTACAACAGTTGTATTTAATAAAAAAATAATAATAACATGTTTCATTTAATTATAATAACATATTTTTAATAAGATAGATATTTATATAGGAATTTCTCTTTACAGTTTGAATTTGAATTAACACTCAGTATATTTGTTTATGTACTCTGGTATTAACATAAAATTTATATTAGTATCCTTTAGGAAAACCTAGAAATTATATGTGGTTGAACAAAAATATTTTTAGTTCCTTTTGATTTTCAAATAAACCTTTTTCTTTAAAAAAAAAATTTTTATATGTTTTAATACTTGCTACAAACACTAACTGGACATAAAGATGACCTTAGTTTTAAATTTTCATTGCATAGCAGATACTTATAAAATTTATGAGAGTAAATTATCTCAAAAAATTTATGAGAGATATGATTAACATTCATATTCATAATCTTTATTTAGCTTTATTAATATCAAGGTTTTTTTAAATTTTGGAAGTCATTTCTAAGAAGGAAATATTTTTTTGATCAAACATTTTAAAAATAAGTTACTCATTTATTACTTATGGCAAATATAAATGATCTTTGAAGATGATCGAAAACTCAGATTTGTCTTGTGTTTAGAAAAGATTTTTGTGTGGAAAATCAAGAAAAAGTTTTTTTGTGAGGAAAACTTAGAATCTTTGTTTCCACTTTTATAGTTCATTAACTGAACAAAGAGATTTTAGACACAAAAAACCCAACAGGAACACAAATCAGTGTGTGATGTAGATTACGAGTATTATTTTAATGAAAGTAACAGAAACAAAATGTCTAAATAAAACATTTTTGTGTCACATGCACAAAAGATGTGTCACATATTTTACAATCCAAACTTGCTCGAGGAAAAAAAAATTACAGGTTTTTACATATTGTAAAAAAATAATGATGCATTGAGATAATGGTGTTTCAAGAAGAAAAAATATGCATTGAGGATCTTTTTAAGAAGATTAAAATAACAGTTCAACATCTATTTCCTATCAACCTCAGTGAACTAACTCACTAGGCCAGCTTTTGCCTCATGACTGGTTCATTTGTTTTATGTCCTTCATTTAGTGGTATACTGAACCATTTCCAACACAGAAACTATTTCATAATGCATACCAATACATTTAAGAATCATAACAGAAAATACAACAAGATGAACTTGACAATATTAAACAAAATGCTCTTATCTTCAGTTACATTTGTGTATTTTCCTTCTTTTTAATGAACAGCATCAATAATTTTTACTTGATTATTTGATTAAATCAGTTGATGACCAAATATTTTATATTATGGAAATAAAATTGATTTTACATTCTTATAATTTCACTGATTCTTTAAATAAATCAAGCACCAAATGATACATGAATATTTAAAATCAAAGAAATAAAGTTAATCTATACCTCAGATATAAATTTCAAATAAAAAATTATTATTTGCATTACATTTTTATTATGTTTACCTAAAAACCTCAAATTTGTGTTTGGGATGAAAACAAATTGATAATAATAATAATTAAAATAAAGACAATCTATTATCTTGATGGATCATTTTTATGAATGATAACCAGTTTATATTTCCCTGCTAGTTGCTTTCTTGTTAATTTCGAAAATGCATATCAGTATTACGCCAGGCAACAATGCCTCCCTTTCACATTTCAATTCTGATGTTGTCTGCAGTGCATTATTCACATGAAACCCATTTGAAAAAGACCCAGACTTTTATTTTCATAGCTGCAGATATAAAAGTCAAGGTCCAACTGGATTCATTTTGCATGAATTGACAATGAATGATGACTCAGATGTATCAAGAGGAAAAGCATTTATGACTTCATTTGAGACTAAATGCTTAGCCTTTGAATATTGCACAAATGTGTCGAGCATTCTTATTTGGAATTACAGAACAAGTACTATTGGCCATAACTTCTTCCTTCTGCCAATGATAATGGTCAAGATGATCACACCTTCTAACAAATTAATATTCCTTTTATAACAGTCCATTGCAGAAAGACTGAGCATTTTACTAGCACCAGCCCACAAAAAGATCTTTTCAGACATAATTACCATGAAGACAAGATTGATGGAACTTAGAGTTGTTGCATTCCCTTGATTATTGCAAAAGAAAATGGTAATGGCCGACCCATTGACTGCACTCTCAGATTGGTTCCTGTAATTTTATTGGCATTGCATGCAAATCAAATTGAAAAGGTTGAGTTTATTGACAGTTTTGGATTAGTCTTTTTGGCTATTACTACCTTGGGATTTTGTAGGAAATTTATTTTATGGTTAACCAGGAAAGTGGAAGTATTACATATGCCAATGGGTGTAAGACCCGACAGGCTGTAAAATGATATTTGTGTCAAATTTCTTTCTAAAATAAATGATTACAACTGATACTGCTATCTGTGTTGTTAATCATTATGGTCGATAGTACGTGTTGTAATTCCAAATCATTCTTAAACTGAAGGTTTTATTGCTATACAGCTAGAGTGATGTAACATCTAAATTTTATGTTTTTATGAAATTATTTTGATCCATTTTGATAACCCAAATGATAGATGACACTGGGAAATTGTTCATATTTGAAACTGTTATTATTGTTTCAGCTTCAGTGATGTAAAAAAGATTTTGTATAATGTTGATGAAATTACATTATAATTTAAAACTGGCTTGAGTCTATATTGTTTTGTTTTATTTCACCATCAGTGATAAAACACTTTATACTGAGAATCTGTCTTATTTGGAAGATTTTATTATTTTACTTATATTTATGTGGATCTCAAATTATTTTGTGATTTCAAAAACCTGTTTCAATTTTTATTTCCTCATTTGTGATGCATGAAATGTATCTTTATGAAATTGTGTACTTTGTTAAGAAGATCAGTGAAGACAACAAAAAAACAAACAATTTAGCTAATTGTTTTATACTAATAACATGGAATAGTTTTAGAATTTTTTGTTTTCTTTCCAATTTTTTTTCTAATTGTATTTTATTGTATGACCATAATAATACATGATCAATTTATCTTTGTTTTTTAAAAATAATTTTCTGCATATTCAGAAACTTTAATGTTTAAACATAATAAAAAATTCAGAAAATTTACTTTATTATGTTACAATTTTTAGAATCTGTTTTGGTTTTCTTTTTCATCTTTTGTACATAAAAACTTAATGAACCTGATTCCTACCCGTTTAATGAAATGTCTTCCACAAATGTACTGCAACCAAAAACTTCAACAAAAAACCCAACATCAACCCTCAAGAACTAAAACAGATTTTTTTGGTAACAGACTGAATGCCTTTGTATTCACTCTGCTGATTTTCTAATGAATCCTGAACAAGACTTTTATTTGATTTACTGATGTGTGCAGAGCCTGTACATTTTCTTTCATCAGTCTCAGCTTGAGGTGGGCCATGGAAAACTCTTTAGTAAAATGTAGCTGTGTTGTTCTTGATGATATTTTAAACCTGCCAGGTAATTAGTGTCCATTAACAGGTTTCCTTTTATAACTCTGGAGCAGAGGGTCTGGCTGTAAAGAGTCTGAGACCAATAAAACTGCCCTGATTTCACTTACTGCAAGTCATTACCTCTCTCCATTCCTGCTTCTTTCACCACCTCCAGGAAACCAGTAATGTTTATCTTCCCTTTTGCTTATTTTCACTAACTTGTCCTTCTGTATGTTAGAGACAGGAAAGGAGAGAGAGAGAGAGAGAAAAAAAAAAAAATTCATGTCTTGATTTGTTTATCTTTGTTTCATGCTTTTAATTTAGAGATGGTTAGACTAAAAAAAAAAGATTAGATTCAAATTTTTAGTATCTGTTTTAGAGTACAATTTACAAATTCTCATTTTGTTTAGAATTTGCAGCAACGCAATCCATATATTTATGTTCCTTCATTAGGCAATATAATATGTATTTGTCTCATGTTACCTGATTTTTATAAAAATAAAATAAAATAAAATAAAATAAAATAAATTAAAACAGTTTTCATTTAAAATTAAAAAACTTGTATTAGTTTTTACTTGTTTTTTCCATAACAACTAACTGGAACTTACTAAATTTTTACACAAACATGATGCCTTCAACATAGAAGCCTCTCTATTTCAATAATTATATATTCCTATAAAATCTAACAGAAATCTAAGTGTCACATTTATTTTCAATGGATATATATTAATTTGCATGGGGCTTCAGTTGTTTACTGGAGATAACAAAGCACTGTTTGCCATGGACATTTTTCTATTATTTGGCATGCCTAACTCCAATAAATTGTGCTCTGGCATTGCTTTGGATTAAGTGTGTGTAATCTGACTAGCTTATTTACACGTGCTATAGAGAGATTAACACTTTTGTCAACTGTTGACTCAACCTCCAGTGGGGTAGGGCTGTGTCCTCCTTGCAGTGAGCTAATCCTCCACTTGACTGAGCCTGAAAAGAGCTTTTCACATCTTAGACACTTCTCTGAATGCAGATTTTAATTTATTCCTTTTTTTAAATTGCTAGCAGAGTAAATGTTGTATGGAAAGAAATTAATGTTTAATGACAACACATTTTTCAGTAAATGGTTATTAGGTGTCAAACATGATTTTTTAAATTATAATGATTTATTTATAAATTGGTGATAAATGATAGGAAATCAGTTGTCACCATTCTATATATTAATACTTAGTGATTAGCAACAAGTGTCATTTGTGTGCCCATAAACAGAAAATAGAAAATACAGTCCTAATTTAAATAGGTTTGCTGTGATTATTGTTTATTGGAATGGGTTTTATATTTAAACAGTTTAATCAGATAATTGATAAATTGAGTTATAACAATGTCATTCAGGTGTAAAGTTTGCATTCATGAGTAAACTTTTAATAAGAAAGTATTGATTACCTGTTACTATTACGGCAAGTAACATTTAGACCAGTTTCTTCATAACAAACATATTTTCAGTTCTATTTAAAATTCTCTCTCTCTGTCTTTGTTTTTATTTATTTATTGCTTTTATTTATTTATTTATTCATTTATTTTTTTTATTTTTTTGTTGTTTGGGTTTTAACAATTTATTTGTTATTATTTATTTATTTATTGATTTTTACAGATTTATATAGTTTGAAGTAAAACAAATTATATTAAATAAAGAAAGAAATATTATGTATTTTATTATCTTCACAATGAAAGAAAAAGCTCTGCACCTATTCATAATTTTTTATATGAACTGAAACCAGAAATAAAAAACCCTAAAACTCCACATCAGATGATAGCAGTTTTAAGATTAAAATGTTGACAAATTTCTAAGTTTTTGTGACACCCTTGTTTCTCAGATGTGAGCCAACCAGCAGCTGTTGAAACACATCACTTAACTAACCACAAATTATCCTCATAATTAAGATGGTTGTGAGGTTTTGGCAAGAGATACATTTCACTTGGTTTTCATCCCATCAACAATTAGAATGCCACTGGGAGAGAAAATGACACCTATAATCTGCCACAGAAAACAGTCAGACGGGATTACTCCACTGCTGGGCTGCCTGTTATTGTGTCACATGCAGAAATCAACTCCTTGTCCCCATGGATCCTAGGGTATCAAAGATAACAAGATTGGTGATTTCTGATGCAGTTTTTCCATCTTCTCTGGAAATGCGATCCCAGTTCAGTCTGACAGGCTTGACTAGTTGATGGAAATTTGTCCTGAAGATGAGAGATTGTGTGAGACAATGATTTCAACAGGTCACAGGACTGTAGCAAGGTTTTGTTAGCAGTAGTATTGATACACAGTTTGTGAGGATGGTCTGGGATGTTAAGATGGAGTAGACATTGATTTCCACTTATTAACCTCTGTCTCTAACTTGTGATTTAATAACAGGCTGAGGTATCACCTCAGGCAGTATGAGATCTCTGTGTAAAATTCTCTTTGATTGATATGTGGAGTTATTTCCCATTCTGATCACTGCTCTTTGAAATTGCTCCATTATCCTGTTAACTTAATAATAATGGAATCCACCATAGTCATTATAAGGTTTCAGAGTAAATTCTTTTTGATAGGAATTTAGAGCTATTTCCCATTCTGGTCTGTGCTGAGTCAAATTGTTTCACTGTTCACCTAACTTAATAATAAACAAACTGAGCTACAGAACTCACCTTGGCATTATGAAAGCTATGAATAAATATATCCTCTTTGGTAGACCTTTTGAGTTTTTCCCATTATGATCAGTGCTCTGTGAAATGATCTCATTATTCAGTTAATGTAATAACTTGCTGGGTTAAGAACACACAACAGACATTATTAGGTTTCAGGATAGATCTTTTTGACAGATTTTGTTTTTCCTATTCTGATCAGTGCTCCATGATCAGTCCTTTCCTGTCTCTGGAAAAGTACATACCTAAATATCTCTTGCTTCAGATGATTAAGGACAGCCCATGAAATAGCGGAAGCAGATTTCATTTCTGACATTTTTGTTACAAAATATATGTTTGTGTTTAAATAGCTATTAATAGCTTCTTTTTATATCTTTAATATTCCTAGTAGGAAGGAGGACAAATAAACATAAATTGAAATGGTTATTCTTTATTATAAACACTGTTGGTTAAATAAATTCTGAAAAGAGAAATATCAAAGTCATTGATTTTTATATAAACATAACTATGTGAAATTTAATAAAATACAAAAATAAGTTAATTTTGAAGATCATTTTTTTTTTTTACCAGGCCTTATTTTGATATCTTTATTGGAACTTGATTTTTGTGTTTGAGGGGGGTGGTGTTTTAAACAAAAAAGAAATCTATCTATTATAATTTCTAATAGAGTCCAGCTGAACGCTTTAAACTGAATCACTGGTGCTGTTTACATGATGGTCATGGTAACAAAAGGAGACTACAAAGACATAGCTTTGAGGAGACTTGTTTTGAAAAAGTATTTACATCTTTAAAATGTTACTGTAAAATAAACAAATGAAATGATGAAGGCTGCTTTCAGATACCAAAGATTCCTAAATTTGGCTCATTTTTTTTATTCCATCTCTTTCTAAAACAAGATTATATATACAACATTCCCAACAGTACTTAAAACTGTATAACAGATATATACAACATTCCCAGAATCACTTTTAACTGACCTGTATCCAGTCTGTATAAAACCCATACACTAGATAATTGTAAATTGCAGTTTATAAACAGGTGTACACTAAAATCTTTCTGCAGGGCTGTTTCCTATTGACCTTGAAAGTTGAAAGTTTTAAAAAAGATTTTTTATTTTATTTTGTTTTATTGGTGTTTTTTTCATTAAAATGTTAGAAAGAAGAAATTCTTTGCAGATAAAGCAGCATGTTTATTCCAACTTCGTGCTTGGAAACACGAAATAAGACACCACTCCTATTCCCTGGTGTTTATCTTTTATTCTTGTGGCAGACGCCAACAACTTTTTAAACCAATCTCTCATAATGCCTGATTTTCAGCTTATGGAAATCGGAGAGAGAAGCTACAGCTTGCCTTAGCCAATGTGTTAGTCTTTTTTTCTTAATGCTGCGTGGGGCCAAGCGCTTCAGAGCTCAAACAAATTGGTCCCAATTCCCTGGAAGATGTCAGTTAAAAAAATGGAATGTTAATCAGTTCTGTAGGTAAGTTCTTCTCTTTTTTATCTCCTTTTTTTTTCTTCTTCTATGTATGGGGTGAACTCTCACAAATTGGTCCTACCTTTCCTTGGACGTGTTAGTTAAAAACTTGGAATGTTAACTTTTCTTCTTTCTTTTTTTTTTTTTGTAGATGAAGTTTTGTACTATTCAGCATGTACAGATATGACTGTGTGTTGAAGGGAATGTCTTTTTTGTGTGTTTTTAACCCTTCTACTGGTACTGCTGGCTTCATCTGCATGGCATATCTTGTTAGATGGGATGGTAAATGTCAGAATACTGCCAACAACAAACCAAGGTTAAGGTTTTTTTTTTTTTTTATTTATGAAGCAAAGATGTTCTGAAGACAACTGACCTTTTAGAACATATGAGTTTTATACATTTAGTATGTTTTCCCTGTTTTTCCATTCATACTTGCATTTTTCACACATGGCTAACTGGACATTCTGTTTTTCTTTCATGAAGTGAAAAAAGAAAAAGATTTTCAAAAATGTTTGCAAGACAAGATAAAGGAAATGATTTACCAGTTTTATTAATTTATGCTGAAATAATGTCTTAACAGCAAGGAATTATTTTAAAACATTTTTTTTTTTTTTTTGTTTTAATTTTTTTTTTTTATTTTTTTATTGAAAAGGGAGAATTATTTAGGTAACAACAATTTGTCCCAAGATATTTAGATTATTATAGAAGGATGTATACTTATCAGATCATGATTAATATTGCTGTTGTTATAATCACTGTAATTATTATTATTATTTTTATAATTAACAGTATTTTACTAACCATCATGACAATTTAAACATTATTGTTATTGTTGTTGTTATTATTATTATTTTATTACTGTTATAATAATATAGTCTTTATGTTGTTACTGGTGTTCCATAGTATCTAAAACAGACTAAATAAATTCATTTTACTGTTGTTGATAGCCCTACCCCAGGAGAAACCAGGGGCAGAAGCAAGTGATCATGTAGTTAATATTTTCATTTAAAAGTTTACTCCCTGATGATCAGTGACATATTATTTGAGATGGTTTCAGTGTTTCTGTTCAAGCATTAACTTAATATTACATGTCTTTTATTGTTTAGAACATGAATCTAGAATTCATATCAGTATATTTTGATTTGAACTGATTTTTTCACTCAATAGTACTCTACAAGGATTGGATCTTACTGCCCCCTAATGTTAATTTTTTTATTGACAGTTTGGGAAATAAATAATAATACTCATTTGCTTGCTGCCACCATGATTATTTTTCTTAATCTTATTTAGTGAATTTGTTCTTTTTATGTTGTTTTTATTATTATTATTATTATTATTTTTTTTTTTTAAATGAGCTCTGTTATAATATATTCTTGAACAATATTGGTTTGCCATATCTGAAGTAAAAAATAATGTAATCAAATTATCAAAACTTACTAATATTCTGATATTATAAACTTCTACTGAAACTTAGTTTTCCAATAGCAACAAATGATCTTTTATATACATTTGTTCATAGACAGGACATTAAATACCATGGCCTTAAGTATCAGCAGTATAATATACCTACATATCAACAGAATTATAAAGTAGATTTCAGAAATACGTCTCATAACCACTGCCAGAGATGTACAATAATTTATGTACATAAGCAAGATTTTATAAGTACTTTAATATCTGCAATATTATGTCCATAAATAAGCATAAAAGGTATTGTTTTATTGATTTATAAAACATGTTTAAGAATTAATATCAGTTATGCTGTGATTTCACACACACATGAATACCATTCCAGTAGATTTGTATTTGAAATGTGTGGGAACTGGGTCATTCCATGCACTTTTTAATTCTCAGCAAGGTCTAACAGTCATAATTTATTTACATTAATAATGGCTCCTTTCTTGATTTTTTAAATTAACACCACATGAATACTGCAAGTTCACTGAAGCTATTTTATTCTGTACATTCAGTCTGGCCACAAATGAAAACTCTTTAGTTTAGCCATATTTTTTTACCTTTGCGTACCCTTCATTCAGTGTATGAGAAGTAGGACAGTACAGATTTTCATGTGCTTGTTGTGGTTATATGTTTTTGTAAAACCAATATACCACTGATCATAGAGAGATATGTGTATAAGTCCTACAACCTTATGAATACTGCCGGTATTATGTTATAAATATATGTTTATATACACTAGTTTATTCTTTCACTGACACTTTTTTTTTACATCGTGGGAGTGAAGGAAAAAAGAAAGCTATTTTTTATTACCCTAACAATCGCTTTAAGAGCTTGTTGTCAGCTGGATTATAGCTTTAAATTGGTTTGATGTCTATCAGAAAGAACGAAGTCACGTATAGCCAGTACAATAGATATATACCTGTCCTTTTGTGGTTTCAAAGTACCATTTAAGATGATTTTACTCACACAAACAACACATGCTTGGTTTCCCTTTCATAACCTCTGCTCTCTCATGTAATTCACAAAATGTTTTGTGGCTTCAGTCATTCTCATGGCGTGAATTCTGTTCAGTCAACATAGAACTAAAATCTCCTTTAAAAGTAGCTAGAGTACAGAATTATGACCATTTTTAAGAAAGTAATAAATTGAAGTCAGAAAGCGAAATGTTTTCTCCTTTCCCCCCCATATTCTTCATCTCTTTGATGTCTGAACACTGGAGTTGGGGGTTAATTTCAGAATAAAAAGAATTACTGCTGGGTTTTCTTTGATGTCCATGGTTATTGTTTCCCTCCTGGTTTATGGGACAGTTGTGGCCTAAGATCACAAGTGCAGACAACTAGTTTAGATTATTTGAAGATAATGAAGCATGTCCATTGGGTTAGAAGGGATCACTTTCACCTCCAAGCTGTAATAACACACATACACAGACGCACATATATACATATATATGATGGAAACTGTGATGTCATTCCAGTCATGAAATTAGATTTTTGCTTCATTTTCTTGAAAAGAGAATTCTGGGTATGTCGGTCCATCAGACACAATCAGTCACAGATAGGTCAGTCTTAGATGAACAAACAGTCAGTAGAGTAAAAGTCAATCTCCACTGTCAGATCAATCTCATTCTCTAATCCAATATTTTTATCTCTCAGTACATCTTAAATCTCACCACCTCACACTTTCTTACTCATCCACTTTTTACTTTCATTAACTGACCCACTATAAAAAAAATAAGTTCTGGTGTGTGTATCTCTTGAGATTTTGTTCTGTTCCAGCCAGTTCCCCATGACTGGTTTATTAAAGCGCATGTGTGTTTTTTGTTTCTGGAAGGTACATTAAAAGATCTCTTGCCACTAAGTCAAATGAGCAACCTTTGGAAAACTGATAGGAGATTTTCATTTTCATTTCACAGCACACACACATACACACACACACACACACACACACACACAAATATTAAGAATTAACTAAAAAAAAAACAATACGATTGACACAATGCGTATTAGTCCTTATATATGTTCAGAATACATTAAATAAATATTCATTCATTTGTTCATCTGTTCATTTGTTCCTTTATTCAATTGTCATTCATTCTGATCTTCATTCATTCTTTAAGTTTGCCAATTTCATATCTTGTATCTTTCTTGCAATCAATCCATATTTTTGAATCTCATAATTTCATTTATCTTTCCATCCGTACTTGGTGAAATAATCCCAGAACACAGTAAACAGCACAGGTTGTATGGGACTGATTTTCTGTATCAAATATTACATTCTGAAATGTCTGTGGACAGCAGAATTGTATTGATGAAGCCACTGACATGGGAATTGCAGAGAATTACTGACAAAGAATCCAAGATTAAAGACGATTGCATTGGAATGATGAAAAGCAGCACGGGTCAGCATAGGTCAAACATCAGCAACATTGCAGCCTGTCTGAAGTGGATTTTCTTTTCTTTCCTTAAGGTCATTTTACTAATTTTGCAAACTGGCCAGTCCTCCCCTGGGAAATAACTTTAGTGTTATATTTCCAGAATACATGATTAGATTGAGAAACCTGTTGTGCTGAAAGACAGGCAGAACAAATACGAAGTTTGTTCCTGGAAGCAGAACCACTAAGTTAATAACACAAATGTGAGTCTTCTAAGTTTTCTTAGAGACTGGTAAACAGATATTACTGTATGATATAGGCAAAAACAAACACATTAACTAAATAGATTATAAAGATTTTTTTTACTCATTGTTTTATTATAATTACTTTCAATTCTTATTATTCTTATTACTGCAACTACTACTATTCTACAATCACTTTGACTACTATTACTACTACTGCTACTATTGTTATAGTTGCTATTTAGTGTCCTGCATTTTCAAAGTAATAAAATGACTATTAATTTTAACTTACTCAAAGTACATTAAAAAAACATTTTCTCAAAAGTTGTTCTTCTTTGTAAGTTTTTCATCCTAGCTGTTTACTTTGAGACAACTGAACTTAAGCATATTTTAATAAAACTGATCTTTAACTACAGATATTTTCTCCCACTGAAAAATACTGTTCACAGTAAATACGTTATTTAATTATATTAACACTACAGAATTAATATATATACATATATATATATATAAAAATAATTTTAAAAAAGTTTCTAAAATTGAAATAAACTGAATTAGTCTATTATAGAGACATCAAGGTTGTTTGTTTTATTGGGTTATTTCATTTTTTTTGTGTTTTTTGTTTTTTTGTTTAGGAAGGGTATCAAGATTTGTTCTTATTCACTCAGATATCATGTCAACGCATTAGCTGTAATCTGAACATTGTCATGAACAAGAGATGAAGTTACTCCATCTTTAAAATCCTTTTTACAGCTTCTATTCAGAGATTTGTGAATCTTTTGTTTCTGTGTTGGAGGCTTGGTTATCACCAAGTAACATGTGTTTAATGTGGCCAGCAGCAGCAGCTACAATTACAGATATTTTACTTTGTGTAGTTTGATGTTATTCCAAACCAGAGAGATCAGCAAATCTTCATGTTAGTGGGAAAACTGATGGGGATATATTTCATCAAGATTTTCACTGGAGACAATGGATAATGGGAGTCTTGTTGCTGGTTTTGGGCAGTTTTCATTTTATTTATTATTTTTATTTTTATTTTTTTTATTTAGTCCAGAAAAAGGAAAGAAAAAAATTGTAATGTTATACGAAATAAGAAATAACAGCTCATTGTCCACACTGAGGCTGTTTCCTATTCCTGGTTTATCAAAGACTATGCTATGTGAACTTCTTTTTATTGCAAAAGTACATGCAAAACATTCCTGGTAGCCAGTGAATATGAATGTGTAGAGAAAGCCTCCTCTATCATGTCATTATTACACACATACATGTACATGGATGCACAGACTTACACATACATGCGCACACACACACATTCATCCCAATACACATACATGTTCTCATCTTGAAAATATCTTTGAAACATGATGATGTTAAATATTTGTTTGTTTCTTTCACTGAACATATTTCAGAATTAAAAAATATATATATATATATATATATATAAAATTATCTGAATACTGAAACTTAAAGAATACGGTTACATCTTCTTTTGGCTCTCACATGGCCTAACTTCATGTCCAAACTGATTTATTTTTGAAATCAAGATCATCAATTTTTAGCACCAAGTGTCTGTTTAATTCTTCAAAGGAGAGCAATCCTAATTTCCTATTAGAAAACTGCTGTTTGCTGTGTTTTCTGATGTGGAGGAGATCTCAGCTACTTGGTGTTAAAAGATCAATTTAATTAATTTGGTAATCTATACTGATAGTGTTAAAGACTTCTAGCTGATAGCATTTCAAACATGCATTTTAATCTTGTATATTATTACAGCTTTTACCAGTTACCACTTTCTTCTCAGAAGTTATTAGAATATTTTTCAATATTGTTTTCTTTTAATTTGAAATAACCTCTTTAAAGAGAATTTCAAATTTTCAGTAGTTATTTAAAAACTTAAATACAAATTACTATGTTTTAATGTCAAAAAGATATGAAGTAATCACTTTTTTTAAGTAGCTATTAAAATTGTTTTGTATTTGGTTATATTATTATTATTATTTTTTTTTTTTAATTATTTTATTAATATTATTATTATTATTATTTTAATATAAAAAAATGCTTGGACAAAAGCAATGTTTAAAAAAAAAATTCATCAAATTTCCTTTTTGGTAGCTGTTATATTTTTTTGGTTTTGTTTTTTAATAAAATGATATTACTTTGAAATAAAGTCTTTAAAACAGTTAAAAAACAACAAAACAACTTATAAGTTCCTTTTTGTTCTTTAGAAGTTGTTCGATATTTCCTTCATTATAATTAGTTTAGAAAGAAAACATTACTTTGAAATTGCCCAAAGATTTCAAAAATGAAAACAAAGACTAATCTCATCAAAGAACTTTCACAGGTGTATTTTGTAATAGTTGTTAAAAGATATTTTGATTATTTGATTTGTTATTATTTGTTTTAAAGAAAAATTACTTTGAAATAAAATCTTGAAGTACAGAACATTTGTTTTACTTTTTAAAGAACTTTTACAAATTTCTTTTGTAATTGGTACTAAAACACTTCTTGATTAATTCAGTTTTAAATAAAATTATTTGAAATAAAGATTAAAAAAAGAATTAAAAAAGAAAAAAAAAAAAGAAAAAAAGAGAGAGGATAAAATTCTGGGTTTTTTAATCCTTTTCCAGTACTTTACATTTCCAACTTTGAATATTATTGATTCTTTAAGCTTGCTCAAATGAGAAATTTCATTGATTGTAAATTTGCAATTTGATGGAAATGAGATATATATTGTTGTTTTCTTGACTTGCGAATTGCTCCATCTATTAATTGCCTCTCAGTGTCAAAGTTTTGGCAGAGTCTAACAGTTTATCCATTAGTGTGATTAGTTTTTCATGTCCCTTCAATTTGTTTTCTTTTTATTTGGCTATTTACTGTTGTTAATTTGACATTCAGGTAATTGAAATAGACAAATTGTGTTGAAGCACTTGTAATAATTTGCATAATTCTGGTAATGGTGTTATCCCAGAGATGTGCAATGTGCAAATACCAAGAAATTTGCCTCCTTTAATTTAAAGAGTTCCTTCATTAGACACTAATATCTCTCTTAATTTATAAAAAAGAAATATGAAACCTTCTGCTGGCTTGATCGTTCTTCAGTAAACCCATTATCTATTTATCCATTCATCCATCCAACTAGGCATCCATCTATCCAGTTAAGTTCAAAGTTTAGCATTTAGACATGACTGCTTGCAAGATCAATTTTCCTTGATATCACTAGTCATTTTTCATTGTAGCTGTGTATATTTGGTTTATTAAATGCTATAAAATATATTTTCCTGTTTATGAAAAAAAAAAATACATAAAAGAATCTTTGTTGATAATTAACAAATATAATCCATAAACTGGCAGCAAAATACTTTTTCTGTTGTTGTTGTATTTAAAAAATATTAAAAAACAAATTGCCAAAACTCAATCTATCTTTAAATTACATTTGACATACAGCAACTAAGTATTCAAAATATTTTACAGTATTACTAAAATTCTTTCTTTTATCTATATCCATTCATTCATTCATATGAACACATGACCTTTATGTGTGGAGAACATAAAGACAGTGGTTAGTGGTCTGTTCTGATTTTATGAGTACACCATTCATCTGACCATCTATTCCAAACATTTGACAATTACTACAGTTACAAACAGGGTGACAACATAAAACCACTACTAGAGTTACCAGTTTTACAAGGTACAGAGTTCAAATGTTGGTATCTAGTTTTATTAGCTACCAGAATATTTCACAATGTAATGGTAATAAACTCAGATATGAAACTACAGCTAGCCATTATGAAGACAGACTTGTCTCAATGACAGAATTCATTTATAAACAGTTTTTAAACACAGTTTGTAGTTTTATGTTACCTGTGACTGTTCTGCTGTGTAATAATGACAACTCAGATTCAGTTTATTACTACTAGATGAAAAAAACAACTAAACTTTATTGTGTGGAAAACTCATGCAGATTATTTAATCTCTGGAGTAATAATCATGATAGATAACTGTTATATTTGCTTTGTAATTGATAGATAAAGGGATATTTTTTATTTGATGAAACTAATACTTTAATTATATTATGTTGTGACAAGGATATCATACTTTTAAATTATCTGGAGGTAATGTATGGTACACAGTAGACAGGTATGAACTACAATTCAAAAAAATACCCTACTTTACCTCTCCTTTAATTCATTATAACTGTAATTTGTCGTCTCAGTTTAGCCTTGGGAAAAAAAACCTTCTCTTCTGATTCATGCATTAGCTAGAAATATTTAACATTGGATAACACTTATTCTGAATGTAGTCAGAATGTGAATTAATTTTAAAATTTTCACCATTCATCTCTATTTTACTTGAAAATGATGACAAGGAATATTTTCTTTCTTTCTTTCTTTCTTTTTTTTTTATTCCCCAGCTAGAACTGGAAATACAAGAATAAAAACTTGTGATCATTCAACACCAGTAGAATGCCAAACATTTGATACAAATTCTGTTACCCATTAAATACATATATTAATATGATTTTGAATGTGATTTTGTCTGCAGATATTTTTTAATTGATTTTTAGCAGAAAGTTTATCAGTGTATTTCTATTTTAAGGAGAAAGAAAAGAAAAGTTTCATGGGCAGTAAGTTGCAATAAGAAAAAAATGTGATGAACTGGTGAAAAGTGAAACTGCAATTATTCTCAAAACATCCGGCATCTTATATATCAAACCAGATAAATATAGCAGCTATTGCAACTAGTATAAATTACTTAAATTAGAGCCTAAATGGATGGCAAACTATTATGAGTAGAATTTTTTATGGAGGAGATGACCCTGGTGTAAATATTAATCATTCATTGACAATGGAAGCACCTGGTTGGATTGTGTGAAAAACAGATCTACCTGGTTATCTATTGTCAGTCCACTTTCCACTTTATTTGATCAGGGAAATGGGACAGATATGTTTATTTATCTTACTGTGTACATGATATAGTCAGTGGAAAGGAGATTAGTAAACTAACTGTGTAAACATGAAGACTGTCACTGACTGGTCAGTAATTGATTAATGTCCCTTTTCGTCCACTCTTTTGTCTGAAATGTTATTCCCACTGGGCATGTTGTTTATAGTTTTTTGAAGAGGTGATTAATTGCATGTCATATGTAGCTATCTTGTTATAATTGTGACTAAAATTAATGTTTAAATTAAGCAGCAATTTCACTTGCTGTTTTTTTTCTGTCTCTATAGTAAGGTAAAATTTCATTTTTACATTTTCAGCTGAAATGTAGTTCTGATGGAAAAGTATTGATTAAGTAACTTTAAACTTTTGACAAAAAGACAAAGAGAGAGAGATAATTCTCAGTACAGTATGATGTTTCATAAGCTCTTTGATTTTTTTCTTCACTTTTATGGAAGATTAGAATTTCTCCATTTTCAAAATTTCATTATATTTTTTCTTCTCACACAATTCTGAAGTTGGAGATTAAAATCATTAGATGATTTATTGTAAAACTTTCATCTCATTTTAAAAATATTCTTCAATGGTAAATGTTTTTACACAAGTAACAGTATAAGTTTAAATTTTTTTGTAAAATAAAAATATTTCATTTATATTTTAAAATAATTACATTTATGTAGCAGATAAAGTAACCAATGAAAAATAATTTCTAATTAGTACTTATATAATTCACATTTTTAAGTGTGAAGAAAGAATTATTTTTATTATTTTTAATTTTATTTTTGGCAACATGATTGTCTCTGTTCTTAAACAGTTCTATTTCTGAAATAACCAATATTTATGAAATTTTACATATTAATTTATATGTTTCTTCTGAATAGAAAAACATAGTTTAAATAATAAAAAACTATTTATTGAATTTCACAAGCTAATTATTCTATTTTATGCCAGCATCGTATGACTGATTACAAAGAAGTGTTTTATGTTAGGGTGTGACTGTCTTATTAAATCTCACAGGGACATAATTTTCTTTTGTTTATGAAAAGAAACTATAAACAGCTATTTTACCACCTCTGATAAGTGGATTCTGTTCACTGAATTTGAGCACAATGAAACAGATGGCTCACTGATAGCCTTAAATTAAATAAATCATTGAGTAGGTAAGCCTTATACTGAAGTCCTTCCACTCCAAGTGTAACAGTGTGATCCCATTTCTGATACTATTGAATGTTCTATGTGTGGGTTTATCACACAGTGTACAAAAAATAAAAAATATAAAAATATATAAAAATACTTCACATCTTTTATCAGACACCTGACAAAGAGAGCAAACATCTAAAACCACTTTAAGTATAAAAAAAAGTATATGTTATGAATATACCTTATATCAATCAGATTTAATAAGACATGTCTAAAGAACATCAAGTGTATTTCTGCTACAATAAACAAGCTGATTTTGTAAACCATTGTGATGTTCGTTCAACCGTGTTTTAGTTTGAAGAGCATCAAAATTAGATTTTATTTTATAGTTATGAAATAACTGGGAGCAGCCTCACAGGGTGGGGGAGAGATTCCTGTTTTGACACTCTACTATTAGATTATATTTTATTATTATTATTATTATTGTTGTTCTTATTGTGTTTAAATCTTTTAATTTTCAGTATCATTAAAAAACCTTTATAAAATTCTCTTCAGTTAAATATTTTTTTCTTTTCTTTTTAACTGAACTGTAAAGTTCAAAATATATTTTTATTCATCAAACATACACAGAAAAAAGAAGAAAGTTTATTCCTTTCAGATCTGAACATCTGCTTGCTATTTTATTAGTCACGTTTTAAATTTGCCTAAAGCTGCACATAAAAGTGTGTATCTGGTGTGAATGTTTATTAATTTGACTGTATTTTCCAAAAGTTTATTTGATTAAAATTAATAATAGTAGCTGAAGTCATGTGTATGTCCTCAAAGTTATAAATCATAGTATTGATATACACAATGATTTAAAAAATATTTCATTATTATTTTAGCTTTTAGAAACAATCTTATACTGATAAAATTTTAATATTCATACATGTTTTTTTTTAAAACTGTTCTCAACTTGTAAAAACATATTTCATATACTTAGTTGCATCTTACAAATAAATCATATTATCTTATATACATAATAATTAAAAAAAAGCACACATAAATCCCTGTTACCACAAAGAACTAAATTTTTGTATTGTTCATAAAAACCCATTTTTCAAATAGGGTTCTTACAGATAAAGCTATGTATCTAATTTTTTGATATTTGTATTATTTTTTTAAATCAGATTACTTGGAATGTGGTAAACACACAGAATATTAACACATTTGTGTTTGTATAGTTGTCTGTGTGTACTTTCTTCACGAGATCCGTTAGCAGGGGTCATGAGATCACTTGCAATTTTCAAATGAAATTCATGATTTTTCGTTATCATTTGATTTGTTTTGACTCACTGTCGAGAGGTGCTGTCGAGAATGGAGTAAATTGATGTTTTGTCGATGTGCCAGTCATATATTTCTCAGATTAATATTGCTTCCTGCGAGCAAAAATCTGCAAAAATCTGCAAAAATCTCCCATTGATTTCTTGATACATGATGGCGTGTTGCTAGATGATATCACAACTGCCAATTAATATCACAGTATTCTTCATGATGAAAATGCTAATTATAAGCCATTAAGTGGCATTAGCATACTTGCATAATTTTTATTTCTTTTTCTATTTTTTGTCAGAATTTTTGACACTGCCAAAAGTTAAGGTGATCCTGTTTTCATAAAAGTCAGAGTGATTTTAATGCCGAATGAATAATGTATAATTTATATTTTATTTGAATTTATTTTTGTAAAGCTTTTAAATTTTAATTATCAACCATAATGTCAATTAACACGCTGAAATAATGTATCCTTTTTTGCAATTCTTTTTTTATTATTATTGTTATTAATTATTAGTAGTAGTAGTAGTAGTAGTTTTAGTAGTAGTAATATTACTGATATATATATAAATCTGTGTGTGTGTGTGTGTGTTTTATTATTATTATTAGTATTATTATTTCGGCCTATTATTTCTAAAAACTTAAGAAAAATATAATAATAATTTGAAAAAACATACAGAGACTATTTTTATTTATTCCAAGGAAAATTGTGTAAATGAAAAATATGAAATGTCAGCAGTGAGAAATGTATATTACTAATAAGACATAATGATGTATATTACTAATAAGACATAATGATGTATATTACTAATAAGACATAATAATGTATAGATATCATATATATGATGTATATTATGGGTGATATGTTATCTATTCTTTACAGTTAACTATGGACACAAATATCATAAATTACTTGTGCAAGGCAATTTATGTGTTAAGAAGTAATTTGTAAGTTTACAGAAACCAATATTTACCATGTGTAATAAAAAAAAAAACCTCTATATTTTACAAGAGCAGTAATAGAAAAAAAGAAGAAAAAACCCCCAAACAACCCAACCCCCCCAAAACAAATCAACAACATCTATTATACAAATAAATACCAATATATTTATTGTTTCTAATAAAACAGCATGGACTTGCCCAAAAACAAAGGCTTACTATGCATGATAAAAATTTATATTTACCATGTATAATAAAAAGTGTATTTACCATGTATAATTAAAAGATATTTATATTCTATGATTATGTCAGTTACAGCTCTGCGTCAAATTATTTAGATTTCTATGACAAAACAGACTTTATTAAATTTATTTATACATCTATATGCTTAATCATTAAGTATATTGTAATTAATTATGGTAATATAAGTTTTAAATTTTTATGATTTTGTATGCATAAGTGGATTTATAAGCTTAGCCAACGTACATAAACATGTAAATAGATAAATAAAGATTAACAGATAGACTGATGCACAAACAGATACTGATAAAATAATGGATATTTATATTGCTGACAAGAAACTAAATTTGATGCACACCCACCCACACATATTTCCTAGCAAATTATTAAGATAAACTCTAAATATTTGATAAAAGTCATCTGTGTAGTACCTGATTATTTATAACAAAGTTTGAAATTCTACATGAGATATTTATTTTAACTGCATGTATGTACCTTTAAACTATATTTTAAATCATACATGTATGGTTTATTTTCATTATAACTACTTAGAACAAAGGTAAGACGGCTTTGGTTATACTTCTTTTAACTGCATATATTTTTATTATTTAAATGTTTATTACAAAATGTGAGATCACATATGTTATATTTATTGTAATTACATGAATATATATTTTGTTTTAACAAAGGATGAGATCACTCATTTAGTATTTAATTTAATTACATGAATTTACGTTTAATTTAACTATTTATAACAAAGTGTGAGATCACATATGTAATATTTATTGTAATTATATAAATTTATAATATTTGTTTTAACTATTTATAACTAAGGATGAGGTCATAGTATCTGACATGGCAGAGATGTACTGACACATTGTCTCCCTACACTGCACACTGTAATCTTCCAAGTGTAAAATTCAGACAAATTAAAAATCAATATTTATTGTCACTCAATGAGATACAGTTTAGGTTCTAGTTCAGTGGATTCCTATTTCTAAAGACTTCATCTCCGATTACCATCTGGTGTCATAATGTGTCCCCAACGGTAACTTCCCTGATGAAATCTTTTCTTAGAAGTCAAATGTAGGTTTAAAAATAGCTTTTTTCCTCATTGCTAAATACAGATTTTATAGATTTATTTTCAACTTTTTTTTTTTTTTTTAAACCAATATAAACCTTTGGTAGATCTACTGATATTTTAATGTGATCAGTTTTTTTTATATCATTTTTTTTTCTACCCTTGTTTTCAAACACTTTTAGGAAAAAAGTTTTTAAAATATATTTTGAAGCTATTTTATGTAAATCCTTTGCTAAATAAAACATAGATCTTTATTACTGATATTTTTCTTTTAAAAATATTTCTTCCCTTTGTTAAATACATATGTGCTTTTACATTTAAGTTGAGTGTTTTATCTTCTAAATGTTTTTATTTTTTTACATTTAGACTTTGCTAAATGTAGATGTATTTTTGATTTGATGTAGACATCGTTCTATAAAACCATTTTCGCTCTCTTATTAAATGCATGTGTACGGACTGAACTTGCTTTTTTAGCAAACCTTTTCTATAACATTTGCTAAATACAGATACAGAGATTTTTGGTAATGATATGTTAATGTTTAGAGCCTTTATTCTTATTGTTAAATTACAGAATTAATTTGATATATTTTGAAATTAAAAAAAGAGATAAAAACACAACAAAACAAAATGTTTTGCCAAATGTTTGATGAGAAGCACTGCTGGATAAAGACATTTATTTTGTTCTGAAACATTTCTTTTTTCACAGACTTTTTAAATTACTGTTAATATACAACATAATCAAAATATAAGATATTGTTATTAGAAAAGAATATTTAACATTCCATTTTTCAAATTATTTCCAGAAAATGTACATGACACCACATACCAAACTATATTAATATATTAATAATAATATAGAGACTAAAGTGATAAGAACAAATATCGTTTAAATTACTAAATAAAAAAAAAAAAAAAAAACAATTAAATATTAATAATTTAAACTGACATAAACTGCTACATTACTAAGAAAACAACAACAACAGCAAAACAGTCAATGACAGAAATCATGTCTAAGATTTTAACATTCCATTTTTAACTCAGACAGACAAAAAGTGTATTTTTGTGTCAGCAGCCATAAAAACCAAAGCCACATAATGCAAAAAGAAGAAATAAGGGGGAAAGATGAAGAGAGAAAAGAAGGTGTAATATTTCATGGTATTCTTGGTTTCACACATAACACAATAAATCAGAAGCAACGAATGTGACAGTGAGACTGATCGCAGTGTACAGAAATATGATTTGAACGTTTTCGTGATGCATGACAAAAACAAATATTACACACACATACCATTAGTGTTAACATGACATCACCCAAAATTTACTTACTTAGTTAATATCAGAGATCATCAAAGTATACTGCCTTAGATAAGACTAGAGACCTTGAAAATATACCAACTGGAGATTGTCATAATATAATGACTTAGATAAGTCTGGATATCATCGAAGAATACTGACTTGTTGAATTACAAAACTAATAGATTTAGTACAAGCATATAATGTTAGATTCAATAAATTAAAGGCATTTGTTCTTGAAAAACCAGTAAAGAAGTTACTGTAAAAGAAATCAATAAATTAAAGATAGATATTCATAGAATCTATAAATTAAAAGGCTCCAAAGCATCCATAAGTCAAAATACATATATGCAATTTTTGCACATGTACATACTCATTCAAAACATACACACAAACATACAAACATAAAAACAAATACATGCATCCAAAATACACACAAAAACAGCTGCATCACTCTAAGGCCTTGCTACTAAGTCACAAAGAAGCAGTGAAGCAAAGCAAGCAATATAAAATGAAATCAATTGCTTTCTGTTGCTGTTGATGCTGCGTGTCACATCACGTGCTGAGTTGACAGCCGTAGTGCACGTGCTGTCTTACAAAGAGACTCGGTAATGATTTTTTATGACTAATATTACTACTCTAACAATGCCTAAACACTAACAGACAATATTCTTTTGAAAACCTCAGCATGAACTGTTTTTTCCCCATATTTACAAGGTTCAGGGAGCCCATTGATGTGTTCTAGGCATTTTCATCCGTGTTGTTAGGCAACAAGAGGAAACTGGTTTTAATCAGTTAACATTGTGTTCAGAATGATCTACATTTCAAACAAAATTATTATTTTTATTGCACACACACCCTATGATTGCTGTTGTCCATGGCTAGTGTAAATAATTGTTCATGTCCGCTCGTGGACTTTTGTATATTTCTCTTGCAGTTTTATTGTCACCATTGTGCTAGATAGGAAATACTTGCTTTTAAATAACATCTTTAGTGGACATTTTGTCATCATTATTACTTCACGGACTAACATTTCTATTATTATAATGGATTTTTATTAATGTATTATGAGACTTTTCATTTTTCATGAGCATTATTATTGCTATCATTATTGTCATTATTATAGAGAATAACTTTTATTAGTTACTCTATTGTTAGATTGTTTTCATTTGCAATAATTCTGATCAGCATTATTACTGTTACATTATTATTATTATTATTACTCTCATTTTTACAGCACACCACTACTACTACTATTAGTAGTATATTACTACTACTATTACTGTTACCAAAACATCATTTATTTATTGTTATCATTATAAAGTTAACAAAAAGCAAGTCCAATTGTCATATTTATTCCTAAATAATTACAACATTATGTTTTTAATGAATTTGCATATCATTTATAAGAACTTCATTAAAAATACAATCTGAGTTGACAAGCCATGTAGCTGCAATAATAATGCAGCCTGTTACAAAGAAATTTATAATGAGAAAAATGTAAATTGTGAGACATAATAACAATAGGTTCTTTCTCCCATTTCCTTCCTCTCTCTGAGGTTTTAAATAGCTAGTAATAACTATCCTTTCTGTTCTATAATGCTGTTTAAATTGTCAGAGTATTTAAATAACAGTTTTAAGCTGACCAGATGGCTTCTAATAGCACATAATAATACAAAATAGTACTGAAAATGACTAAATTTTTAAATTGTCCTCAAGTGTGTAGTGCATTTCAAGTAAATGTTCACACCACACATGTTATTTAAATAATGAAATCAATTAAAAAATTTAAAATTGCATTAATACATATTTTTTTTGTATTTTTATAAACTTTGCAGTATTCTTTTTATTATTATTAATATTATTGGCTATTTCCCATTCCAAAAATGCTCCAAGACTTTTTATGAATTTACCACCCTTACTGTTGCATATATATATTAATATTATTATTATATTCATTACTGTTTTTGTTACTGGTTCTTTGACATCTTGTGTTGTTTTTATTCTTGTTCTACATTCTTGCAAGATGGTGGAACTTCCTAACCTTTATATCTATACTGACTCACATGAAGTGAACGGGATCATTGGATAGGATCCAGCAATAGTTGTTATCATAGTGTCACAAACACATGTCACTTGATAAAAAGCTGCAGAATCTCTGCCATTTACAGGGATTGGCCAGGGAGATTCCTTTGGTGCAGGGTTGTTTGTGTTAAAGTTTAATCAACTTGAGCCACATTTATCAGTTGTGATAGAAAGAGGCAAACCAGCAGCATGAATAACTGACAGAATACTGAACATGCAGAGATTATTATTTTTAAAAATAAATAAATAAGATTATTTATTTTTGTTTTGAACATGACCTTGAAATGGAAGATAAGAAAGAAGCTTTATTCTGTTTATTTTTTTATCTAAGTTTGGATTTTAAAAGCTAGTAATATACATTCTTTTTATTTAATTTTTATTTAATTTTTTTTTTTTTTTTTTTGGGGAATGGGATGAAATTACTTAAAAATACATTTAACCAATTTCTACAAATACCTTAAAAAATTAATTTGTTTCACTCTCTCTTTTTTCCTTTCATGTTTTGTTTTTCTTTCTGCTTTATTTTCTTTTTCTTCTTTTCTTCATCTGACAGAATAGAAAGAAGTAAACACAATGACAGTGACAGAGAGGAAAACAGTTAATTACTATTTCATTGTCATGTTTTCCACAGTTTTCCCTTATAATGTCTCATGTGGCTTTGATCTGCTGTGAGGTCTGTACTCTTCAGACCTCCCTTTGGAAACTTCTGTGTCTGCTGCTTCTTCAGTTCTGCGTCTGCTACAAGTTAAAAAAAAAACACAACCGAAAACACACAGCTGCAGTAGTTGACTTTTCATCACATATCAACATTGATGCTAACACTTCATGGTTTTTGGCACTTTATTTGTCAAACCTTGTGCATCAGTTTCAAGTCTTTAAAAAAAGCAATTCTCTTTTTTTCTGTTCTATTTTCTTTCATTTCGAATCTGTGAATTGAGAAACTAATGTATCTTCTACAATGCTGTTAAGCAAATGTATTGGATTTTGGCCTTTTCACTGAAAGATAACTAATTTCCTTTTAACAACTCAGCTATTTTTCTTCTTCTTTTTTTTTTTTTTTTTTTTTTTTTTTTTTCTTTTATATACTCTGTTATTTTTTTCATTTTATATTTCTAGTCTTTGGTTGTTAGTTTTTCTTTTAAAAAGTAAGAATAGAGATTTAAAATTAAATTTTTTTTTTGTCATCTTTACTGAAACATAACTAATTTCCTACCAAATGTCAATCTTTTTTATATTTTTTATTTTGACATTATTACCTAGACATCTTTATTGCATTTTTACAAACCTTCTTCTTTTTAAAAAAATTTTTTGTGAAATGTAAATAATAAGATTAATAGTTAATCTGTTTTGCAGATGCAAAAATTTGTTTATTTTGCTTGAAATTTCATATTAAATGTATAATTCACAAAGATTAAAATCATTATATTAACATTCCATGTATCTAAAATTACATTTGATATTGTTTTTCATTTGAATAATTCTCAAATTTTGATGAAAACAATTTGGCATTCTTTACTTTGAAAATCAGTATTATATTTGCCTTCTAGAATTTATCTTCAGTCTGGTTTATATACAGTTGTTTATTATTCAGTATTCCACAATCTTAAAAACAGTATTTGTCATTCTTTATAAATACATACATAGACATACAAATCACACACACACACACACACACACACACACACAAACACACGTGCGTGCACACATGGATTTTGTTTTGGGTATATTGGATAGAATTGCTTGATATAAAAATTAATCATTTTAATAAACAAATATCAGAATAATAATGAATTTCTAACAATCATTGTCTATCCACCTGATTCTAAAAAAGGCTAATTTCATCTCATATATTCAGATTCCACATTATTAGAAAATGTCAACAGATGGATGCAAATTGAATCAGTATTGTTTATAATGACTAGACACTAGGGTAATTCAAAAAGTGGTAATCTTGTGGAATTAAGTGACACATCTGTTAGATGAATAATGACCATCCTGTTTGTCTGGTTCTATTTATAATTTAACAATTTCTTTGAGAAAGTTTTATTGATTGAAAACATTCTATTGCACAGAGAGTAAAAGGATCAGACAAAAGTATTTAATTTTCCTTCAGAAGGAAAAAAAATGAATTGATTCACATTTTAATAATATTTGGTATATGGATTTTTAATTGATTTTTTAAAATAAATTTCTAAAAAGCTTTGCAGTCATTTTTGACAATAAATAACAAACAGTTTTTCCTGGCTTTCACTCAATCATCACACATTTTATTATTATCTACCCAGAGACACTAAAACTAAACCTTTAATAAGTAAATCATAAGGTTTTTGTTGGAATGGGAAATAGCCAGTGTGATGATTGATGTAACTTGACACTGGATTGCTCTAACAATATTTAATCTTTATCTGATAATGACCAGTTCACACCAATTTAATCTTAAGTCTGCCTTGAAAAATTTATAACCCTTTATACAGAATTGCCACAATTCTTTGTAATAACTCATACCCATAGCTAATTAAAAACAACCTATCTTTATTGCATACTCTGTACACTGGTTTTATGACATTTTTCATGTATAATCTATCTCAGGTCTTTGTGTATCAGCTGACCATTTTTATGGGTCTGTTCAGAGCTGTAATATTATATGGCTGCTTTCAGAATGCGAGAGCTCTTAGAACATGAGACTACATAAAAGAAAGGGGCTGAAGTCCTGTGATGTTTATAGTTAGCAATGTCAAGATATGTCCAGCAATGCCTCTTTGCTTAATATCCAGCTGTGTGGGTGGTCACTTTTCTCTCCCCATTCTATAATGGTTGCATTTCTTTCTTCGTCCATTGTGGTCAGTTTATTTTCACAACTTTGTAGAGGTAGTTTTTTCTCCACAATTCGATCAGGGTCACTTTTCTTACAACATCCATTTTTGACAGTTTACTTCCACCATCCTGTAGTGGTAATTTTTGTTCTCATCCTCAGATTTCTTCCTTTGTCTGTGGTGACCAGTTTTTTGTTGGGTTTTTTGCCACTCTTTGGTGGACATTTTATTATCACAATCCAGTCATGGTCAGATTTCCTTCACTACACTGTAATGGTCAGTTGGTCTTCACCATAATGTCCAGCTGGCTCTCATGTCCTTGCCAGTGGTGTTAGGTAATGGTTTGAGTTTGAGTTTAGGTTTGTTCTTTGATGAACACAGTTTATATGATGGCAGAAATTAGCTGTTGGTGTGTAACTGTTAATCTGGGTTGTCCACTCTTTGAAGTGCTAACTGGCCACTGTGAAGATTTGTGTGTGGATCAAGACATCTGAAGTTATTATCTGACAACCTGCTTATCATGTTTATTTATTCAGCTGCTTCATTTGACCTTCTGTCTGGAACACTAAAATAAGATTCTTGTTTTTTCCTGTTGTGGAAGACTGGTGGAATTATTTTGCTTTGTATGCTGGTTTAAAATGTGCATGAAAATCACCCCGTGTGCATGAAAATCACATGATATACATATCTATATATTTACATACTAGTACATACTCATCACTAAAGATAATCAGTGACAAAACAAACACTCACACACACACACATACACACACTCACACACACACAGTCATTGACTACCAAATATAAGGAAGCATCAATTCTGACACTTTCTTTTTATTTATTATAATCATGAACTTTTATGTAATAGATTCACTGCAGACTATCTTTTCCTAACTTGTTTTTAAAAAAATTAAAAAAAAATCTTATTACAACTGACACAGTTTAATGACTAGTTTCAGATAACTTTGCTTAGTCATCTACCAATTCTGTGTTTTTTCACTACACAAATTACAAATCTGAACGACCTGAACAAGATTCACTTGCTATTTTGTTGTTTTTTTCAAGTTATGCCACTTTAATGGATTCCATCTGCTGTCATTTGTCTGCTCTAAATGGCGTTTATACTTTCAAAGCTCTTACACTTAAAAGTCTACCTAGTTTTTACTACCAATGGTCCTGTAGAAATGTAAACTTTCGAGCTGCCAAATGTTTCATACTCACAATAAAAACAGCATGGCAGTAAAAGTGCCAAAACCTTGTTTCCCTTGATGTGCCCTTCGTGGGACAATAAAAGATACTGTGAATATTTCTGTGTCTGTGTTTATGTATGGATATGTGTATGTGTATTTGTGTATCTGTGTATGTGTTTGTGTTTATCCATTATCTTTATATATCTATGTATGTCCATTTCAATAGTTATGTGTATATATGTATGAATACATGCATGTGTGTGTTTTTTGTGTAGATGGATGTGCATATA